>CM067174.1:109326384-109363884 GCA_034093135.1 Erigeron breviscapus | reverse complement strand
AAGATTATTATAGGTATTTCAAGTAGATATCAATAGATATTTAAAGTGGAGATGTTTAAAAAAATAAAGGAATCAAATGTTATATAATGTAAAAAAAAAAAAAAAAAAAAAAAAAAAAAAAAAAAAAAAAAAAAAAAAAAAAAAAAAAAAAAAAAAAAAAAAAAAAAAAAAAAAAAAAAAAAAAAAAAAAAAAAAAAAAAAAAAAAAAAAAAAAAAAAAAAAAAAAAAATATATATAATTAATCACATGTAACTTTTTTTAAAATCAAATTTATTTGATAGGTATATAAATACATAAATGTTGGGATGAGAAAAAAATAAAATAAATACATAATAATCAGTCCCATTTTAAATGTCTTCAGGTTAATTTTGTAAGTCTTTTTTCTTAAACTTTGATTATAAATATTTTTGTTTGTATTTATATTAGTTGGTTAATGTTATATCAATTAAAAATACATTCAAAATATAATCAATTTATACATTTTATATCAAGTGTTATATAAATAAAAATATTTATGGTCAAAGTTGGAAAAAGAAGAATGATAATACTTAAAATAGGACAGATGGAATAAATAGACATTGAAAAACGAATTAGAGATTGATTTGGAATGTTCCAAATACAAAACAAATTCTATCTATACTATCTTTATCTTTATCTTTACTCCTATATAATAGAGAAGCCCCTTTTTCTAAATCTCAAATTACAACTTTGAACTACCTAAATTACCCATCTTCTTTATTCACTAATTTAAACATCTATATCTAATATACCTATAATACCCTTAAATCTCAACCACTCATTTTCTTCTCCCTCCTCAAATTTCAACCACTCATTTTTTTCTCTCTCCTGCATAAACCATTTTATTCCTCTAATTCATTCAAAATCTTTTATCTCAAAATCCGTATATCAATAAATTATAAAAATTATATGGGTGTTCTTAAAATTTCATGCTCTTTTATTAGAGATGATCATTCGATATACTTTCGACGAATTTTTTAAATCCGAGGATGGAGCCCGTACGGCCAAGGCATTTGGCTATCACACTCTATGACTTATCACCTCCTATGACCTATCGCCCCCACCATCTCACCGCCGCAACCGCGCGGGTACTTTCTCTCGTCTAATAAAACAAATCACCATTTTTTTCCCTTAAACTTTCTGTCTTTGAAAAACCAAAAATATCCCTCTCATTTATTCACTAATTTAAACATCTCCATCTAATATACCTATAATACCCTTAATGAAATAAGAGAAAATTACATTTTTGGTCCCTCAAGTTGGCAAAATTTTCAGTTATTGCCCTTAAGTGAATTAATTACAGAAAAAACCCTGAAGTTGGTCATATTTTTCACTTTTCACTCCGTGACTAACAGCCGTCTATTAGGTCCGTTAAGTGAGGGACATTTTTAGTTTTCCGGCGAGTTTTTAAATTTTCCGGCGACCGTTAAATCAGAAATTTGTTGGTTAGGGTTTGTTCGGACTTATATTCTAACCTTTTTCGTACCGGTTTCGTGTTCTGAATCGAAGAAAATGAAGAGATATTGCGAATTTAACTTTTCCGACGTATTGTTTAACTTTTCCGCCGTAGTGTTTGAGTGTGGAAGAAAAAAAAAAGAATAAGGGATCATGGTGAAATGACGAATCTGCCCCTCTCTTAACGGACCTAATAGACGGTTGTTAGTTGCGTAGTGAAAACTGAAAATGTAACACCCGTCGTTTAAAAACTCGGATTTTTCAAAACTTTGCCAAACGGCGTTTAAAATAAGCGGAAAGGATCACTTTCAAAATCTGCCCCATCCGTAACGGATGGTACCTTTAAAATTTGGTGTTACTACTAGCATCATCAAAACAATAAAAGTAAATCCAAGCTTTGGCACCAACATAAATGCCACATTATTACAAGTCTTTAATCATAAATGAAATAGCCAAACATAAGGCTAAAGGAAGTCTAAGCGTTTAATGTCTTTGCTAAGCTTCTTTATTCGTCTACCCAAGTCTCACCAAGCTAATCCTTGCCTATCTCAAACTTGATTATCCTGGAGGCACAACATTTTCAAAGAGCAAGTGTTAGCTAATAAAATTAGCTAAGTAAGATAACATAACTCGAAAACGTTTGCCAAATTCATATATTAACAAAATCCGCATTTTAAGTTAATATCACACACATACATAACATCATAAGATACACATTAGGTTCAACATGTCCTAAAGTGTGCCTATACTTTCTTTCTTCATCTTTCTTTCTTTATTTCTTTGCCAAGACATAGGCTAAGTGACTTATGCCACTTACATAGGGATGTGGGGTTGTGTGTAGGCGGTCATAGACCATACATGGAGTCCTCACACCCGACATGATGGGTAAACCATAAGGTGGTCCATCGGCGTCGTTAAGGAATGACAAAGTCAATCCAACTGAATAAACCGTTTATGCCTTTACGCATTGGTGATTAGTTACTCCACCCGGAATACTCATACGTAACTATGCCACAAGGAGCAACTCAAGTGACCACATACGCACCAGCCCCGAAGAGCTAGCACGGGTTAAGCTTAACACAAGACTTTACATAATGCTCGAGACTTTAATCGCTTAATTAGTTTAGGCTACTCTTTCACCTAAGCTAATCACATATCATCTTTTACTTTAGGGCCCTTAACGTGCACGTGAACATGGCAATCCTAATCAAGGACTAGTGACTAGGTGATCAAGCCACACATGCAAGCATATATCATATCATTTCATCATTTCATACATACATAATCATTTCATCATTTCATACATTTATAATCATTTCATCATCTCATACATATATAATCATTTCATCATTTCATACATACATAATCATTTCATCATTTCATACATACATAATCATTTCATCATTTCATACATACATAATCATTTCATCATTTCATACATACATAATCATTTCATCATCTCATGCATATATACTTACCACATACCATTGCAACCTGCGTATGAATGTTAATCATCATAAACGGTAAGTAATATATCCCTTTGCAACCTCCCGTAGTCACCCATGAACATAAAATGTACATACATATTCAATTGGAAGGTTTAACTTATGAAAACGTGTTTTGTTGTACCAACAGGTAACAAAAGATGTTATCTTACCTCGGTACAGCTTACCAACAAGTTAAAAGTATCTTATAGTGCTTGCTAAGTGCTCCCGACAACCTAGAACGAGTATAAGATCGAAATATAAGCTAAACGAAATGTTTTGTGAAAACTGGACAAGAGGTGCGTCGCACCCCTCTGGTGCGTCGCATAAATCGATCAGAAAATTCTGAACATAAGTAGGTGCGCCGCACCTACTCCTTGGTGCGTCGCACAAATCCATCAGAAAATTCTGAATAGATGCAGGTGCGCCGCACCTACCCATTGGTGCGCCGCATATCGGGCTTTTGGCTGAAATCCATTTTTCCAAATCTGGCTGTGGTGCGTCGCACCACCCTCCTGGTGCGTCGCACCTGGAGTGTCGACCAGAAACCTAATCTTTGTTCTATGATCAAACGAATTCCATACGAACCCATACCCCAAATCCAACCTGGGGACTTAAAATTAATCCTTTTAATTGCACTTTCATCAACTTAAACCATCCTATTAATCCCTTAATCCTTTACATCATAAATCAATCTTTAAAACACCCGAATAACATGAATTCGATAAACGTTTGATCAAATAACCCAACCCAAACCCTATGGCCTGGATCAAAATCACTTCTAAGACATACATGATCAGATTTAAGAGTAAGATCAGCCATATTACCTGTAGATGACTTTGAGGATTCGAAATCTTAATCAAACTTGATCGAAACGACACAAAACGATTGATTCTTGAAGAAAACTTGTCTTGAGAGGGAGGGGATCTGTTCCTAGGGCTTAATCACGAAAATTAGAAGCTATCGGAGTCTTACTAGACCTTAAACTCCTGACCATAAGTTTCCTTTAATGCCCATAGGCCCCTCGACTTCCTAAACTTTACTTTCGTAGCTTAATTAACTTACCGGGAGACTTAACGATCTAACAAGCACTTAACTTTCATACTTCATTTTAAATTACTTTCATTTAATTCATTTTACTTCATTTCATATTAAACACATAAGCATTTAATCACATAATCCCTTATAGGGCACATAAACATAACGGACCTAACGTTAATTAACGGAAAGTCAAATAGTCAAACATAAAACGTTCGGGATGTTACAGAAAAAGTTGACCAACTTTAGGGTTTTTTCTGTAATTAATTCACTTAAGGGGAATAACTGAAAATCCTGCCAACTTGAGGGACCAAAAATGTAATTTTCTCATGAAATAATTTACAACATAGATCCCTCAAAACTTAAAATGACTACACTACCAACTTTAAAAATCAATTACTTTTACATTCACCACCATCACCGCCCCCACCGTCGTCCCCACTGCCGCCCCCACCACCGTCACCACCACCGTTACCACCACCACCTCTGTCATCACTACCCCCACCGCCGTTGCATTGCGCGGGCATAAGTCTAGTGATTACTAAACTTTATTTAGGCAATATGTAGTCGACTTTTGATTTGATCAATGAAGTAAACTTTCTAAGTAGTAATAAAGCTATTGGTTTGTTTTAGGGTGGACCAAAAGAGAGTTTTACTCGTCAAAGTCGTCTGAGGTTTGAGCCTTGACAAGACAACGTTATTTTCTTCGACCATGCTATTAAAACTAAAAGATTGAGTGCATAAAAAATATATAAATTTAAAGAAATATATAAAAAAATTCTTGCCATGTGCTTACAATTAGAATCAGTATTGATGCATTCCCATTTGACCACACTATATAAACTACACCCAAATAACTGTTTGACATGACATTAACAAAGACCTTTGTTCATGTAAATTGTGGCATCGAGGGTTGCCAGCTTGTCAACATAACAATCTTTAAAAAATATGAAGATGTTACGAAGATGATACTGAATTTAAAATCTAGAAACCGCGGAATGGAAAAATCACAAGCAAGGTTTCAATGAGATTGACTTACTTTTATTCTCCAAAAGCTTTACATATTTTTGTCAAAATATACATACACACGTGGGAAAGTCATGAATATTACTTGTAACATTTAATTAGTTAGGTGTTTTCAAGTATAGCTGCATGTCCGCTCGAATCCTCGATACGGCAACATGGTGGTAACGACTAATGGTGATGGTGGTGGAAAGTAATGTAGGTACTTGATATAATATAATTGATGTAAGAAGAATAGTGTAGTTATTTTAGTAATTAAGAGATAGATATTATAAATTAGTTTACTAAGATTATATTTGGTAGATCATATGTTTTAATTGTTAAATACTTTGATAGATTAACGACATTTTAGACATATCAATTCTTTGTGGATTAAAAGAGGAAATGGAATGGAAAAGAATGTAGCTCTCTCGTTGTCACAACTTGACTAGCCAACCTCAACTATTTGATTAAAGTCAAGTGTCAAAAAATTTGGTTGAGACGGTTTTATATGCATCTATAAAGAAAGTCGGGACTAAATTACTTGCTTTAATTAATAAACTTATGGTTGAGACGGTTTTATGTGCATCTATAAATAAAGTTATACACATCTTTACGGGGTATAGTTAAGTTGTACAGTATAAAATAGTTGTATGCTTATGATAAAATTCAAGAAGTATAATTTTGATATGAAAAATACACTTTTTTTAACACACGTTAACTACAGTGTTAAGGTTAATTTAGTATTTTCCAAAGTTTATAGATGTTTGGTAACTGGTATGACAAAAGTATACATGATCAAACCGAATCTCTTTCAACTAATCAACCAATCATATCTGAGAGCAGCAAATCACCTACCCACTACGAATTATGGATCAAGTCCACTAATTATATTCAGCTCCTTTGACTGGTACATAATGGAGGACCTAGCTCAATTAGCTATATATGGCTAAGCAACAAAGTGTTGCCAAGTCTAACATGAACATGCAATTAATTCTATATATGATTAGTTAATTAAAATGACTAATTAAAAGAACCCATTATTCATAGGTGAAGTAGGCCAAAAAGGAGATATCTGGTCGCTTATTGTATTTTTGCACCACATTTCGTGAACATCCTTATTATTCTTGGTTTGTTCAATATCTTTGTCAACCTGTATACTATCAGGAGTTGGACTTACTAATTCAAGTTCTTCCTCCAATAATCTGACCCAATACTCAATTTCCATATCTTGATCTCTACATGGTTTGTTCAGAAAACCGACGCCTAATTCATGATCATGGTCGCCGTCCGTTATTATTGGTTGTGACACAAGCATGTTCCAAAACTCAACCTCCGATTCTAAAGGAATTTCATGATTATTGATTTTAATTGTCTCATAATGATGAGTACTGTCCCAGCTGCAACATGCCTTATTACCATTGTCTTGATCCGAATTGCAAGATATAGTCGAAGATGGGGTTGATGGTTGATCTATTATTGTACCTTCAGAAATTTCTTGACCATTTGAGATGTTGGGAACATCTCTTTGATTTTTGTTGGTATCATGATTAGTATTATCTATGACTAGTGATCTTTTCTTCAAATGTGTATTCCATACATTTTTGATCTCGTTATCTGTTCGTCCAGGCAAATGAGATGCAATTTTCGACCATCTGCATACCATCAAGTTATTTATAACATACATTAGATAGACCAGATGTCAGACCTTAAAGCGAAATAATTATAAGATGGGACCTTTTGTTTTATATATATACGGTAAAATCATATGCTTTTTAGTTTTCATCTAAGATAATGACATAGTGTTCAGTCTAATAATTTTTCTAACAACTTTATTCGCTTTGCTAGCTTTATCTTTTGCCGTACATATATATATGTTTTTTTAAAAAGACGAATTTCCACTTAGTATCTTCATACTCACACATTTGTCTAATTAAAATCACAACAGGCGATCGACATGAGATATATAAAATGATATAATTACTTACTTGTTCCCATAGGTGGCGTGAAGGCGAATAATGGAATGCTCTTCTTGAGGAGTAAAATTTCCTCTCTTGAGGTCAGGTCTTAGGTAATTTATCCATCTCAAACGGCAGCTCTTTCCACATCTTAGCAAACCTTCATTACCAAATTTAACACAACACTTCTAATTAATATTATTACTTATGAACTAATCATATACACCAACTACTAAAAACTTATACCATGGATAGGATTCCATAATATAATGAATGAACGTGTATATATACATACATACCCGCTTGTTTGGGGAGCGAACGCCAATTGGGATGACCGTGTTTTTGAATGAAGGAGACGAGCCTGACATCCTCCGCGGGACTCCAAGGCCCTCTTTTCACCTTACTCTTATCGCAGCATGGTGCGCGCCCTCCTCCTCCTCCCATCTTAATCAATATTATGTATGATTATGTGTGATTAATGAAGCTTAATTAGTTAAATGCTAATTCTGCATGCTCACTTCCTTTTACTCCAGCTTAATATATATATATATATAGCTTAGATAAACATAAGTCATAAGTAGTAGTCTATATATATAAGTAAGCTTACGACAAGATTGTTTCTTTAGATTGGATTATGGCCAACTTGGTGGTGCCCACTTATGTTACTCTTTTCCTATCTTTCATTCTACCTCAGCTTTATCTTTTGCCGTACATATATATATGTTTTTTTAAAAAGACGAATTTCCACTTAGTATCTTCATACTCACACATTTGTCTAATTAAAATCACAACAGGCGATCGACATGAGATATATAAAATGATATAATTACTTACTTGTTCCCATAGGTGGCGTGAAGGCGAATAATGGAATGCTCTTCTTGAGGAGTAAAATTTCCTCTCTTGAGGTCAGGTCTTAGGTAATTTATCCATCTCAAACGGCAGCTCTTTCCACATCTTAGCAAACCTTCATTACCAAATTTAACACAACACTTCTAATTAATATTATTACTTATGAACTAATCATATACACCAACTACTAAAAACTTATACCATGGATAGGATTCCATAATATAATGAATGAACGTGTATATATACATACATACCCGCTTGTTTGGGGAGCGAACGCCAATTGGGATGACCGTGTTTTTGAATGAAGGAGACGAGCCTGACATCCTCCGCGGGACTCCAAGGCCCTCTTTTCACCTTACTCTTATCGCAGCATGGTGCGCGCCCTCCTCCTCCTCCCATCTTAATCAATATTATGTATGATTATGTGTGATTAATGAAGCTTAATTAGTTAAATGCTAATTCTGCATGCTCACTTCCTTTTACTCCAGCTTAATATATATATATATATAGCTTAGATAAACATAAGTCATAAGTAGTAGTCTATATATATAAGTAAGCTTACGACAAGATTGTTTCTTTAGATTGGATTATGGCCAACTTGGTGGTGCCCACTTATGTTACTCTTTTCCTATCTTTCATTCTACCTCAGCTCTTTCTTTACCAGATGTATACTTTGAACGTTTTTTTTAAATTATTAATGAAGTACGGCTTAAGTAAAATATCTATACAAAAGTTATATAAAAAATATATTAATGACATGCCTTATAGGTTACAACAATGTTAAATAGCATAAATTCAATTATTTAACTTATTAAGAGGTCGGGTAAAATGTGTAGATAGAAGAAAACACCCCGATCCCCGGTACCATATTAGTATCGACATGCGCATATCGCACAACTCATTATCTGGTAAAACCCATCCACCAAACACCCCACCAATGAGTGAGTGATATTTATGGTTAAATATTCTCAAACATGCTAGCAGGGTGGATTGGAACATGCACCTTAACATTGCTAACGGGTAAATATGGTGGAGTTCGACTTGGTAGGGGCGAGCTGCCACTTGATGAGCTAACTCAAGTGGTTATTTAACAATAAATATCGCTCATCACTAGAGTTCGATAAAAGGAAATTCTAGTTATTTTGAATTAACATTGAGATCAATAGGAATCAAATAAATTAAGATAAGATATTCTAATGTTAAAATATATATGATAGAATATGTTGGACAAACAAATATGTTCAATTTTTAGTAAAGTAGTTCAAGGTTTACTTTTAAGTATACATTTAAAAACCGGATATATGATATTAATCTGTACATCATGAAATATATATTGAAAAATGAATAGCATTTTAAAGTTCACAACTTCACATATTCGATAAAAAAAAAATAGTTGTTATTATTATCTTGAGATGTATTAGATGTGAATATATGACTTTAAAAGATGGTCCCTAATTACATAAATCATATATAATACCATACACCTAAAAGTTATATCATCAATTTTCATAAAATTTGCCTATATAACTTTTGATAATGACATTAAGACTTTTGTTGTATTAAAAGAAAGGTTATTTTAATAGAATTTTGGTTGATAGGGAATACTACATGCATACATCTAGTAATCTTTTATAAAGACATAAAGCCTAGTTCCAAATGCATCATGATGAAGTCATGAAAGTAAGTCTTCTAGTGATTAATTAGGTTACCCGTCCACTTTCATATAACGCTTTTGCAACAAAGATCAATATGAGAATTGGCAATTTTATTTTTTATATTGTTAGTTTTTGTCCAAAAGCAACTTGGTTCATGAAAAAATTTATAAAGATATAAAAGATTTTGACACTCAACAAGCAACAACACATACACGAACTCAGCCATATGATTAATTTCGATCAAAATAGTTTTACATCAAGAACAATAATCAGAAATAAGAAAAGAGGGTTTTATCCAACGGTCACACGGCTGCTTGGAAGAGGTGAGGTTGAACAGTGGTCGGGTTTGGCTTATATAGCCAAACCCTATAACAAGTTACACATTTGGTCCCTCTAATTATTACATATACAAAAGCAGCATAAATAGAAACAAGACATAAATAAACAGCTTTAGTCCTTGACAACATCAAATACTTGCACTCCAAGTCCATTGATGATCTTCCTTCTTCATTCCTTATACAAGCAGCTTCCTTCCATAATTCTTCAAGCTTCAATCCTTAAGCAGTCTTCATTGATAATGCTAGTAACCTGCACAAACCTTTCCAAGTAAGATACACAATTGATTTGGTATTTTAACACCCCCCCACAAATTAATTGTGGAAGGGATTAAACATGCCTAATTGATTACAGAACTTGTTGTGTTGACTAGAGGTAAGACCTTTAGTAAACACATCTGCAATATTATCATCAGAACAAATTTTAACAGTTTCAACAACCTCCATATTGATTTTTTCTCTTACAAAATAAAGATCAATTGTACATTGACCATAAATCACTTCCGAACAACAACTTGCAAACGCATTGGAATAAACAAGTTCCCAAAAAGGTCAATCTTTTTGTGTGGCGGCTGTTAAGTAACAACATTCCAACGCTTGTTAATCTTTTTGGCCGGGGGGTTGATGTCAATACTGTACGCTGTAATCTTTGCACTAATGGTATTGACGACATCAGCCATGTGTTTGAGTGCTACACTTTTATGGGAGATTGTAGAAACAAGCTTAGCAACTGGTTGCATCTTGATATCCCTATCTTGGATCCAAAAGGTATGGTGGACTGGTATAAAAACTTGCAACTCACAACTTTGCAACGTGTTGCTTTAGAAGCCATTATGTTTATTTGGTGGTGGCATGTTTGGAAAGAGAGAAATAATTCACTCCATAACGGCTCTAAAGCTAGTAGCTCCGAGATGATTAACTCTTTGATCTCTCTCTCCTTCCTGTGGATTTCTAATCGAGACAAGAAGCGGATTTTCTCCTGGACCGACTGGATCGTGAACCCTTTGGCTACTGGATGATTGCAATTCGGGTTTGGGTTTCTTTTAGTTGGCTATCTTGGGCTCTTTTTCGGAATTTCGTGTTGCTGATCTCTATTGCTTGTCTGAGCCCCTTCCTCGGGACTTGTTTGGGACTACACCAAAAACGTCACAGAGTGAAAACCGGTGGCACGGCCTCTGTTGACGGGGATTTTTCTTATGTCATGTTTATCGTAATCGGCATAAGTTTTTTCATCCCTTTTGTAGTCTTAGCAGTCAAAGCCTCGGGATGATACTAGAGTGTGGTCTTAATGTTGTATCTCTAGTTTTTAGCTTCTGATTGTATCTCTTACTGGTTGTGTACTTTGTTTTTGTAATTGTACTATTTTGTGACTAGCACCTTGTTAGTTGCGTTATTAATAAAATCTTTAGCCGTTCTAAAATCAAAGGCTTAGGTTCATGAAAAATTTATAAAGATATAAAAGATTTTGACACTCAACAAGCAGCAACACATACACGAACTCAGCCATATGATTAATTTCGATCAAAATAGTTTTACATCAAGAACAATAATCAGAAATAAGAAAAGAGGGTTTTATCCAACGGTCACACGGCTGCTTGAAGAGGTGGGTTGAACAGTGGTCGGGTTTGGCTTATATAGCCAAACCCTATAACAAGTTACACATTTGGTCCCTCTAATTATTACATATACAAAAGCAGCATAAATAGAAACAAGACATAAATAAACAGCTTTAGTCCTTGACAACATCAAATACTTGCACTCCAAGTCCATTGATGATCTTCCTTCTTCATTCCTTATACAAGCAGCTTCCTTCCATAATTCTTCAAGCTTCAATCCTTAAGCAGTCTTCATTGATAATGCTAGTAGCCTGCACAAACCTTTCCAAGTAAGATACACAATTGATTTGGTATTTTAACACCCCCCCACAAATTAATTGTGGAAGGGATTAAACATGCCTAATTGATTACAGAACTTGTTGTGTTGACTAGAGGTAAGACCTTTAGTAAACACATCTGCAATATTATCATCAGAACAAATTTTAACAGTTTCAACAACCTCCATATTGATTTTTTCTCTTACAAAATAAAGATCAATTGTACATTGACCATAAATCACTTCCGAACAACAACTTGCAAACGCATTGGAATAAACAAGTTCCCAAAAAGGTCAATCTTTTTGTGTGGCGGCTGTTAAGTAACAACATTCCAACGCTTGTTAATCTTTTTGGCCGGGGGGTTGATGTCAATACTGTACGCTGTAATCTTTGCACTAATGGTATTGACGACATCAGCCATGTGTTTGAGTGCTACACTTTTATGGGAGATTGTAGAAACAAGCTTAGCAACTGGTTGCATCTTGATATCCCTATCTTGGATCCAAAAGGTATGGTGGACTGGTATAAAAACTTGCAACTCACAACTTTGCAACGTGTTGCTTTAGAAGCCATTATGTTTATTTGGTGGTGGCATGTTTGGAAAGAGAGAAATAATTCACTCCATAACGGCTCTAAAGCTAGTAGCTCCGAGATGATTAACTCTTTGATCTCTCTCTCCTTCCTGTGGATTTCTAATCGAGACAAGAAGCGGATTTTCTCCTGGACCGACTGGATCGTGAACCCTTTGGCTACTGGATGATTGCAATTCGGGTTTGGGTTTCTTTTAGTTGGCTATCTTGGGCTCTTTTTCGGAATTTCGTGTTGCTGATCTCTATTGCTTGTCTGAGCCCCTTCCTCGGGACTTGTTTGGGACTACACCAAAAATGTCACAGAGTGAAAACCGGTGGCACGGCCTTTGTTGACGGGGATTTTTCTTATGTCTTGTTTATCGTAATCGGCATAAGTTTTTTCATCCCTTTTGTAGTCTTAGCAGTCAAAGCCTCAGGATGATACTAGAGTGTGGTCTTAATGTTGTATCTCTAGTTTTTAGCTTCTGATTGTATCTCTTACTGGTTGTGTACTTTGTTTTTGTAATTGTACTATTTTGTGACTAGCACCTTGTTAGTTGCGTTATTAATAAAATCTTTAGCCGTTCTAAAAAAAAAATTCAAAGTGCTTAGTTTTTTCATGAAAAACAAGATTTGCACTAATTTGGATGGCAGCCTTACTATCACAGTAAATGGGAACATGTTCCTGCTGCCTAATGCCAAATTCATTTAAGATTTTTAGGACCCAAATAACTTCACAAGTAATAGCAGCAAGTGCTCTAAACTCTGATTCTGCAGAAGATCTGGATATGGTGGGTTGTTTTTTGCTTTTCCAAGAGATGGGTGAACCACCTAGGAAAAGAGAGTATCCATTGATACTTTTCCTGGCAGTCACCATTTTGGCCCAATCACTATCAACATAAGCTTTTATGGAGAGATCAGAATTACCTTTCAGTAGAATTCCTTTACGTAGGCAACCTTTTAAGTACCTAAGAATTCTTAATGCAAGTTTAAGATGAGACTGGTATGGGTTATGCATGTACTGACTCAAGACATGAACAAAGAAAGCAATATCAGGCCTAGTTAAAGTAAGATATATAAGCTTGCCCACCAATTTCTGATACTCAGTCACATTGTTAAGAGGAGTATCATTGGTGTCATTACTACAAGGTCCAAGATTGGACTCAATTGGTGTTTGGGCTGGTTTGCAACCAAGAAGCCCAAACTCAAAAATAACATCAAGACAATACTTTCTTTGGCTTAAACACATCCCTTCCTTGGTGTCAAGAACTTCAATACCCAAAAAATACTTTAACTTACCAAGATCTTTAATGGAAACTTCTTACTAAGAAAGTTCTTGCATTTATCTATTTCAGTGATACAGTTTCCAGTAATAATTATGTCATCAACATAAACAAGTAAAGCAACAAACACACTGTTCACAGATTTAATGTAAAGAGAATAATCATTTTTGCTTTGACTAAAGCCATTTTCAATCAAGGCAGAGGTCAACTTCTCATTCCACTTTCTGGGTGCTTGCTTAAGACCATACAAAGATTTCACAAGTTTACAAACCCTAGGGTCAGTAGCAGAAAAATAACCAGGAGGAGGACACATATAAACATCCTCAACTATTTCACCATATAAAAAGGCATTATTGATATCAAGTTGAAAGATAGGCCATGAATTATGAGTAGCAATGGTAATAAGGCACCTAATTGTAACCATTTTAACCACAGGAGAGAATGTCTCATCAAAGTCAACCCCAACTTGTTGACTGCAACCCTTAGCAACAAGTCTGGCCTTGAATCTATCTATATCACCATTAGACTTATATTTTATTTTGTAAACCCACTTACAACCAATGGGTTTTCTATTAGGTGGAAGATTGGTAAGAGTCCAAGTATCATTCTTATGTAAGGCTTCCATTTCAGCATTCATAGCATCAACCCAAAGTGGGTTCTTACAAGCCTCCTCAAAGGAAGTAGGTTCAACATGTTTATTTAGGTTGGACACAAAACACAGATTCTCGGAATTCAGTCTTGAGTAATTTACAAAGTTTGAAATGCTATGTTTAGTCTTGGTTCCTAAAACAAAGTCATTCAAGTTTTTGGGAAGTCTAGTAGTCCTTGTGGATCTCCTTGGATTAAAAACAGTTTGAGGAACATAACTATCCTCGTTGATGTTTCCCTCAGAATTGTTAATGTCTTCAAGAAGTGTTGCAATAGTTTCCTCCTCATTAGTAGTCCTCAAAGGACTGCCAGAATGAGGAGAGGTCTCATACTCACCAGTAGATCCCACGGGACTGTCATGGTGAGATGGGACATTGCCATCACTTCTAGGGTTCAGGTCTCTCCTTTCATCATTGGGAAAGGAAGCACTTGGATGTTCATTATTGTCAAAGAAGTAATTATCAAAAAAATTTAATTGAGTGACATCTTCAGTAGAAGAGTCCTTATTTTGATTTCTTATTTTAAGAGGAAAGATGTTTTCATAGAATACAACATCCCTTGAATAAAGGATGGTTTTATTTTCAAGACTATAAAGTTTGTATCCCTTCTTGGCATCACCATAACCAATAAGTATACATTTTTCAGACCTACTACTGAACTTATCAAAATTATTTAAAATGGTAGCAAAACACAAACATCCAAATACTCTAAGATGGGACTGATTAGGAGAGCATTTAAAAATAAGATCATAAGGAGATTTTCCACACAGGACAGAAGAAGGTAACATGTTAATCAAGTAAGTGGTAGTCAGAATACACTCATTCCACATATTAAGAGGAATCCCCCCTTGAAACATAAGAGATCTTGCTACATTGAGCAAGTGTCTATGTTTCCTTTCAACTATTCCATTTTGTTGTGGGGTGTAAACACAAGTAGTTTGATGAATAATGCCCATTTGTTTAGTGAAGTTATTCATCTTTTGATTGATGAACTCACTTCCATTATCACTTCTAAACACTTTACTTCTTTTGTCAAACTGTGTTTGTAAAAGGTTATAAAAGTTAACAATATTTTCAAAGGTTTCTTCCTTCCCTTTTAACAGAAACACCCACACAGCTATGGAATAGTCATCAACAACAGTCAAGAAGTATTTATATCCTTCTTTACTTTGTATTCTATAAGGTCCCCAAAGATCAAGGTGAATTAGGTCACCAACAGCAGTGGTCTTATGTTCACTCAAGGGAAAAGGTTTCCTTGTTTGTTTGGCCTTATGGCAAGTTTCACAAGGAGAATTGAGAGAAGTATTATCAAGTTTCAATCTGTCCTTTAAGACAGTTAGAACCTGTTCTGCTGGGTGACCAAGTCTAGAGTGCCAAGTATGTTTAGAAACATTACACATAAGACTAGTGTTAAAGCAAATAGCATCATTCTTACCACTATTATTTTCATCAAACAAGTAAAGTCCACCACATTCATTACCAATCCCCACAGTTATTCTTGTTCTCAAGTCCTGAATATAACAATGATTTTCATCAAATCCTATGAAAAATTTGTTATCTCTAGCAAGACAATGCACAGATAATATACTGACACAATACTCTAGAACCACAAGCACACCATAAAGAATTATGTGTTTGGTAAGTTTTAAGTTTCCAATTTTCACAATTTTGGCTTGTATTCCATTTGGATGACCCACAGTTAAACCAAGGTCACTAACATCAATCACATTAAACATATTTTTATCAGAATCAGTCATGTGCTAAGTTGCACCAGAGTCATTAATCCAACCTTTTATAGGTTTAGATGGTTTATTTGCATGATTAGAGCAGAAAAAATATCAAAGTTTCTGTTAAAGAATGAATTGGAATTAAAAAAGGTACCTCCCATATTGGTATGCACATTCTTAGACATAGATTGATCACTCAACATTCTCATCAACTGATTAATTTGGTCATTTGTGAACTGAAGATTTGACTGAGTAGGACCAGCTGCAGAGTTGGAGACAGACTGAACAACATTTTGAGGTTCTGGAGAATTTGCATGGTTACTAGAAAATTTTTTGCTGAAAGATTGATTTTGAGAGAAACTGTTCCTTTTTCCAAAATTGTTATTAAACTTGTTTCCATATTGATTTCCAAAACCAGAAGGATATCCAACAACTTCATAACACCTCTCAATTGTGTGTCCAAACTTGTGATACTTAGAACATTTTAAATTAAGATTTGGTCCTCTTCTCATTTCAAAATTCCTGTTTTCATTAATTTTATTTTCAGAAAATCTTGGTTCAAAAGTTTTCTTTTTATTATCAAAGGTTTTGGCAACAAAGGCAGAGTGTTGAGGTTTTGGAGAGATCTCAGCAGGTGATGCCCTGTGAGATTCCTCCCTAGAAATGATAGCAAAAGCAGTCTTAACATTGGGGAGAGGATCCCTGGTTAGTATATTACTTCTAACAGGCAAGTAAACCTCATCCAGTCCCATAAGAAATTGCATGAGTTTAATAAGTTGATGGTGTTCTTGAAAACCTTTTGCAGCATTACAAGTACATGTTGGAAGTTTAACAAGAGAATCAAACTGCCTCCAGAGGGCATTTAACCTATGATAATAGTCAGAAAGAGTGCTTCCATTTTGAGTTAAAGAATTGATTTTGTGATGCAAGTTAAAAGTAATTGAACCATCAACCTTGTCATAGGTTTCCTTAAGTTCTTCCCAAACCACCATTGCCTCTTTTGAAAAAATTTGCCCCAAATACACATCATCAGATAAAGATCCAAGTATCCAAGAAAGCACAACAGAATTACATCTTTCCCACTGTTTAGCAAGAACCTCATTATCAACAGGTTTTTCACATGTTCCATTTATAAATCCTAGCTTATTTTTAGTTTCCAAGGCAAGTTCCATGGCACATGCCCAAATTTTATAATTTTCTGTTCCTTTCAGTTTTAAGCTAATTAAAGGAGCACCTGAAGTGTCACTAGCATGTAAATACAAAGGATCACCAAAATCAAGTTTGCTGATAAGAGTACCAAATATATTAACACCATGTTCAAAATCATCACCAACAGGCCTCAAGTTATCATCCACATAATCATCCATGATAGCAAAAGCAGTCTTAACATTGGGAAGAGGATCACTGGTTAGTATATTACTTCTAACAGGCAAGTAAACCTCATCCAGTCCCATAAGAAATTGCATGAGTTTAATAAGTTGATGGTGTTCTTGAAAACCTTTTGCAGCATTACAAGTACATGTTGGAAGTTTAACAAGAGAATCAAACTGCCTCCAGAGGGCATTTAACCTATGATAATAGTCAGAAAGAGTGCTTCCATTTTGAGTTAAAGAATTGATTTTGTGATGCAAGTTAAAAGTAATTGAACCATCAACCTTGTCATAGGTTTCCTTAAGTTCTTCCCAAACCACCATTGCCTCTTTTGAAAAAATTTGCCCCAAATACACATCATCAGATAAAGATCCAAGTATCCAAGAAAGCACAACAGAATTACATCTTTCCCACTGTTTAGCAAGAACCTCATTATCAACAGGTTTTTCACATGTTCCATTTATAAATCCTAGCTTATTTTTAGTTTCCAAGGCAAGTTCCATGGCACATGCCCAAATTTTATAATTTTCTGTTCCTTTCAGTTTTAAGCTAATTAAAGGAGCACCTGAAGTGTCACTAGCATGTAAATACAAAGGATCACCAAAATCAAGTTTGCTGATAAGAGTACCAAATATATTAACACCATGTTCAAAATCATCACCAACAGGCCTCAAGTTATCATCCACATAATCATCCATGATAGCAAATAGACAAGTAACTTATAAAAGAACCAAGACAGAATTAACCAAAAACACAGAAACCCTAAAGGGTGCAAGAACAGAGGCCAGATTCAAGAACACTCAAGTGTCTTGACAGGTATGTTCAAGGACCATCTCTTCTACCATGAAAAGGTTAGATAAAAAAAATATTAATCAAAACTCACATAAAACTTAACCACAATACGAGAAGATTCAATAATAAGTTCACAATATGTTAGAATATGCGAACATAAATCATATAAATATTCACATATAATCACGAGTATGCGCAACGGAAGAATCGAATATTCAATCACATTAATTAACAAAGAGAGAATCGAAACGTGTACCTTATGCAAAGCTTCCAATAAAATCAATATTTGTAACATCCCAAACTTTTATTTACGTTTGACCAAAGTCGTTAAGTCAATATTATGTGTCCGTTAAGTCTATTGCTAGATTTAATGCTTATATGTGGTTTATGTGTTATATATGTGAGACTTGAAAGTCTTAATGCATGATATGAAAATATGTTTATGAAGTAATTATATGCCTATTAGGAGTAATTAACGAAGTATTTAGGTAGTATATGGTCCTTGGAAGAGTTTTTGACTAGTAATGAGCTATATGGAAGCCTAGGGACCAAATTTGACATATGGTGAAACTCAAAAACGGGTTTAGGGTCACATGAGGAGTCATTTGAGTGTCATTAGCAGATTTATTAACCTCCTCTCAAGCCCTAACCACCCCCTTTTTATCCCTAATCAATTCTTGAGCAAAAAGGTGATCAAAAGTGCGTTTCGGAAGTGTTTTATCTAGCCTTTCTCGTTCCCTTTGTGAGTTGCAGGTATAGAAGGTATAATTTTATTGATTTCTGATCCTTTTGATTATAAGAGTCATTAGGAATTATAATTGGGCATTAGGGAATCAATTAATGTGTAATTAGTGATGGTTTTGATGAAATAAGGCATGTACGATTTTCCTAAAGGTTGATATGGTTTGTTAAGGCCTTAATATGAAGGATTTTGATGATTTGAAACTGAGTTTTGATCTGGAGAGGGTTGGGTTCGAATTGAAGGATTAACCGATTTTGAAAGTGCAGATTCTATAGGAGTTGTGGCGCAACTATCTTCGTTGCGGCGCAACGAGTTGCTTGAGCTGCGGCGCAACTCACCTGTTTTCAGCAAATGTTATAGTTTTGAACCGTAACCTCGTTTTGACACATAGCTTACTCCTGAAACTTAGAGTGTGTCTTTAGATGTGTAATTCCAGCTTATGGTCTTAATGATTAGCGTATTAATGGTCGTTTACTAATCATAGGTAGACGAGAGTTGTTGCTTTGTTCGGTAACTTAGCTATCCTTTATTGCGTGCTACTTCGAGGTAAGATACACTACTTTGACACGCTGAGGGATTCAACAAAAGCATGGTTTTCAGAATATAACTTCTCTATTCTCATCTTGTATACTTAAGGGTATTCGGGTTGTATGGGAGGTTATATGGGATATGTATTTGACTTATGAGACCTGAAATGCATTTCCCTTTATATGCAATGCAAAGTTATGTTATGAAATGATATGCAATGTAATGAAATGTGATGCAAGTATATGTTGATTATGATGTGCATGTATGTGTGGCTTGGTCATCTAGTTCACTAGACTTTATAAGTTGCCATGTCACGTGCACGTTTAAGGGCCCAAACGTAAAAGATTGATTATATGTTATGTTTAGGTAACTTTGTCACCTAAACTATATGTGATGAAATCGAGCTCGTATATATGATGAAGTGTTAAGCTTAACCCGTATTCACCTTAGCCGGGTGGGTGCGTATATGTTGTTGCTTGGGTGGCTCCTTGCAACGTAATTACGTGGTTAGAGTATCTCCGGGTGGAGTGATTACCCACCAATGTCTTGAACATACGGACTACTCCTGGAGTGGCTTGCCATTCCTTAACGACACTTGATGGACCGCCGTATGGCTCATCCATCTAGTCGAGTGTGAGGTTCCCGTTAGGTCTTATGACCGCCTACACACAAACTTACACCTTATAACTTAGTGTTATCTTACTTAGCTAATTCGTTAGCTAACACTTGTTTCTTGAAATGTGTTGTTCCCTCAGGTTTAGCAAGCTAGAAGTGTGTTGATGGATAATGAGCGAGGCATGGGTAGAATACTTGAAGATGCTATTAGTTACCCATAGTTGCTGCTCCTTTTAGACATTTGATTTCGTTATGACTATTATGTTTTGATATGACTTGCATACGGTTGTTTTATGTTGGGCAACCGTAGGATTTCCATTTATACTATTTTGATGATGTGACGAGTAACACCTTCTATTTTATGAACAAATCAAACTGGATTCTATGGTTTGGACTTTTAAAACGTTATTCCGCATTCTTTAACACCGTTAGGTGAAAAGTTTTTGGAAATCCGTATTTTTAAACGACGGGTGTTACAATAATAATAAGATTATTATTGTTGTAGGGTTTAAAGTAAAACCCCTCTACGATCGCACACTAGACACCCCTTATACCGTATGCTAGTACCCCGATCACGATCAAACAACCCTTTGCTTGTACCCTCTAAAAGTCGAACCAAAGCAAACCCAAAAACCCCTTGACTTGCTACCTACGGCCGAACCAAATAAGATAGGAAGAGAGGAGAGAATTTTTATGTGAAGGAATATCTAAACCCTTGGAATTAAGCCCCCTTTATATAGGGATATATCTAGGGTTTTTATCCTTGGTGGGCAAGTAATCTCAAGGCTTTCCAAGCCTTGAAATTTTCGGCCCAACTCATTAGGAATTAGAGCCCAACTCTAATTTCCTAATTTCACATTTTAACCTCCTTTTAATTAATTAAATAAAATTAACCCTTTAATTTATTTAAATTAATCATTTCGTGATCAAATTAATTAATATATTACTTTAATATAATAATTAATAGTATAGAGTTACCGTGTCATTTCGTGTGACCCCGTAGGCTTAAATTATTTCCGGACATGCGTTTATTATAACGTGATCACATACCAACAGCTCCCACTTGAGCATGTTATCATAAAGGCAATAACATTGGTTAGCGTCTAGCAACACGCCAATGCTCCCGGAAAAATTTAAGGATAGTTTCTTAATTTATCTTTTGAAATGATTTAGTCTTTAATATCCCTTTGTTTCAGATACCCTTGTTAATTATGAATATGGATCAATGTCATTTCATAATTTAACGATTATATTTCTCATTTCTACAATTAATCAAGATTACCAAATTAGTCAAGACCACCTCTTGAGTTCATTTGGGTATGCGCATACAAACATCTTAATTAATCAATGAGGGCGCCAAATGGTATCATACTTCAGTTGCAAATTGAAGGAACAAATCCTATATTGACTACACGTGTTAGTCATGTCGTTTCACTACATTTCTGAAAATAGCCCTTTATTACTACCTTGTTCAGGACAGTTAGAACTATATCTAGAAAATGCAACCCACACATGCATAACCTGCTTGTATCTCAAGTCTAAGGATAAATAAAGCAACCATTTCACGAATTTCACTTAATGACGCCGATCCATAAAATGACAATTCGTTATGTGGGGTAAGTCCGATATTCACCTCTTTGAATACCATGTGAGTTTGGCAGACCATCTCCAAATATTCCCTTAAATATTTCAACCAATCTCTCACATTTGTCTTAGTTTAACTATATTCCCATATAGTTAATCGACAATGGACGTTTAGAATATATCAAAAAATATTCATGGATTTAAACATGCAAATATAGGACACAATTATTATAAAATGAAACATTCATACCAAGTATCATAATTCATTTATTAAAATAACAATCGTTTAACATCCCATTATCCAAATACCAATCACAGATTTACATGATATAACTAGCAAAATCTAAGACCTATGCCCTCGGCATGCTTATTGAGCTTTCCTTTTGACAATGTCTTTGTAAAAGGATCTGCTAAGTTACAATCTGTGTGAACTTTGAGTAAATTGATTTCACGTGATTCGATTCGCTCACGAACATAGTGATATCTTTTTTGGTAATGTCTGGCACCTTTCTGAACTCCAGGTTCATTGGCAATGATAATTGCTCCCGAATTATCACAGTACGGATCCATAGGTGAGTTATTTGAGAGCATCACGTCAAGCCCAAAAATAAACTTTCTGATCCAGACTTCCATGGCTGCATCCGAAGCAGCTATATACTCAGACTCTGTAGCAGACATAGCAACTGTAGATTGTTTCTTGCTCTTCCAATCTACTGCACCTCCATTTAAAGTGAAGACATATCCTGACTGAGATTTTGTATCATCTTTATCAGTCTGAAATCCAGCATCACAGTATCCAGTTACTTTGAGCTCTGCATCGGGATTTCCTCCATACACCAAGAATAATTCTTTAGTAGCACGCATGTACTTCAGAATGTTCTTCACAGCAGTCCAATGATCCTCTCCAGGATTTTGCTGATAGCGGCTAACTATATTTTGCGCGAACGCAATATCAGTTCTAGTGCATCTTACCGCATACATGATAGATCCCACAGCCGAAGCATAAGGAATTCTTTTCATACGCTCCACCTCTTCAGGTGTAGAAGCACCGTTCTTGCTAGATAAATTAAGTCCTTCTTGCATCGGCAAATTCTCGCGCTTACAATTCTCCATCTTGAATCTCTTCAAGATTTTATCTATATAAGCACTTTGACTTAATCCAATCAACCGTTTACTTCTATCTCTACAGATCTTGATTCCAAGAATAAATGCCGCTTCACCTAAGTCTTTCATAGCAAAACACTTTCCAAGATAAGATTTAACGTCTTTCAACATTGGAATGTGATTTCCTATTATCAATATGTCATCTACATACAAGACAAGGAAAGTAACATTACTCCCACTAGCTTTGCGATATACACATGGCTCATCAGGATTTTGAGCAAAACCAAACTTTTTGATCTCCTCATCAAACCTTTTATTCCAACTCCTTGATGCTTGCTTCAATCCATAAATGGACCTTTGAAGTTTGCATACCTTGTCGGGATGTTTTGGATCGACAAAACCTTCTGGTTGTACCATATAGACTTCCTCATCTAGAAAACCATTTAAGAAAGCGGTTTTGACATCCATTTGCCATATCACATAGTCATAGTACGCTGCTATGGCTAAGATGATCCTAATAGCTCTAATGTCCGCAACGGGAGAAAAGGTTTCCTCATAATCAACTCCGAAAAGTTGAGTATAACCTTTTGCCACAAGACGAGCTTTATAGGTGTGTACATTTCTATCCATGTCGGTCTTCTTCTTGAAGATCCATTTACACCCAACGGTTCTACCATTTGGTGGAAGATCAACCAAGTTCCAGACTTGATTATCTTTCATGGATTTTATTTCCACATTCGCAGCTTCAAGCCATTTTTCAGATTCTGGATCTGATAATGCAGCTTTGAAATTAGGAGGTTCATTTAAGTCTCCTACTACGTGTTCTTCAGACTCAATCATAAGATTTAATCTTTCACGAGCACGTATTGTCCTTGAGGACCTACGAAGTGGAATCGCTTCATCTTCAACTTGAAGTTCATCTTGAGATTCATCTCTTTGAACATTTCCCCCCCCCCCAAGTTGATGATTGCTAGTATTTTAAGAAGTTGACACATCTTCTTGAGCCTCATCAAGTTCAGCAATCCTCCCACTGTCTTCTTGAGATATGAGTTTCCTTTCAAGGAACTCAGCAAATCGAGAAACCTTAACAGTGTTTTCGGTAGGAAAGTAGAAGTAGTAACCCATTGTTTCCTTTGGGTATCCTACAAAGATGCACTTAACAGATCTAGATTCGAGTTTGTCAGGCGTATCTCATTTCACGAGTGCCTCACATCCCCAGACCTTTAAGTAAGACAGCTTGGGAACACTCCCATGCCACAATTCATGCGGTGTCTTGTCAACCTTCTTGGTTGGAACCATATTGAGAATGCGAACAACAGTCTCTAGGGCATAATCCCAAAACGAAAAGGAAGAGTTGTATGATTCATCATTGATCGAACCATTTCTAACAAGGTTCGATTTCTCCTCTCCGATACACCATTATGCTGTGGAGTATATGGAGGAGTAAGCTGTTGAACTATTCCACAAGGTTTAAGATAATCTTTAAACTCTTGGCTTAAGTATTCACCACCTCGATCCGAACGAAGAATCTTGATGGTTCTACTGAGTTGATTCTCTACTTCACTTTTAAATTCCTTGAATGTTTCAAAGACTTCATGTTTATGTTTAAGCAAGTAAACATAACCATAACGACTGAAATCATCCGTAAAAGTGACGAAGTAGCTAGCACCTTTCCTTGACACATGTCTAAATGGGCCACATACATCCGTATGTATTAGTCCAAGTAGTTCTTTTGCCCTCTCCGGTTTATTTGGAAAAGGTTTTCTTGTCATTTTACCGGAAACACAAGATACGCATTCGTCAAATGATTCATCATTTGTTTGTAAGATTCCATCTCTTTGAAGCCTTTCAATGCGTTTCTTGCCAACATGAGCAAGACGACAATGCCAAAGATAAGTCGAGTCCAAATTGGTCTTGACTCGTTTGCTAACATTATACATTGAATTATCCTTTGAATCACAACCATGCATATCAATTTCATAAATACCATCACAAGCAATAGCATTAAAATAATGAACATTATTTCGTGAAACTGAAATACCAATATCATTAAAAACATTAATGAATCCGTTGTTTTTCAACAAAGAAACTGAAATGACACCTCTAGTAATAGACGGTGCATAATGACAATTGTCTAAAAC
Source organism: Erigeron breviscapus (assembly GCA_034093135.1). Classification (NCBI taxonomy): domain Eukaryota; kingdom Viridiplantae; phylum Streptophyta; class Magnoliopsida; order Asterales; family Asteraceae; genus Erigeron; species Erigeron breviscapus. The sequence continues at coordinate 109,339,114 of CM067174.1, read as the reverse complement.
AATGACTAAACCAGTAGGTAAAACTAAATGATAGTCGCCTATTTCTTCTACAGCTGCCGGTAGGCCATTTTCCACGAACAGTTGTAAAGATCCTGGTTTCAGTTTCCTTCTCCTTCTAAGCCCCTGTAAACAATTACAGATATGAGTACCACACCCGGTGTCGTAAACCCATGAATTGCGCTTAGAAAAGGAATATAATTCAATTGTGAAGATACCTGAAGTACTGGTCAAACCAGTTTGCTTCTTCTTCAACTCAGCTAGATACTTGGAACAATTCCGCTTCCAATGTCCCACTTCATTGCAGTGATAACATGTTTGGTCCTTAGCGGGATGTTCCTTTTTCGCTGGAGGGGTCTTCTTAGGTTTAGGAGTAGCAACTTGCTTTCCTTTACCTTGATTCTTGCCCTTTCCTTTTGGTTGTTTCCCTTTCTGGATCTTTCCCCCTTTGATCGTGAGAACTTGGGGTGTGGCAGACTTCTTTGGAAGCTTATTTTCATACTCATTCGCCATGGCATGAAGTTCAGCAATGGTTTTATTCATGCTATGCATATTGTAATTGCGCACAAATTCCTCAAAATCCTTAGATAAAGACTTGAGAATCATGCCAATAGCAATAGGCTGAGGATAAGCATAATTCAACCTTTCCAATTGCTCAAAATACCTCTTCATCTTGAGTATATGAGGACTAACCGGTGTTCCTTGCTCGTGTCGCAAGTCATGAAGTGTGTCAACTAGGTCGAACAACTCCACTCCAGCTTGCTTTTCGTACAAATACTTGAGCTCGTTAATCATATCACGAGGAAAATAATTTTCAAATTGCTTTTGAAGATCAGCATTCATGCTTCCCAACATCAGACAAGCAACCTCATTGTGTCTATCATACACAACAGTGTATGCAGCCAACTCTTCAGTTGTAGCATTAGCTCCCGGAACAACGGGTGTCTGCTCTTCAAGGATTTCAATTTTCTTTTCAGCTCTTAGAACTATTCTTAGCTAACGAAACCAATCATTGAAGTTAGGTCCAGAAAGTTTTTCTCTTTCTAGCATCGACCTGAAAGCCGATTGGTGTATGTTTTGAGAAGGATTTGTTGTTGCCATCTACAAAACAGACAAAAGTTCAATTATCGGTATTTTCGATAATAATCCTTAAGAAATGTAATTTACCCTTGTTAAATTCATTTAACAATTAATTTCATTAAGGCTAGGATCCAATTGACATACAATCATTTCATCTGTTGATCAGCTAGAAATGACGGTACTCAAAAGGTAATCGACGATCAATAATTGCATTCATGCAATTCCTAGAGATATGGAACTTACAACAACACTTTAAAGGGGTATTAAGTGTTTTGTAAACATGTTTTGTCCCATCTTATGCCACGGGTCAAGGATCTCACCTCTTAACTCGTTTTAAGTCGCCCAATTAAGAACATGTAAATAGTCCACCACCGGTCTCACGGTGGAGTGGTAATTTACCTTGAAGAGATACAATTCGCCTACGGTCTCACGTAGGAGCGAAAAGCACTGGAAAGTGTTCTTAGCAAAGTGGGTGGCAATGACTTAACTTTAAATGAGTAATGCATTTGATGTGAATCAAAAGTTTATGTATGAAGACTCATGCAAATCTTCATAACATAATGTTTAATAAAATCATTTTATAGTCTTAGCAACACAAGAGAGCTCGGTAGCTCCATTTGAACGCACAAAGAAGCGCAAGGGCAAAGGTTTGCGAAGGACGCAATTAAAAACCCGCCCTTTTAGGAGGCTAGCGCACTCCGACTTATACCTCTCTTAGAGTTTGTTCAAATGGGTGAGCCGGTGTATCTCAAGGTTGTAAGACTCCAATTTTATTAAAGAAATCTCTATTTCGATAGTTCTTAGTCAAGTTTATTCTTTTCTCCAAAACAATTTTTGCATCACCTTTATAGCTCTTTATAAACACGCAAAAATTAATAAACTTACTAATTACTGAACTAATTTAATCATGTAACAAGTTAAGGTAGGCCACCTAAACATGGTCACTATGGTTCATGCATATGTTTAAAGCCGGCTCCCCCCTCTGAAGAAGAGGACCACATACATCAAGTTGCCTTGATTGCGTAAGCCTTTAAACAACTTAATTAACAAGTAATTCACATAAACATGCTGACTTGAAATTTCCAGCAGCTTCACGACCTGTTTAGACCTGTTTCTGGTCCGATTCAGCTTTCTACCAGAACTACAAAGTTGTAGCCCTATGTGTCAAGCACCTACTGTCCAAAGCACAACTTCTAACTCATTACAGATTAAAAGATATGAAGTTTTTAGTGAACTGTCGCAAATCAGAAAAATCACACGAAAAAATTCACTTAGTCACACAATTATCTAATAATTAACCCTAGTTATTGGATCATCATGCTTTGCTAAATATATCTCTATATATCAGTAAAAATCACAAGTAATTTTTCATGAATTCTTGTGATTTTACTTTTATTTAACAACTTTAAATAATTAAGATACACAAAACATGCAATTTATACAAATAAATCATGTCAATTCACTAACTCAAAACTTGCCATGAGGGTTTCAATCTCCATTGAATTAGGTTAATTTTAATTAAACAAAAAAAAACTCTTATTTTTATTTAATTTAATCCGATTTTTAATTAAAAAAAATAAGAAAACAACTTTTAATTATTTAACAATTAATTAAAAATCAACCAACCCTTAACCCCCCTTCAAGTTTTGATCTTTGTAACTAATAGATCACATATGTGGCTCGTGATACCACTGTTAGAATATGCGAACATAAATCATATAAATATTCACATATAATCAACGAGTATGCGCAACGGAAGAATCGAATATGCAATCACATTAATTAACAAAGAGAGAATCGAAACGTGTACCTTATGCAAAGCTTCCAATAAAATCAATAATAATAAGATTATTATTGTTGTAGGGTTTAATGTAAAACCCCTCTACGATCGCACACTAGACACCCCTTATACCTTATGCTAGTACCCCGATCACGATCAAACAACCCTTTGCTTGTACCCTCTAAAAGTCGAACCAAAGCAAACCCAAAAACCCCTTGACTTGCTACCTACGGCCGAACCAAATAAGAGAGGAAGAGAGGAGAGAATTTTATGTGAAGGAATATCTAAACCCTTGGAATTAAGCCCCATTTATATAGGGATATATCTAGGGTTTTTATCCTTGGTGGGCAAGTAATCTCAAGGCTTTCCAAGCCTTGAAATTTTCGGCCCAACCCATTAGGAATTAGAGTCCAACTCTAATTTCCTAATTTCACATTTTAACCTCCTTTTAATTAATTAAATAAAATTAACCCTTTAATTTATTTAAATTAATCATTTCGTGATCAAATTAATTAATATATTACTTTAATATAATAATTAATAGTATAGAGTTACCGTGTCATTTCGTGTGACCCCGTAGGCTTAAATTATTTCCGGACATGCGTTTATTATAACGTGATCACATACCAACACAATAAACAGATATATTCATATCAAGAAGCAACAAGCACACAAAAGCAACAAGAACATAAACAGAACAGAGATCCCAACTGATAGGCCAAACTTCTCTTACTCAGAGCACTCCAAGTAAGAAACAATTTGCTACTATAAGGGTATGATAAGAAGCTTACAGTGAGGTCGCCAACAGTAATTCCAACATACAGAGAAGAGACACAATCAAGGCAACAATATACTCCAATAATATCATATACCAACCCTAAAAGGATTGATACAGAAATAGGAGAGATAAGTCAAGCAAACAAACCCTAATCTAACAAGATTAGATCTGAATCTTGACAAAGAACCGCTACAAGTGGCAAGATCCAAGATCTAAAAAGATTTGGACCCCACACACGAGCAGTAAAGAACCGATTAAATAACAGATATTATCAAAAAAGGTTTCGATATAATTTAGGTATGTATTTCTGTATATATAAGATGATAAAAATTCAAGAAAATAAAAATATTTTTGTTTTTTTTATATATATAATCAGAAGAACAACAAAAAACGATGAAGAAATAGATATAATTTTGAGCCTAAGCTCTGATACCATGAAAAAATTTATAAAGATATAAAAGATTTTGACACTCAACAAGCAGCAACACATACACGAACTCAGCCATATGATTAATTTCGATCAAAATAGTTTTACATCAAGAACAATAATCAGAAATAAGAAAAGAGGGTTTTATCCAACGGTCACACGGCTGCCTGAAGAGGTGGGTTTGGCTTATATAGCCAAACCCTATAACAAGTTACACATTTGGTCCCTCTAATATTACATATACAAAAGCAGCATAAATAGAAACAAGACATAAATAAACAGCTTTAGTCCTTGACAACATCAAATACTTGCACTCCAAGTCCATTGATGATCTTCCTTCTTCATTCCTTATACAAGCAGCTTCCTTCCATAATTCTTCAAGCTTCAATCCTTAAGCAGTCTTCATTGATAATGCTAGTAGCCTGCACAAACCTTTCCAAGTAAGATACACAATTGATTTGGTATTTTAACAGTCCGATTCTAATAGGGGCTAAACATGTTTTTCAAAATTTTACTTTCACCACGGAACTCAAACCTCAAAAGAAATTTTATAACCGGCCACTAGCTACTCCTGACCGAATAATCAACCATAAAGCTATATTAAAAATATGACAATAACAAATAAGCAATCATCGTTCTATAAATGGTTCAAATGAGCCCCAATCCCGTCACGCATATAGTGTAAAGATGAAGATGCTTGAGATAATAAAGAATAGGTTTTTTAGTTGTTAAAATTAAGAAATAATATATACTCTATGACAATGTAAACGTTTTATCTGCACCTAAGTTAATACAGAGTACTTAGCAAACATGAATGATCTACCACCATTATTTGGCAAATATCTCCCAATGGCTCGTCAATTTCAAAAGCAATGCGTCACTTAAGTGACACCATAGGCAGCGTCTCATCAATTTCAAAAATCAATTTCTTGTCAGTTGGGCGACAAGCAAGGGTGAGCTTATTGTTAGGCAATAATTTTTGTGAAGAAAAATGAATAACTTGTTAGATATTAGTGAAAAAATAAATAAAATTACGAGGAAGTGATGAGGTATTGTTGTTAGTATTGTGTGAGTCGAAAATTAACTAAGATGTCCAAACTAATGAAAAGTAACAAGCATAACCATAGGAGCGCCCTCTAGATAGCAAAATCCATATACGTAAATACGAGTAACAGATGAAAGGGAATCGCATAAATTAGAATCAGGGGAACAGAATCAAAATAAAAGTTGGTACGCATCTTGAAGTTAGTAGTCTTGGAAAGGTGGCCCAATAACATTGAAAACATCTTCTTTTCCTATTGGTTATGTTGATGAAATCAACTTAAATACAGTATATTTACTACAAAATAACTATTCCAAGTTTGAGCTTTGCAATATTATCACTTTCATAAGTTTAAATATGATATGTTGACATTTTTGTTGAAACATCCACATATACATAATAACTCTTCAAATCTATCTCATAAAATCAAAATGAGAAGATAATTTCAGTTTCTACTCTATAAAATAGACAACAAATTGGTTTATTTTGCGATTTGGCTAGCCTTTTAGTTGTGATTATCCAAATCACAAGATGAGGTGAGCCATATGATTTGGTCAAATTTTATTGAGATTTGCCTTAAGCTTCTCGTTTAACGATTTTTCACGCCTTATATTTAAAACATACAATTTCTTGTGAGATTAATAGATAATTTCATGTTAATAGAAATGTTAAAAAAAAAACAACAAGAGATGATATTCTCATGTGTTTTTCAAAGTTCAATAGTAATTCAAAATTTTAGATAAAATACTAATAACTTTTAATAACACGGGGAAGTTATCAGCTCTCATTGGGTTTTTTTATACATTTTCAAGTAAGAATAGAAGTTAATCTCATAAGAATTTTTTTTTTTTCCAAAGAATTGAGACATTAAATCGCAACAAAGAAGGATAAGGCCAAATCTCATTGTAATTTGGCCGAATGGAATCACAAGTTTTATCCGACGATTTGGCCAAATCGCGGGTTCAGTTTCGCTGAATAGGTAGAAGACTAAATCATAAAGTCTTTGTGATGGATTAGCTATTTAATATAACCTTGAAAAAGTTTGGTTAGATGATAATATCGTGTTTGATTTTTACTACTAAAGGCTATTTTCCAAAAATAATATTTTAAAAATAGGTTGAAAGCCTCTTTTCATATTAGCCAGGTTATCCAAAGTCTAGGTTAGGGGAACCAACACATTGAAACCAATTTACCATTATGGCACCAACCTTTTGACATTTTCATTAAACTACTCTTTTAATTTTATTTTCAGCCACCAGTTACTAACCATGAATGACCTACATGACTTCGGATGTTGACTTGATATATAACTTAATCCATTGCCAAAACACACTTTCCAACTACTTTTATATCCAAAATCCAACAATGAGATGAAACTATATATGAACATGCTTACGTATTTACTCTTAGGTAAAATGTACTGTTTACATAGGATAATTATATGCATATGATGTGATGCATAGGTAATTAAGTAACAACTAACAAAACAACAAACCATGTTTACTAAATTTGTTCTTAACCACTATTTGATTATCTATATATCAAGTGATATACGAGGTAATGTTAAAAGATAGCGACTTACGCCTTTGATATTTCTAAGGCTATCTCCAATGAGGGTGTTTTTACACATCCTTCCATATCCTTTTGTCTTTCTTGTTGACTTGTTCATAGCATTAAAGTATGTTCGTCCTTGCTTATTCATATGGTATTTGTCTATAGCTGTGATATTTTCACAACAAATTAGTATATCATGTATAAATAGTATAATCTACACTACAGTGTAGAACCATGTAAAATATAGCATTGATGTCTATGATATATTTTGGATGTTTTTTTTTGGGTAAAAATATATTATATTTATATATTTTGGATGTTGCTACCTTTTATTATTATTATTCTAAAAAAGAAAGGAATAGTAGGACTTGCATCACTAATAACAAGTGTTACAAACTTAATTACTAACATATGTGGAGCTTCTCTTTTTTAAGAGCGGGTGCACGACATATATGATAGTTTTGGTGCCATGTTACATGCCTTTGATGTAATCTTGGTTGACTTTTAAGAAACAAAGTGCCAAAGCATGAAACTCATCTCCCTGCTTGTCATGCATGCATTCAAGCTCACACAACAATTATAAGCTAATTGGGGCCACACACATAATCAACACCATTTTGTGGTTAATTAGTTCAATATATATATGTAACATTATATTGTAGATGATTTAAATCATATATAGAGGAATGCTACTCAAAATACTTATTTGTTCGCAACAATATAGAAGTTAGACCATGTCGAACCAACTATCTAACGATTCAATGGTTCAACGCGTCTTAAAAACTACCAGTAATTGCTTTATCCAAAATTAACATGGGTCAAAAAAGCTTCTCCCTTTTTTCGGGTCCAATTAACGTCCTAATTAAGTTATGGTCTATGGACAGCCCCCTTTAATTTGTAGAGATGGATGTCTAGTAAGTGCTGTGAATGCTAACTCTAGTCATTAACAACTTAATAATTACGATTTACCAAGCTAGTAACACTCTAACAGACGACAATGATCGGTGTGGTTACTGTGACTTGTGACCCATTAGCCTATAACTCAGTTATTGCATGTTAATACCGTTTTTGTATCCCGAAGAGATGTCAAGTCATTGAAATCTTAATGATGCTAGTACAAATCCACCAAACAAAATTGGATTGTGTCATACAATTTATAAAATATATGTAATTATAACAAGAATATATATATATATTTTTTCTTTTTTTTTTGGAACGGCAGAATATATATTTTTGTCCACTTGAATACAAGAAAGTCCCAAGAAAAGTATAAATAGGTAGTACAATGTATTTCTATTAAAAGAATGTTACTAGATAAAACTTACAAGTACAATGAATTTGTAGATGAATAAACACATTTTAGAGGGTGTTTAGCCTAGCTTTTTTTCAAAGGCTTTTAGCTTTTTTGGCTTTTTTCCTTGCAAAGAAGCTATTTTGGTGTTTGTTTTGGCTTTTATGGCTTATGCTTTTTGGCTTATATAAGCCAATTTTGAGAAGCCTCCCCACCAAAGCTTTTGTAACAAAAGCCTTAAACTTTGTAATAAAAGCTATAAGCTAATCCAAACATTAGAGTAAAACTTATAAGCTTATAAAATATAAGCAAGAAGCTGCTTACAAAATAGAAGCATAAGCCAAAAAATAAAAGCTAAGGCCAAACACCCCCTTAGTCTCTGGCTATCCTCTATAAGTCATGGTGAAAATATGCTAGGGGGAGATATAAAAAGGAGACCCGGCAAAAAACAAAGCGTGTCTTTCTTAGCTTTATGGTTGTAGTACATTGTTTGCTATGGTTTTTGACTGTATAGCTCTGGTTTTTGACCGCTTTTGTTTGGTTTTGACTCAACCCGTTCTTGTTTGACCTGTCCGTTCTCGGTCAGGTTTGGCTTCATACAGTAATGACCCTCAATAATGCCTCAGCTATGCTCTCGAAGTTTGAAGTTAGAGGTACCTTCATAAAATAGTTGTACTTCTTTGATCTGAGTGATAGACTTGATCAAAGTTTAGCGACAAAAGTGCAACAATTCGTTTTGGCTTCAATTGGTGCATCTCTGAACCCATGCCTGACATAGTTGGGTGTGCATGGATCCTCAAACAACATTTCCATGGACTAGACGAACTACTTGTATCTGACTTTCAAGTACATTTAAATGATATGGTGGTTTTTACAGAGACATTGTTGCAAGCTATGTGCTTGTTCAAATATTATTTTCAAATCCCTACTTGATTCCAGATCAAAATGTATAGAGGTTTAAGGTTTCCAAAATGGTTGGCTGACTAGCCAAGCGACTTAGGGAAAGCCAAGCTCGGCCATATTGCTTTGATTCAGCTGGTTTATACGGTTTGACCCAAAACATGCACATCCGTGCTGCATTATGGTTATTCCAGTCGAGAAATTCTATCACACTTGGGCCATTGGAAGCAGGGATCAGATGATTATCAGGCATTTATATAAACCGTCTCAGATTAGGCATTGGTAGACACACGATCGCTTGAATGCTTACTATACATGTAAAGAGCAGAATCACATCATATGTATAATAGTGTGACATTACATAAAGAGGAATAAACAGTATATAAATATAAATGGCAGGCTTGAAGGGACTATACATATAGATCATGGGAAAAATGAGGAATATAAAGTTTATACATGGCAGGCTTGAAGGGAGCATAGGCATATAGATCATGCAAAATATTGTATGTTTTCGTCACCTAATTGCCAATTACAGGATAATGGAAACCTTCTCCGACCCCATGATACATTCACTAGCTAGCAACTCATTTGCATTAACTATCTCACATTTCTTAAATTTAGCAGTTCTAGCTTCACACTACATACGGCTTCTTGCTCTGCAATCAACCAAGACCACCTTCCAGTCAGTGAATACCCGAGTTTCTGATCCTAAACACTCCATGCCTGGCCAAATCTAATAATGATCAAATTTGTCCACAGTTTTTGTAACTATCCTAAATTTTAAACACAAAACTATCACAATATTACCTTCATCCACTCTTGGTTCATCATGCATCTAACTACTGAATAGAAATTGTATTTTGAAATTTATACAAGGCATGACAAGGGAAACCAATATATTAAGATCTTAAAGTGGCCGTCTCTGTTTTTAGGAATACAACAATATGACCTTAAATTTATTCTTTATGAAGCATCTACAACAAACTCGTGTACTTGTATACAGACTCACTGTGCCATAAGCATGCTGAGCTGACACTAGATAAAAAAAAAATCAAATCAGAATTTAATATAATGCCTTACACAGCAACAACAACTGCTTCATCAAGAGCATCGACACCAGGGAGTATTTTGCCTTCCAGCAACTCCAAACTTGCACCACCACCCGTTGAGATGTGGCTCATCACATCCGCAACTCCAACCTTCTCTACTGCAGCCACTGAATCTCCTCCTCCAATGATTGTCGTCACACCCTTTCCACTAAGTTCAGCTAGCTTCTTTGCCACTGACTGCAATACACAATCAAATATGCAATTTCGTCATCTGTACATTTAAATGGTTGGAACGAAACAGTTACCAGATAAATAAATGTTACACACCTCGGTTCCAACTGCAAATTTGTCAAACTCAAACACTCCCATAGGTCCGTTCCAAATGACAGTTTTGGTGGTCTCCAATGCATCATTGAATGTCTTGACGGAATCTGGTCCAATATCTAATCCCATCCAACCATCTGGGATAGCAGATGCTGGGACAATCTGCATAGTACAAAATATTACTTCTTGGTTTTATTCCTAAACGGCCAAAAACAAAAAAAACAAAAAAACAAAAATGTGTTAGCAAAGCTACAAAGAAATAAGTTACCTTGCTGTTTGCATCAGGTGCAAACTTGTCTGCAACCACCACGTCGGTTGGTAATAAGAGATCAACTCCCTTTGCCTTAGCCTTAGCAAGGAGTGTAGTGGCAAGTTCAAGTTTGTCTTCTTCCACCAAGGACGATCCTACTGATAAGCCTTGTGCCTTGTAAAATGTGAAGATCATACCTCCACCCAAAAGCAATATGTCACATTTTTCCAAAAGGGACTCAATAACTCCAATCTTGGATGACACCTTTGAACCACCGACTATAGCAGCAAATGGCCTTTTTGGGTTTGAAACAGCCCCATCAAGGTAATCCAATTCCTAAATCAAAATACAACTACGTCAGTGACATAATCAATATGCTTAACTCGGTCAAATAAAGATCAGAATCAATATCGAACCTTTTGCAAAAGGAAACCAGCAACAGATGGCTTCAAGAACTTTGTGACTCCCTCAGTGGAGGCATGAGCTCTATGTGCAGTTCCAAAAGCATCATTGACATAAAGATCTGCAAGCGCTGCAAGCTTTTCAGCGAATCCTGGATCATTCTTTTCTTCCTCCTTGTAAAACCTCACGTTCTCAAGGAGAAGAACACCACCATCTGGAAGTGAAGCCACCAACTTTTCGACATCTGGACCAATACAGTCATCCGCTTTCACAACCTGTTAATCAATGATACAGAAGCAAATTCAAAAATTAAACCCTGCCACCATTCCCTGCTTAATAAACCTTATTGTATTTTGTTCTCACCCAACTTACTAAATTCTTTTGATAGTATTAAAAAACATTTGCATAATATATGTAAAAAAGTAAGGTAACTCCCAATACCATCTTCCACAGGTTATGGGTCCCAATAACGTCAAAGACAGCCTCATCACTACCTAAGGCAGAGAGGCTGCTTCCAGGTTCTACCTGAGGTAGAAAAGGACCCTCGGACTTGCAAGGAGTAAGGATCGTACCCATGACCTCTATCACCAGAGGCAAGGGTATTACCCATTTGCTCCAAACCTTGCTTGTTTGCATAATATATGTATCTCCATGCAAATCTTTTGAGCTTAATCAAGAATTAACTACAAACAACCAATGCCACTATTGTGTCTATGAAAACTAAATGTATCTCAATGTGAGTTAATTAAACTAACTTATAGCTAATCATATGATTTTCTATACCATTATATAAATATTTAGGTAGTAGGATGTTACAAATTTTAAGACAATGGTCGTAAAATAAGGAGGAAAAACCACAATGTTCCTTGAAAAAATTCTCGGTCCTTGAATCTCCTAAGCCTATTACTAGATAACCACATCCTCTTAGTATATAAACAGACACACAGTCTTGCATACACTAACACCCGTCCGGGGAGGATTTCGGAAATGACACATGTCTAATGCACATTTTTTTTACAATTTTTTACACCATTTTACACCTTTGATGCACCAAAAAATTGTTGGTCCATCAAAATGCAATAAAAGTACATTGAAGCACCAAAATCCTTCCTACATTTTCTAGACTTTTCTTCTCATCTTTACCCATTATATCCTAGTCAGTTCTAAATTATCTAAAAATGCAACCTTTTCACATAAAAATCAAATCTTTTCAATTATGAGCAACAACAAATTCCAAACTTCATCAAAAGTACTAATTCAACAGCAAAAACTACCTCAATACCGATAAGCTCGGATAATCTTGGTACAAGAGGAGCCAAGCTATACTTTGGAGTAACACCTTTAGGCCTACCCTGCAACAATTCCAAAAAAGATTCAAACTTTATCAACTACAATTCAAACAAAAAACAACCCATTGCATATAATCACAAATAAACAAAAACCCACATACCAAATGACTAGAAAGAATAACTTTAGCACCATTACTGATCAAATGTTTAATAGTAGGAATTGCAGCCCGAATTCGAGTATCATCAGTAATGTTCTGATTATCATCCAAAGGTACATTCAAGTCAGCTCTAACAAACACTTTCTTTCCTTTAAGTTCACTTGATGAGAGGTCCCCTACGCTCTTTTTCGCCATCGTGACGATTTCTCTGACCGGTTTTGCGGTTTTGAGTGATCGGGAGTGTGCGAAAAGGAGCGGGTCCGCGGCCGCGAAACCGAGGCCCCGGAGAGGGGACCGGAGGAAGCGGGAAGCAAGGCGGACGGTGGCGGTTCTGGTGGTGGTGGTGGAGGAGGAAGATGATGAAGTTGGGAGGAATGTGAGGGCGGAATGTGATGCTGCTGCCATTGTT
>CM067174.1:109021384-109321384 GCA_034093135.1 Erigeron breviscapus | reverse complement strand
GTTGATTTGAAACCATACTCAACCAATTGCAGGCCGCAAATGTCAAAATACACCCTCTTATTGGAAAAAAATAAAATAAAAGAGTTAATTGCAAGATTGGTCCCTGTGGTTTGTACATTTTAGCAAGGAGGGTCCCTATTCGAGAATCGTTGCAATGGGGGTCCCTATTTTGAGAATTTTTTGCAAAATTGGTCCAAATTTGACAGATCCGTTAAAGATGGTCGTCAAGTGTGCACGTGTGCAGCACGTGTGGGGGTATTTATGTACTTTCCACCCCACAAGGACCCCCATTGCTAAAATGGGAAAACCACAGGGACTAATCTTGCAACTAACTCTTCTTTATATATAATAAAGACTATTGTCTAACCACTTCTTAACCATTTAAAAATTTTAGTTTACCTAAAAATTTAATTTACATGTATCATAATTAAAATTATAAATCAAAAAATATGAAACTAAAAAACTTTTAATTATTAATTATATTCATAGTTGTAGAAAAGTTTTATAAACTTACAATTTTTAAAAATCCATCACTAAATAATTCTTTTTAACTTTTCCAAAAAAGAATAAATTTTATTAAATAATTAACTTAAATATAAATTTTAACACTTTTTAGCTTTTCATGATTATTTATTGTTAAATTACTAAAAACATATTTCCACTAAAAATTTTAAAACTTATAAATACTTTAATTTATAATTAAACTCCTATTCCCATAATAACTTATATCTACTTTCTAATAATATAACAAAGATTTTATTTTTTTAAGGCAAATATCAAATTACTAGTTTTTTTTTTTTATATTTGTAAATTAGAATTTATAAGTTTTTTTTATTTTCATTTATTTAATAATTTATTTTATTTCAAAAAATGTTGTTGACTTTCTGTGTATTTGACTCGAGAATAGATAACTAAAATACCATATATGACATTTATATTATTCGAACAGATTTGCTTTTTCCTTTTTAATAAATATCAAATTCCTAAGATACAATCTTTTATTTATTTAAGCTTATATAATAACAAAAGTTTATATATAAATCAGTTTTCTAAAATAAAAGTATTTATATAAGGTATATCTCTATTATTAAAATTTTAAAGTGTACATAAATTTAGTATTAGAGACCTAACGAGCAGATAATTGTATATTACAATCTCTTGAATTAAATCAAAAAAATATCAAGGTGTTAGTTGCAAGATTGGTCCCTGTGGTTTTTTCATTTTAGCAATGGGGGTCCCTGTGGGGTGGAAAGTACATAAATACCCCCACACGTGCACACTTGACGGCCACCTTTAACGGATCCGTCAAATTTGGACCAATTTTGCAAAATATTCTCAAAATAGGGACCCCCATTGCAACGATTCTCGAATAGGGACCCCCTTGCTAAAACGTACAAACCACAGGGACCAGTATTGCAATTAACTCAAAATAAAATTTTATGGTTATCTTTACACAAACCTAAATAATGTAATGAAAGTTAATTACTGTAACTTTTCCCTTTAAAAACTTTATCCATTTTGTCACCAGTGAAACAACAAAGATAAACCTCTAAAACCCCCTCTCATACCCTCCTTCCCTCACTCCAATTGATGGCTAACATTTTACATTTTTAGGGTTCAAGAAACAAATAACAAATGGATCTTAAAGTACAATTCAGACCCAACCAATTCTACTCATCTTCTTGTATAAAAAAAGAAGTAATTTTATTAAACAAAACACACCCAAATCTTGTTTTCATACCATTTTCAAGTTACAATAGAATCAAAAGAAGAAAACCCAAGTTTTGTGTTTATGCTAGTGTTGACCCAGAAGGGTCAGAACCCGGGTCGGGTTGGACCCGGTTCAAAAAGTATCTTGAGGATTCTTTGAAAAAAGAAACTGGGTTTGATTTACAAGATGCAAGTTTCAAGATTTCTGAGTTTAAAGATTCATTCTTGAAATCAAGAATTGAATTCTTGAATTGGAACAAGTGGGACAGTTGGAAGGTAATTCTTATTTGGTAATTTTTTGAGGGACGATTATTTTTATGTACAACAGTTCTGCAAATTAGCATTTTCTTATTTTTATTTTACTCAAAGTTGTTTGTTAGGTGAGTTAATTGATAAAGGTGTAAACTTTATAGGTTTTTGGTTTCAGGATGTGAATAATTGGGATCCTGCAAGAGTAGGTGTGTTGGCAATATATGTGTTGGTGGCTGTTGTTTCATGTCAAAAGATATATATGGCTGTTAGAGGTCCGTTTGTTGATCGTCAGGCTAAGGAAATATCGGAAGCTTATATGGACGCCTTAATTCCTGAACCAACTCCGATTAATGTTAGAAAGTATGTGAATTTCTTGCTGGTTTTTGAATATCTTGTAGTGTAGCATAACTAAAATGCCATGTGATTGTGATGTATTTCGACTTTTTAAGCATCCGAATAGTTAGTACATTTAGCCAAGTTGGATGCACAAAGTGACTTGCTACAACTATGTAGAAGGCAATTTACTGCACAGTAGTTATGAACTTCCGACCCAATTTAGCGTATGTCTTTTTGTCATTAAGCTCCATCATAGGGATGCAACTTCAATGGTAGTTAGAATCGTCGGATCGGATATTCCATAGATGCAATGTAGCCGCCAAATATGCTTCAAAAGCTATGCCCAGAAAGACTTATAAATGTTTAAAGCCATATAATGTCCCCAGTTATATACCAGAATGTCTATAAATTTATAATTTAAGGAACATTATATTTCCAGCAATACCATTTACCCGTATTTGGTTGTGTATGCAAAAGATGACACACATATCAGAATCTCTGTCAGTTCTGAATTATTCACTATCCGTTAATTCTTCCACGTGGTAAAGTGGGAAGAGTGTTTGATGGCGGTATTTACATAGGTTTTTAGCATAGATCATTGGCCCAATAAAGAGAGATGAAGCTCTGTCGGTGGGGTCTCTTGGGAACCCACATTAGTACATTACTATTGAGTAGGCTTCCTTAGCTTAATACTAACTGCAAACCACAAATGATTACCTTTATTCTAAGAATCCGACTCCAGCGACAGGATCATAGGAATATTACACCAGCAAGCTAAGCAAATTGTGAAACAAATGAATTTCAAGATAATCAACCAAACATCGATGTCCCAAATTTTTTTTAGCCAGTAATCAAACAAAGTTCTTTTTGATCAAACCAAATCCAAGCCAATACAATCAGAACCTATATTAAATGGTTGACCCTAGAATCTATGATGATATCAAAAAGTTAGTTAATATAAGCAAGCAAACAGGCAACAAAATAGTGATCTTGTATCGAGACCCGAGAGTCTGATATCATGAACTGCAGAAGGGGCTAGAAAGTATATTACATAATTAGAGGGTGAAGCATATACATTGTCACATACTCACATTGATGTAGGGTATGTGTTGAGATATATCATATACAAATGAAGTTTCCTAGTTACAGTATCGTAGGTCAGTGGCTACTGGTGCTTCAGTAGTTTATGGTTTATCATATGAGCTCATGTGTTCAAATTGCAATGTCTGTTGGAATAAGATTGGTAGAAAAGTAAGGTGCTCTTTGTTCTAAAGTACATGTATATATAATAAAAGTGAACTATTTATTGTGACTTGTGAGAGGTACTTATTACATATTAGCTTGGTACTAGTACTTAAATAGTTAAATGTGTGTTATTGACATCCCTTATGCTGGTTCATAAAGATATAAAAAAGGGTTATGGAGGAAGTCAATGCCCAAAGGCCTTAAAATGAAGAAATTTATCGAAGGACCTGAGGGAACACTTATCCATGACACTTCTTACGTTGGAGAAGATGCATGGGATGAAGATGATGATGCCACGCCTTCCAAGGATAAAGTTAACGAAATTATTGACAGTGATGTGAGATTTAACACAGAAGACAAGAAGGAGCTTCAAAAAGAGCTAGGACTTTCAGGTTAGTTTGTGATTACTTTTTATATGTCTATCTTCTACGAGCCTGTAACTCTGTAAGAGGCCTGATTATAGTTTTATATTGTAGATATTAAGCGAGAATGTAAAGGAACATGGCCTGATTATAGTTTTGTATGTCTATCTTTTACGAGCATCTAAGAGGCCTGATTATAGTTTTATATTGCAGATATTAATCGAGAAAGTAAAGGAACATGGCAAGAAAGGCTGCAAATATGGAAAGACATACTTAGGAAGGAGCAATTAGCCGAGCAGTTAGATTCATCACGTGCTAAGTATGCAATTGAATTTGACATGAAGGAGGTAGAGAAGAGCTTCCGTGAAGAAGCAAAGCCGAAAGGCACTGAAGGAGTTAGAGCACTTTGGATATCCAAAAGATGGTGGCGTTACCGACCTAAACTGCCTTACACGTATTTTCTTGAAAAGCTTGAATACTCTGAGGTCAAACACCTAACTTTTACCTGCTTTTGCGGTTCAAAAAAACAGTAACTTATATCAATTTGTTTGGGTCTATTCGGCGTGCATAATCTGGCAGGGAATATAAGATTCCATTCCATGCGTGTTTGGTTTCGAGATTGGATGGAATTGAATTTTGCATGAATCTCCAAATTCCATGCGTTAAAGGATCTCACTACTTCTAGCTCAACCCTTTGGGATGAATGGGATTAAATTTCTATATATTACCCGCCAACCAAACACTAATAGATTCCATTCTTTCCAAAAATACTCAGTGAACAAAACGTCCCCTTTATGTTGTATCTGATATTTTTCAGTAGTAAATCTTTCTTTTTTGATATTATGGAGCTTTTATGTAGGTGGCTGCTGTTGTGTTTACCGAGGATCTGAAAACATTGTATGTAACAATGAAGGAAGGGTTTCCTCTAGAATATGTTGTGAGTTTCATTTTTCGGTATTCTTAAATAATTGTATTTTTCATATGAACTTAATAGATGTAATTTGTTGTTTGTGTTTTTTAGGTTGATATGCCTCTTGATCCATACCTGTTTGAGATGATCACGAATTCTGGAGCTGAAGTTGATCTGCTTCAGAGGAGACAAAGCCATTACTTGTTAAAAGCTGTAATCGCTTTACTGCCTGGAATTTTGGTTTTGTGGTTTTTACGGGAATCACTAATGCTTTTACATATTACCTCAAAGCGATTCCTCTATAAGAAGTATAATCAGCTTTTCGATATGGCTTATGCTGAAAATTTTATACTGGTATCTTTTTTATTTTTTCATAAAACACTATTATTTTCTGACTGGTTCATGGCTAATATTCTTATCTGAATAATCTGATTTACACCTGCAGCCTGTTAGAGAAGTTGATGAAACAAAATCCATGTATAAAGATGTAGTCTTAGGGGGAGACGTGTGGGATCTCTTAGATGAGCTAATGATTTACATGCGGAATCCTATGAATTATTATGAAAAAGAAGTGAAGTTTGTGCGGGTAATTTGCAAACTTTATACAGGCAAAAATTTGAAAAGTTGATTTTGAATGTACATGTGGATTATTTTACAAGTTTTTGGTTACGATGCGTTACAGGGAGTGCTTCTATCAGGACCACCAGGGACGGGTAAAACACTATTTGCAAGGACACTAGCAAAAGAGAGTGGAATGCCATTTGTGTTCGCGTCTGGTGCAGAGTTCACAGATAGTGAAAAAAGCGGTGCTGCACGGATAAATCAAATGTTCTCCATTGCAAGGCGAAATGTAAGATGTTATAGATTTCTAATTGTAATTATTGGTTTATGATGAAATAGATTAGTAAGAGACGTGTTTTTTGTGCAGGCTCCTGCTTTTATATTTGTAGATGAGATTGATGCTATCGCTGGAAGACATGCGAGAAAGGATCCAAGAAGAAGATCAACATTTGAGGCACTCATGGCCCAGCTTGATGGAGAGTTAGTATCTAAGTTCCATTATCTACTTCTGTAATGAACTATTTTTTGATATCTACTTTTTGTGGATTTCAGAAAAGAGAAAACGGGTGTTGACCGGTTTTCATTAAGAAATGCTGTTATATTCATCTGCGCTACAAATAGGCCAGATGAATTGGATCTAGATTTTGTTCGTGCTGGACGCATTGACCGGAAGTTGTACATTGGTTTACCTGATGCAAAGCAACGGGTGCGAATTTTTGGTGTTCATAGTACTGGGAAGCAGCTTGCTGAAGATGTCGAGTTTGAAAAGGTAATATTTGCAAATTTCATAGATCTAGCTTTCTATTGAGTTTTTTCTGTCTTCATCCAGTTGGATACTTCAAATTTCATATTTTTTTCTCTCGTCTGCGCTTTACTCTTGTTTCATTCTCTCTTTTACAGCTGGTCTTTCGCACTGTTGGCTATTCTGGGGCGGATATAAGAAATCTTGTCAATGAGGCTGGAATAATGGCTGTATGTATAATGTCCGGAAGTGTTAACTTATTTTCTTGTCGTATGAAATAGTGGAATGTTAATGGACATAAATGTTTAACCCTTTGTGCAGGTTAGAAAAGGACATACAAAAATATACCAAAAGGATATTGTTGACGTATTGGATAAGCAGCTGCTTGAGGGAATGGGTGTGCTCCTGACAGAGGAAGAGCAACAGAAATGTGAAGAAAGAGTAAGCTTTTTTTCATTTTTGAAATCCTACATCTGCATAACTTGTAAGGATAATTTAGTTTTTTTTTAATCATGTTATAAATTGTGATAGGTATCTATCGAGAAAAAGAGACTGTTGGCAGTACATGAAGCGGGTCATATCTTATTGGCACATTTATTTCCTCGATTTGATTGGCATGCATTTTCTCAGTTGCTACCAGGTGGTAAGGTATAACAACAGAAGCAGTTAGGAATTGTTTACCTACGCTGAATATACCTTTTCTAATAGCCAAGGATTTTAAACAGGAAACTGCAATATCCGTTTTCTACCCTAGAGAAGATATGGTGGATCAAGGTTACACAACATTTGGCTATATGATGATGCAAATGGTGGTAGCTCATGGTGGGCGTTGTGCTGAACGTGTTGTATTTGGTGATGATGTAACTGATGGTGGAGTCGATGATCTTGAAAAGATCACAAAGGTGGTGTATAATCGTCTGACTAATTTAAGTTGCATATATTTGTTTTTAAAGTTGAGGCCTTGTTAAATTCTGAAAATTGCAAATGGTTCCATGCCCACAGATTGCTCGAGAAATGGTGATAAGCCCGAGAAATGCAAGGTTGGCGTATGCTACTTTGACAAACAGAGTCGGATTGGCTAATAGAGCAGATAGTACTGATGGTGAACTCATAAAATACAGAGTACGCTCTTCATTCTCATCTTTACACATCATATCTTAAAGTTAATATTATTGTTTGATTGTTATTTGTCTAATTTCATTGATTTATCTGATTCAGTGGGACGACCCGCACGTTGTCCCTGCGGATATGACGGTCGAAGTCTCTGAGCTCTTCACTCGAGAATTGACAAGAGTAACATAGCTTTTTCCCTTTCTAATCTAAAATGCTAGTGTGTATTATATTTTATCTGAAAGTATTGTAATTTTGATGCCCAGTATATTGAAGAGACGGAAGAACTTGCGATGAAAGGATTAATCAGCAATAGGCATATACTGGATTTAATTTCAGAGGAGTTACTGAAGAACTCGAGGATTACCGGGGTGGTAAGTTTTACATATCATCAACTATTTGGGTTTCCTCATAAGTTGAAATCAGATCAGGTTTACATATAAAACTGAGTGATTAAATATTCTTCATGATTTCAGGAAGTCAAAGAAAAAATAGGAAAATTGTCTCCTGAGATGTTTGAAGATTTTGTTAAGCCTTTCCAAATAGATGCAGATGATGTATGTATTATAATGTTTTATTGGTCACAATTAGGGCTGTCAATCTCGACCCAACCCGAAACCCAACCCGAAAAAAGTCAGGTTAGGGTTGGGGATTTTTGACCCACCAACCCGCCAACCTGAATTTTTTCAGGTTGGGTCCGGGTTGGGTTGTTGGGTTGTCAGGTCGACCCGCCAACCCGATATCTTATACTCCACAATCTACTTATCCATACGCCTCATTCTCATTTTCTATATATCTAATCTAAAGTAACTTCACATCTAAAATAAGAGGAGGATTCAAAATTTTGTGAGATGCTAACTGATGTTGGGTGAGAGTGTGAGACGACAAGTTTGTTAACTTTGTGCCAAGTTCTATCAATACCCTCGTATTTCTTTTTTTCTTTCGTATTTTTTGTTTTCAGCGTACACATCAATGATAGAGCTTTATATTGGTTGATTTATTCCGTTATATATTTATATATATTTGCTTATCAGGTCATATGGGTTGGGTCATGGGTTGGTGGGTTGTGGGTCAGGGTTGAAATTTCTGACCGGAAACTTTTAGTGGGTTGGGATAGGGTCATAGTTTTTCAACCCACCAACCCGAACCTGCCAACCCGAACCCGAACCCATTGACAACCCTAGTCACAATAATCAAATTTCTATCGAATATTTGGCGATATTTAGTTAATCATTTTTTTCTTTTTTCAGGATGGACCATTACCACACAACGATCGATTGAGATACCAACCTTTAGAGGTTTACCCAGCACCTCTTCACAGATGTTGAACAAAAACTAGCCCATTGCGGGAAAGAGCAGGAAGATTTTTTTTGTTGTAAACTTGTAATTCCCACGATCCATAAATTTTGTTTTCCTTGTCTTAATTGCACATTAAGTTGCATTAATAAATATATATTACAGCAGGAAATTACATCAATATCAATTATAATAGTCATTATCAAGATCCCCAATCGGTAAACAATCCAAGGCACAAATCAATTTCTTATTGATAAGCGAGTGATTCCATTAGGCTACAGTTTGCTAGAAGGTACCCCCACGGGTGCAGCTCTGGCCTTTTTTTCCACTATTCGAGAAAGCCTTTTCACTTCATCCTTTGGCATATGTCGTGGACGGCTTAACCATAGTCCTCCATCAACAATGAGGGTCATCCCATTCACATATTTACCTTCATTTCAACCATAAATGGAGCAATTAAGAACTTTAGAGCAAAACTTAATCAACAAAATCCACTACTTTATGTAAGTACACGTTACTAACCAGCACTTGATGCAAGATAGAGGGCTGCAATTGCAATATCCCATTTTTCCCCGAGTTTGAACAGCGGCATGTATTCTCTATTGCTCTCTATTTCATCCGGCCCAAGTTTTCTCATGCCAGGAGTGTCACCTATTGGTCCAGGTGCAATCCCATTTACTCGGATATCATAGTCAGTACCCCATTCTAGAGCTAAATTTCTTGTAATTGCATCCACTGCAGCCTATCATAACAAACATTACGTCTTGAAAGTGGTTATGCTAAATGAACTATCTAGAATCTAACAGCATCAACTAAATGGGTTTGTATGAGATAGTGTGTAATTATTTCTGTCTCAGAATAAGTGTCCCCTTCTATAAAAGGGTGTGATATAACAATTGATTTCAGCTTATTATATTACTCCTAAATAAACTTAGTATTACAAAACTCAAAGAAACATCATACTCATATAGTGATGAGCTAAAATGTCATTTAAGTAAAACGTAAGCTGTAATAATTAAACTTTTTACTACCCAAACTTATTCTCGTCACATTCCGAGATAATTTAAAAGTTCATGCATTACCTTAGCAGCGTTTACATGAATTTGATACCAAGCAGCCGTGTAATGCAGGGTGGCACTGATGTTGAGTATCATTCCACCACTTTCATCTGAGCTTCTTCCAGGTCCACCTTTTTTAAGATAGTTCACTGCTTCATGGCACATCGTAAATGTACCAACAGCATCGATGTCCACCACTGCCCAAAGTAACAATGTTTAAAGATTTGATTTAATCTCCAATCATTCTAATACTCGATATAAACACTATGAAGCAAGACTCGACCTGTTCTAAATCCATTTGGAGACAAATCTTCAGGCGACACCAGAAAATTTCCAGCTGCAGCATTCACGAGGATATCGAGCTTTCCATAATGTGCAACAGTGGATTCCACTACTCTCTTTGCATCTGCCTGATTTCGAACATCCCCCGGAAACCCAACAGCCTGTGTACAACGATCATCACATGCTATTAGATATAACCAAGTTTTGTAATGTTTCATTGTCAGTGAATTTTTTTATAGCCACGGCTAAGACACGGAATTACTCCCGTCGTCTCAAAATTAATGTCAACCAAACAAAAATGCTTTCCTTAAGCTAAATATAACTAGTACAACTTACTTCATAGTAACACGATTACCTTAATCAATTATATATTGCCCTCATCTCAAAATAAGTGTACATTTTTCTATTTCAATTTATCCCATAATAAACTTACTACTCCAAAAGTAGGACATTAACTTGATCATTTTCCCTTGATCATTTTTCACAAAACTTATTCCTAGAATCTTGGGCATAGATAAGTTAATATTGTCGTCTTGCTACTAAAGGATTAAGCATTTCTTGAAGGGTGTTTCGGATTGCTTATTTATAAGCGCTTATATGCCGGAAAAAATAATCACGTTACCAACCTGACTTGCTTATTTAAAAGTGTGTAAACTTCATTTCATTTAAAAGTGTTTATTCCTTATAAAATAACCAGATAAGCAGTTTCCAGAAAGTGTTTGTAGTAATTGCTAATCTGCTTACTACACAATGCAATGATTAAGCATTTCTTAGAGGTGTCTGAGATTTTCTTATTTAGAAGCGCGTATCTGCCTATTAGAGAGTGCTTATTCCTTCGAGTACTACGGACCCTCTGCCATCCATTGCAGCAGAGCCCTTTCATGAGCCGGGGAGGGCAACAAAATGAGAAATGGGGGAGAAAGAAAAAGGCCTTTATTGATTGAAGAGGCTTCCCGGAATAGGACTAATGCAGATCCAGAAGAATGGGTCTGGGCTTTCGAAAAGATGAATATGCAAAGGGTAAGGTAAAGAGAAAGTCTTTTGAACAACCAACCCAACATAAGGATTCTAGCTCGCCCACTTAGAGTTAAACCACATTTAAAAGTGCTTATTCCTTATAAAATAAGCAGATAAGCAGTTTTCAGAAAGTGTTTGCCATTGTTCAGAAGATAAGCACAATAAGTAATCCCAAACACCCCCTTAATACATTATGATCTTTCTTTTGCTTGTGAACAGCTATTGGGACGACGAGCGGTGCATACACTCAATCATTGATATATCTACATCTAAAGTTGTACTTCAAACATGTTAATACTAAAATCGTAAGATGAACAATTATTTCAATTGAGTGTGCGATTTACTAACTTTCTTTTATCATTCAAACTGCTCTTTTAATATCACTCAATTATACATATATATAAGCAAGGGTTGGATCAAGTGGTTAACACCCTTTGCCTTTGGAGACATAGGTCGAGGGTTCAACCCTCACTACTTGCAAGACCGAAGGTCCTTTTTTACGTTAGGTAAAACCTGTAATTAACCTCTCTACCTTAGGTTGGCAAGGACGGAGCTTTTAAGGGGCCCGAGGTCAATCCATAGTGTAATTTATCCGTAACTTGTTCGAAAAATTATTCCTAATAGTCTTATTTTGGGTGACTTTTGGTCCTCTGATTATTTTTTCTAGTGACTTTTGGCCCCTCTACTACACGGGTCAATCTTCGCTGTTGTAGCTAGGGGTAAGGCTGTCTACATATCAACCTCCTCATATATCAACCTCCTCATGTAGTCATGTACCATCATCCATGGAAGACTGGTATGGGGACCATAATCCGTGGAGGACCATAATCCGTGGAAGACCGGGAGTTACTTAGGGCGCGTTTAGTTGTGGAAAATGTTTTCTAGTTTTCCATTTTTAAAAACGCATTCAAAACTAGAAAATGGAAAACAATTTGAGGTTTCCAAAATTTAGAATATAGAAAATGAAAAGTGGAAAACAATAAAACAATGTTTTCCAATTTCCCATTGAAAAGTGGAAACAGTGTTTTCTGTTTTCATAGAATATATTTTTGGAAAACCATGACTTGAACGCGTTTTCTGTTCTACCTGCTTTCTTGGAAAACAAAAATGGAAAACAAAGGGTGTTTTCTTTAACTAAACGCACCCTTACTTTTTTTATATATACATATATGTATATACAAAAGAAAAATTAGAAAATATTGTAGTAGTAAAGTAAATAGGTAAGTGTGGAGTGATACCGGAATACCGAGAGATTGGAGGGAAGAGACGGCGGAGTCAACGACGGATTTGCGACGGCCCATGATGGCGATAGAAGCACCATGTTTACCAAACTGTGTTGATATCTCGAAGCCGATCCCGGAAGCACCTCCGGTCAATAGAGCTACTTTTCCTTTCAGTATTTCCGGCTTAAATGGCGATTCCATTTTTGTTTTTGCTTCTTTTTTTTTTTATTTTTTTTACACGGACAGAAATGGAGACACAACCACAATTTTCTTCTTCTTCTTAATTATATACTACTATCCTGTCTCTATCACCAATATTTATTTATTTATTACATTGTAAATTAATATAATAATGGTTTTACTAATCATGGTCGATACGATATTATTATAAGTGATAATTATTTGTAATAGATACTCTACTAGAGCTAATATAATCAACCTTATTGTGGATATAGTTAATACACCTAATAACATCTTTCATGAGTTATAGTATCGTAATACCATCTACAACGTATATGAAAGAATTTAAAATGTATACGGTCTTACTTCTACATCTTTATATAAGGTAATGAGACTGCTTCAAGTGTTCCTAAAATAGAAAAATTTCCGACCTTGCATGAAATAAAATTGAACCCAAAACTTATATCTAAAAAAATGTCTATTTTTAAAAATGAAATGTTAAATTTAATCATTTTTCTTTCCATTTAACTTTTCATAAAATTGATTTACCAAATTATATGAAAATTGAAAACATTTTTGTAATCTTACCTTCTTTTTTTTTTCCAAAGTGAGTTTCGATTTAGACGTGTTGGGGACAATTTTAACCAGGTATTGCTGGACCTCTAACCCCTTCTCATGGAAAATACCTTTAAGATGAGAACCCCAAGGCTCGAACCCGAGACCTTAAGTAAACTCACCCCGGAGCCCACATAATGGATTTAGAAGATACCTTTGACCATTGCGTAATCTTATCTAATTACTAAGCTATGCGATAATCATAAAACATTGGATTTTTTTACATATAAAATCAACTTTTTTAATCTTTAAAAAAAAAAATCATCTATATTAAGCTTAAAAAGAACAAAGGTGAGATACTCATATATGTAGTATTTAAATGCAAGTGTTTGACGTGTATTTTTGTAGCCACATTATAAGGCAAACAATAACAACCCAAGGAATTTAATTGTATATTCACCATTTTGGACAAACACAAATGGTATCTTCAGGTACTGGAGATAATAATATCCTTTGGCTTTGGATTATCCTTCAATTGACAAGCATATGAATTCAAGAAAGTCCAACAGCAAATGACCAAAAAAACAAGTGCTAGGTATATATGAAAATGAAAACAGGTGACCAAATTTTTTAACAAAAACATATAAACATGGAAGCAAGACATACAAGTTATTTCAAGTATTTCACAACAAGTTTTTTTTGTTTTTTTACGAGTTAGTAGTTAATATTCGAAACATCACCTTGACATCACCGTGACATCCAATTGGGCAATACCCCATCGAAATAAACAAATCTCATACACCAAATCGAAGTGGTGTTTGTTTTCAAAGGAAAAATCACATTCTTTAAACTCTATATCATAACATAACATGCTTTCTTCTTATATAACGAAAGTATAAAACGACAGTTATGATGCACATGGAACGCAACCAAACACACCAACAGTTCTACCAAATTTAATTCGGCAGTTATTTCAAACAAAGAAAATCATCTCACATTTATCCGATATACAGATCATAACCATGTATAATAATGATACATTTATGAAATTATATACCAATTCATCACAAAAGTTCTGATTCTCCCTTGTGCCAAAATGTTAGCATCTATTATATACACTTCTGAATATCGTTTAATAGGGAAAGACAAGCATTAGCTATGATCCTTTGGGGGTGTGACCTTTTTACTGTGAGACGCCGCAGACATGACACGTAACTGTTTGGTTATTTCAGTGAAGGATGGTCTGACCATAGGGTTAGGTGCCCAACACCGTTCCATTAGTCTTCTCCATTCGCCATCACAATCTTTTGGAATAGGGGGTCTTAATGTATTGCTAACAATGCCTCCTGCAAACACACTTGTAAATAGGCAAGAATTGAAAGGACAATGTACTGAAATTTAAATAGGTAAATAGATTATCGAAACCCACCTATGATTGCACCATAGTGCATATTTGCATAAGGCTCCTCACCAGTCAAGATTTCCCATAACACGATTCCAAAAGAGAACACATCAACCTGCAACAGAAAACACATTAAATTTGAAGACGGGAATTATCATCATCTCATTATATTTAGAACGAATTGCATTTTTGGTCCCTGTGTTATCACACATTTTGCAAGTTTGATACAAAAGTGTGAAAAGTCGCGAAACCCATCCCTGTCATATCACACCTGTTGCAATTTTGGTCCAAAACTAACGTGCCGTTAGAATTCAGTCGTTAATGCCCCCATGTGCTTGTCACATGGGGGGTAGTTTCGTCCATTTATTGCTCATAGGACCATTTCTGCACACACAAAAAAAAAAAAAATATTTTGTATACGAGTATATCTATGAGTCTATGAAAAAGAAGTGTTTTCGGTTTGTGTTTCATTCAAGTTTGAACCCAAAGACCCAACACTACCCGAAGCAGCAGCCACTTGGGATCTATCAGTCGCACCACCAGGAGCCTCCTGGTGGCTGACCGGAATCTGAACAGTAGCAGCGGCAGCCGTGGGTGGTGGGAAAGAAAATATGGGGCGGCTAGGGTTTTCTGGATTTTTAGGGTTTTTGTTCGATCCCCCAGCCCCCAGATCGTTTCTCCAGTCAGAATTAATCAAAGTAATTCCGTCACCATCGATATTCGCTGCCATGGCCTCCCCCTGGTGGCCGGCAGCCACCCCAGCGGCGGCGAGCGGCAGTTGTGTGGTGATTTTAGGGTTTTCCACTGTTTTTGAAGGAAATAGCGTAGCAGCAACATTAGATTCGAATGAATCTGCAACAAATGACTCAGAATTGGAGGAATTAGATCTCAGATTGTATTTTGATTGAGTGATTTCATTATCTTGAACAGAATCGGATTTAAACCCTAAAGATTTAGGATCAACATCAACTTTTTTAGATTTATTTGCACTTTTTCCACGATTTTGATTAGGTTTTTTAGGCATGGTTTGGATCGGAGTTGAAAAAGGAACAAGAGAATGAGATCAGATTGTTTATTTCGATTGTGTTTATACAAAATAATTTTTTTAGATTTATAAAAATAATTTTTTAGATTTATACAAAATAATTTTTTTAGATTTATACAAAATATTTTTTTTTGCAGAAATGGTCCTATGAGCAATAAATGGACGAAACTACCCCCCATGTGACAAGCACATGGGGGCATTAACGGCTGAATTCTAACGGCACGTTAGTTTTGGACCAAAATTGCAACAGGTGTGATATGACAGGGATGGGTTTCGCGACTTTTCACACTTTTGTATCAAACTTGCAAAATGTGTGATAACACAGGGACCAAAAATGCAATTCGTTCTTATATTTATATATATGTATACCTTCTCAGAGACTTTACTACTGCTACCATTGAGTAGCTCAGGAGCCATCCAAGGCAGGGTTCCCCTAACTCCACCTGAAACCAAAGTGTTGCGCTTGATCTTTGAAAGTCCAAAATCACCAACCTGCATTAAATAAACAGATACAAATAACATAAAATACAATATAATTATTTTGCTTATGACATGTTGATGGACTAATAAAGAAACAAGGAATATGTTATTATGAACTGAAAACCTTGCAAATAGGGCGTGATGGATCCTTCATATTGACCAGCAAGTTGTCACATTTAAGGTCAAAATGCACAATGTCCTTGGAATGTAAATACTCCATCCCAAAGGCTGCATCCATTGCAATTATAAGCTTCTTCCGGTGATCCAGATGTCTGCAAGTTACATAACAGAAGATGAAGTAGCTAAGTATCACAAGTCTTAAAAGACAATGATAAAATAAATAAACAACCGAAATGTGCATTACAACACAAAACGTTGTTAGACAAACTATTAGTACCTATCTTTGCGAAGTAAGACATGCCTTAGCGAACCATCAACCATGAACTCTGTGACAGTAGCTAATGTCCCACCAGGTCCATCTTGTACTACACCATAAAATGCCACAACATTTGGATGGTGAAGCTTTGATAGTATGCCAGCTTCTCGCCAAAACTCTATAGTCTGGTATCAAATGAAAATATTGCACCAAAAAACTCATTCTCACAATGACCCAAGTTACAAAACCTACATAGCTATTGAATTAAAAATATTGAGTACAGAAAGAAGGTAGTGAAATGATGTACTAACCAATCTCTCCTGCTCAGAAGATCGGCCTGCAAAACAGCTTTTCTTTATTCGCTTGATGGCGACATCTGATCCCCTCCATTTTCCATGGTAAACTGTTCCAAATGTGCCAGAACCAAGCTCCCTTAATTCTTCAAGATCTTCATTCCTTATGATCTGCAATAACCGATTTGATACTGAGCTAACTAGAAATCAGATAAGAAGTGTGAATTGTCTATACTCTATAATGCAAAAGGAGTTATCGAAAGGTTCCCAATAATATCAAACCTGCAATGAACTGAGATCAAATTCATCCAGAGAAGGCCCAATAGTAGACAGCCCAACATTCCCTCTTGCGGCCTACAAGCATCATAAGGATGTATATCAGATTACAGAAAATCAGGACTAGCAATTGATGACAACTTACCTCGTACTCTGACTCTGGCATCCTCATGTTCTCCACCATATCAACAAACTGCATGCTTTCACTGACTTCGACAGGTGATGGATCAAAACGTGCTGTGGGACCAGGCCCTGTAGTGTGAGGTGCATCTTTTTCTCTATCTTCAGCAAAAACCTGTGTGGAATCCAGCTGGCTTCCAGAAGCTTCTTCAACTTTTGGAAGTCCGGATGAAAATGCAAGTTGATGTTGATCAATAAGAGAAACGTCCTTGTGTTGGAAATCATCCTGTGCCAATTTCTGGAAATATGACCAGTGTTGAGGTTCATGGTTTGCTATGTTCACGCTCAGTCCTGCTCCATCTTGTGGTAGGACACGTACATTAGGTGAATCTTCAGACATCATTGCTCTTGTGAAAATATCAGACAGAAAATCCCGTGGAAATCGATCATTCACGTCAATTATTATATCTCCATGTGCATTAGGAGTAGAAGATTGAGCATCGTTAGCAGTAGAATCACTAGCCACCTGTTCACCCTGACTGTACTCCAAATGGTTAGTTGCAGGATCAGTATGATTCCTTGGTGGTGATCTAGTTTCTGCTGGTTTCTCAAACTGGACATTTTTATCATTAACCACCGCTGTGTTTGTTTCACGGCCAGACTGTATCTGCTTGTCTTGGATGCCCTCATTATCATTCACAGGTTTTGATTTCCCTTTGCTTGTTGAAATGGGAGGTAGCTCATTTTGAGAAGGAAGATCTTCTGAAATAGTATCTTGTGGGCCAACATCAGAACGTGAATGAGTTAAAATGAACTGAGAACCAAGTGAATCGTCAGACTTTGTTAGCCTGTTCAACTCTGCCGTCCCTCGAGGAAGTCTCTCAGAATGATAAACACGTGGAGGAGGTACAAGAGGCTCAAGGTAGCTCAAATCTATCAGATCAGACTCTGACCCATCATATGAATCATTCTCATTTATTTTACTAGCCTTTTCAACACTAGCAGTATCAAGGGAAGAATTCACCTGTTCTTGATCCTGGTGCCTCTCCTCATTCATTTTAGACTTCTCTGGAGAAGGCTTTTCCTCCACTGCTTCATTTCTTACAGATCCTTCATTTAACGATCCTTCGTTTCTTAAGCCGTGTTCAACCTCTTGCTTAACAGAGTTATCTCCTTTGGGCATTGGCTTCTTTAACGGTGGCTGCTGATTTTGCATGTCGTTAAAACCCCCTGACTGACTTACAAGCCCGTCAGTGTTCTGTTGAACAGCAAGAGGTTTGACAAATGAGGACCGAGAAACAACCCCGTCATGCATCGGAGTATGGTTCTCATAAGCACCGGAAGAGTTTGGCGGTACCGATGCTGGGTTTGTTAATGACGATGATGATATGTTGGTCAAAGGTGGCAAATTGTTACTTATGTTCATGTTTGAAACCTGTCGACCGGGCTCATTAAGATTATTTGCTGAAGAGTTCCGTTGACCCTGCAGACTTGACTCCCTTCTTGAACCCAAGACTAAACCATTCACGGCAACTACAAACTGAACCTCTGAATCACCACCGGAGTTGGCCAAACTAAAATGAGCATCATCCAAGTCGCTCAAGGAGAATAAGAACATTCTAAGCTTCTTTGAGGCCTCACCGTGACCAAGAACATTACACTCCTCCATCATATTCAGCAAATCCTCGTCACAAGAGACAGATACCAAAGCATCAAAATCCTCCCCGGGAAGCTGATACTTGATTGAAGACGTTTCGTTATAAAGTGCTAGCATTTTCTGCCACAATTCTTGCCAAGATATGTCCTTTCTTATACGAATAATCCTTGTATCTCCTCCAACATATCTAAGTTTTCTGTCACTTGGACGAGGTAAAATTTTGCCACCAAAACTGCATAATATCTTAATCTTTGTTGAAGAATTGCCACGATTAATATTGGTTCGGTGTACTGATGACAAAGATAAGGAATTATCTATCGAACCTCTTTGTACTATATTGAGCATGGAAACATTGGATCCACTTTCCAACCCAGGGTGACCAATGCCTACACGGCCTTTGAGTTCCATGTAGCTAGTCCCAAGATTAGGATCCCCAGCAGAGTATGGAATGAACGGCATCCTAGGATTAACCCGATCCCGCATAAATTCAAGAGCAAACTCTTCACCTGTCTGGATAGAAAAATTTACAGGCTTCATATCTGGAGGTCTTAAGTTGGAACTTAAGAAGGCCGGAGATGATGATGATGCTGACTCATTGTTCTGAGGTTGAATGGGATAGTAATATTGAGCATGGTGGTGGCCTCTTGAAGGTTCCATTATTCAAAATACTTATCTATAACTTTCTCAAAAGTAGTAGCAATGATGAAAATTCTCAACTCCAGAATACCTTGAAAATTGTATGAAAGTCATACAGACACATCTCACTCTCAAGCCTACAAAATAGCAAACAAAAAGCTTCAAAGACAAACCATAGCGCTGCCTAGACGATTATGAATGGTGACAATCATAGAGACTCCAGGTATGGAAAGATAGTTTTATAAGTCACCATAAAAACCAACAAGGAGTTAGCCTAGTGGTAAGGCAATCACTTGATGACCTTAAGGTCTCAGGTTCGATCCCCGCTTGGCACAAAAAATAATTCCTTTAAGGTACCCGTTACCAATGAAGCCTAGACCCACATGTGAAGTTTAAATACGCGGGTTCGATCCTTCGGGGTGCCCAGATCATGTGGGGATTAGGATGGAGGTATTGTACCGGCATCATATGACTCATACGGGGTGAGTCGATGGGTATCCAATTGTGGTACCGGGGCTAGGGTTCCCTCCATTACCCTTTTTTTTTTAAGTCACCATAAAATTCAAAACATAGGCTTACATGAGAGAGAGAGAGAGAGAGCATCACCAACTTGAGGTGCGCTCGACAGACTTTAACATGTGCAAACTTGACAAAATAAAAACATCATATGAAAAAAAATCCGGTTGCCTATAATTGCAATTAGCTCAACAATTTATCACTAAGTTTGGAATATCTTGTTCTGGTATTTAGGGTTCTGCACTTTAGCCTTCTGAGAGAGCATTAATCTGCTAATATAAAGTTTATGGTTCACAGATTAAACCATCCTCTTTTTTCTCAACATTTCTACCACCATATTAAATAAAACTATTGAAACACAATACTCAGATTCTAACGTTCATATAGCATGCTTAATAACAACTCAGCTAGATAGATGACTATATTCATGCAACTTACTCTTCTGAAAGTCCTTCAAAACAACAACAGCAATACCCAATCCCGCTGGGATGTGCAAATACTTCCATCAATATCTAATGTTTAATGTACGGATGTACAAATCATAACTAAAGCCAAACTAAGACACAAAATTCAATGCAATAACTAAAAGATAAGAATTTACTGGTGTATATTCAATTTTCCATTATTTTCAAAATCAAATTATATATTACATTATATGCTGATACTAACATATAAAAGTCAATCCATCCAAAAATATCAGCATCTAAGAAAACAGAGTTAATGGAAGTTGTTTCACACATCATGAGAAAGATGATTTTGTTTCTTTACTAAGTTACACACTCACATTAATGAAAGGAAAGTTCGTCGTTAAAGGCATTCGAGTGTCATGTCGGCTTCATTTTACAGTTCATAACAGAGTTTTTATACCTGGTGGTCCTTTACACTATGATATCATCTACCCGATAAAGAAATCTATTAATTGAAGCTAGATTTTTGTGAATCACTTTATTTATTCATCAATTAATCCTTCGTTTCAAGAGGTGACTCATATATATGTGCTTCATTTTTCCTAGACGAATGTCAATCATTAGGCTTCTATTCCGGCCTGGTACATTTCTCTATCGATTAATTCAATCTTTGTTAGTATGAATCAATAGGTTATTGATTTGTATCGTAACAAAATAGGGTGTATTGCAATCTTTATCACTTTATCCACTTGACTCCACTAAATCCCTCATTGGAAAACCCAAAGTTTTGAAACCCTAGATCATATTTGTATCACCCATGACATCATTTTTAGCTTATGTTGCCACCTCATCTTTTAGGCTACTTTAATAATACTTTCAGATTTCCGTTTCACTCATCAACCGGAAATGAGGTTATTCAATGTGCAAAGAAGTTCAGTCTGAAGAACAAATGTATCCAACATTTAAACCTACCTCATCTAAAATTCATGCCTTCTTCTGGAACTATTAAATTGTGGGCTTAATCTGTAAGAATCTGATATGCTATCCTTTTTAACTGAAATCCTATTGCATGAGATTTGTTGATTTGCCCTGTTGTAATTTTGTATTGCCATCTGATTAGCTCAAGGCTTTGAGTTTTGGGAATGTATATGCTGCAATTTGACTTTGTGTTGTTCTATTTTTAGTAGACCAGAGTGGCTTAGCTATAACATTGAGCTAAAAAGGAAATAGGTCAACTTAGTAAACTGAAGTGTGCTCGCAGCTCAAGTATTGAAGTAATTAACCCATTACTCGATCCATCATTTTTTACGATTTGTGATCTTGTTGTTTTGAGCTTATTGCTTACCTAAGCCCAAAAGCTTATAAGACAGAAACAACGAGCCTATTGACTTTTTGAAGTTTCAACAAGCCGATTAGCTCACAAGATAAACTAATCCAAACACTTTCTAAATCACAACATAGCTTTTATTATAACTAACACACTAATGATTTAAGACTAATCTTTGACGATATATAGATTCTTGAACTTAACAAAGCAACCTTCATTTGGATAATTAGGTTAAGCTAGGTGCGTAACAGGTTAATCAAGTTTAAGTAAAACAGGTCATTGTCTAGTGTGTGGGTCGTAACATGCAGCGCTAGGGTGTCCATCCCCTAGCTTAACCTGTTTTTCTTCGCTCTGATTTACCTAAATCAACAAGAACAACAATACGTAATCCCACCAACGACGAAGTATGACGGAGGTGAGACGTAGAGTCGTAGACATTAATACCTCTAGAGAGACTGCTATTACTAATTACGTACACATACGCACAAAATAATAACTTATTACTAATACTCCTACTAAATTGCTAATTATATATTTAGCTATATAAGTAACTTCTTCATCACAGTCAAAAACCATTTCTAGAACAACTTTAACACAATAAGCAACTAACAACCCAGTATCTTACTTTCTAAAAAGCTTACAACTTTGTACATATTATACATATATACAAGAGGGTTTAACTATATTTCATCAAATAAAGAAAACCCTTATCTTGAAAATAAAAACTATATCAAGAAAAGCGGTAGTAGATCAAAGTTTGATGAAATACCTTTTACAACATATTATCAATCTTTTGGCTTGCAGTTTCTTGATTACTTCCAACTTTAATTAACCTCCTTTTTTTTAGTTTTGCCCAAATTTCTTGAATATCAACTGTGTGTGTTGATAATAAGTCTACATACAATTTTCAATCAAAAAACGGAACTGAAATATAACCCTCAAAGAATGAAAAGTATATACTTACCACCCCTGGACTTTATTTCTTAGCATCGTGGTTATATGACTTATAGGATAGGGATGAGCTTTTAGCCTGAAAACCCGTGACCCGTTACTAACCCGCCCGTAACCGACCCGATCCGACCCGCCAGAAGCACAAACGGGCCGGTTCTCGGGTCTTGATTTCAATGATTTCCCGGGTTCGGTTCGGGCCGGGTCAAAACCCGCGGTTTGCCGGGTTGAACCGTTAGACCCGTGAGTCTACATAATTCACTATGTGGGCTTGCCTATTTTCATATTTGATTATATCTTGAGTCTTGAGATGACCATGAGAATGATAAGCAACAACATGTAAAGAACGGGTTTGGCTATTTCCATATTTGATTTATTACATTTATAAAACAATGGTTAACCAAACCTGTAGCACCATGATAACGTTTCAGTTGGGAGGAGAAAATGACCGAGGAAAGAATTATAGAAGATGAAGATGAAATAGGGACAATATGTGAAAAGGTAATATAAAGCTCATTAAATATTAAGGTTATCCTTTTAATTTATTAATATATATATACATAAAGTCTTGGCCACATTCACATTGCTAGTACCGCCTACTATGAAAAGTAACTCATAGGCCAGCTGTTTATGTGACAACTGCCAAAATTTCAGGTTGACTAATTTACTATTATGTGTGCTATTTAAAAATTTCTGTACATCAAACAATATGAACAAACATTTTATGGCATAATAAACTGAACAAATATTTTTAATAAATTATGGATAATTATTGCCAAGAACTCAAATAGTTATTTGAGAGCTGCTTGTAAATACTTTTTCATACTTATACTATCAATAACT
The DNA here is from genome assembly GCA_034093135.1 of Erigeron breviscapus. NCBI lineage: Eukaryota > Viridiplantae > Streptophyta > Magnoliopsida > Asterales > Asteraceae > Erigeron > Erigeron breviscapus. The sequence continues at coordinate 109,298,219 of CM067174.1, read as the reverse complement.
GTATTTATGAATAGTACCGTATTCATGAATAGTAACGGTGAATATTAAAGGTAAAAAGTAAATTTTAAATAGTAAAAGTAAAAATAAATTGTAAATAGTAAAGGTAGAAAGTAAATTGTAAAAATGTAATAAAATAAAATAATATAAAGGTGGGACCCACGTCAAATAATTTAAACTCAACGTTGAATCTGATTTCCGAATAAATTCAAAAGTGAATAGTGCTGAATAGTAAACATCGCTTTCATACTTTATTCTTATAATATAAACGTCCAAAACCCGCTCACAGGGGTTAGTTGAGTAAACATTATTAAAATGAAAGTTGTAGATCTTAATTTTCTGATCTTATAGAAACTTGAATTTTCTCAATAGGAGCCCGTATGCATAATTTAGGATTAAAACAATGTATAAATATATACTACTAGTATAAAAGAAATCTATCATTAGAAATGTCCAAGAGGTAGTGGGAAACACACTTTTATCTACTTTATAATTTAAAATTTATAAATTATAGATCACGGGTCTAATTTGCTAAGTGTATGGACAAAAAGAATACTATATATATACATATCCCTTATTCATGATTAACTTTATAATATAATAATAATATATATAAATCAACGATTAATATAATAATATTAAAGATTTTAAACGTTTTATTATATATCGATCGAATTCGTTACCTACCACGAATGAGTTTCCTATAAATAGGCACCTTCATTTAACTATAAAACTCGTACCATCATATATTCACTTCTAAATTTCTCTCTTATAATCACACAAGACTAAGTGATCTTTCTTCTACAACACTAAGGTGAGTCTTCATACTCCCCTTTTCAATTATTTATACATTTATTTAGGGACTGAGATACATGCAATAAAACTACTTGTTATACTTATATGTATATTTTCAAAGTTATATACTTATATGTATATTTACAAAATTATATATATATATTATATATATTTTGTAACTCCACTTTATTTATTTTACCTTCGGGGTAAAATACAAACTCTTTACTGTTATGATGAACACAAGTATTCCAGAAATGTATATATGGTTGATTCTAAGTTGCTCTGTTCACTCAAAGTCCTCACTATCATGAACGATTAATTATGAAAACATAAACGTGGGTATATTGAATAGTACTATTGGGGTAGGCACCCCCATTCGTGTTGGTCATACCAACTGGATACGGATGCATTATATTTGGAAAGCTTAGGGTACCCTGAACAAGGTACCTACTCTGGAGGCAAATAAACACACACTTGTCTAGTTTCGGTTCATGAGCTTAGAACTTGATGTATACAGTATCTACTCTTATATTCTATTTGATCCATTGTGTGATCAAATAGTTACTTTAAATCTTGTGGTTCATACTCTATATTTTAATTAAAACATATGATACTCTTTGTTGATATTGTATCATAACTATTTGACATTGCGGTAAGGCAATGGTCACACTGAACTCTGGCATTTTGTGAAACTATATTTTTTATATGAAAAACTTATGGAACTCACCAACTTTATGTTGACGTATTTTAGCATGTATTCTCAGGTAACTAGACGATACTCTATACATGGGACATTTTTCCGCTGCATACAACATACTGGACCATGACCTACCCTCAGACTCTAGTAAAGACAAGTCAATTTGCTAAAGTCTCTGTCTACTGTTTAATATTGTTTAATATTAAATAAAAAACTTGTTATATTTAAAAAGCAACTTCACTTTGTGAGGAGAAAGTCCTGTAGCTAATAGTACATGCTTTGTTGCATGGAGTACAACTTCTATTAGCACAATACACATATCAAAGACAAAAGATGAGAAAAATAGGTAATAGGGATCTAATTCATGTTCCACTTAAAAAATCACAAGTGTCATTAATCTTAGGACAATGGACAATTTCATTCAATTGTAATTATTATTCATCTATTTTGTATTTGTAAAATTTAATTAATAAAGCTTTCAGATGGATATATGAATATTAATCAAAGTCCATTAAAGCTACTCAAATCATTGTATATATGTTTTTATAAAATTCATTTTTTTTATGAATGGATGTTAAGATTTATCATCCTCTTTATATTATTTTTTATACCAAATTAGTGATCTTGACACGGAAGTAAATATTATTATTAGCAAATATAATACTTGAAGAGTGGTCATAAATATTAAATTTTTATTTATGTTGGACTTGAATGAGTTTTTCCTTCCAAATTTTTTGATGATAAAAGTTTTTTATCGAGGAGTTTAAATTGAGAATCTATTCGTGATAAGGCTCTCTATCTTTGACCTGGTTAAATGAAATATATCAGACCTGCGATTATTTCTTATTTAATAAAATTTAAATAATACTTGAAGTTTTAAGAAGATTATTAGTGGTAACAACATTTTGTTAGAAAATATAAAAATTAGTAAATACCGTTTGTAATCTATTTTAAAGTACAAGCATGTCCAACTAGGAAACATCTTTTACCAATCATCAATAGATGGATTGGTATATGCTAGAGCCTGAGACTGAGAGGTTTTAGGTTCAAATCCTGGTGTGAGCAAAATGCTCCCGGAAATGGAGACAGGGTTTTCCCAGTATGAGTTTCCCCTGAAATTGGAGTTGGGTATATGAAGAGGCACGCCACTGAGCCCAAATTTGTTGTTCAAAAAAAAAAACTGTAAGCTTACGCGTATCAAAATTAACATGCATATTAGTTCAACCAGAATCAATAGAAGAACTCTCACACACACATATATATATATAACCGATAATAGTGATGATTGTTGCACAAAAACTAAATTAGCAAACGACGAAGTGGTTGTAGAGTTTTGTAGACCAGATTATTCAAACTCAATGGATCAATAACTTAAAGAAACTATTTATAATTTATCATGTGAAAATAAGATAAGTTTCTATCTAAAGATGCAGAGGTGATAAGTTGAAAAATGTATTAATAGTAATGTATTCGTTTATTAGTATATTATAAGTATATCATTGTTATCAAATAGTTTCATTTCTTTTAATATAAATATTATATTATATATATTAACATCAAGATTAACAGTCACACTTTTTCATTATTAAGTTTACTTGGTTATTTTAATACCGGATTTTTGTATTCTTTTATTAAAAGTGTCATATGTAATGCTTTTATTAAATTTCATTACCGCTACGAAGCGCGGAAATATTTACTTGTAGGACTTTATTTCTTAACATTGTGGTTATATGACTTATATTTAGGGATGGGCATGAGGCTCGTGCCGTTTTATATTTCACAAAAGTTATCAAAAGATGATATCTATATCAGACTAATATGAACTGGTACGGGGAATTCCTTGGTATTTTCGATATTTTTCCGGTACTGATTGAGATACCGATATTAGAAACCATCAAAAGTGAAAAAGGAGATCGTAGATCGGGATTAGGAAGATTTGTTTATCCCTAATTATATCAATGAGAACAAGTAAACATAAGCAAAATGGCTTTTTCATTCAAACTATTTAAGTACTTAGATGTACATGGGGTATGTTTGGCAAAACTAGCTGGTAGCTGATAGCTATTAGCTGTTAGCTGAAAGCTGGTGGCTGAAACTTTTTAGATGTATTTAAGTGTTTGGCAGGGTAGCTGAATCTTTTAATAAAATGTGTAAAATGACTAGAATAGACTTGCATAAAAAAATACTTATTATTAATACATACATATATTTTGTTGTTCAAAAAAATAAATTAATACATACATGATACATATATATAAAATTTATTTTCCAATTAAATACATAATTTTTTTTTAATATGTTACATACCCATATATAAGATAGAAAAAGAAAAGCTCAATTACATATATATAAAATTTATTTTCCAATTAAATACATAATTTTTTTTTAATATGTTACATACCCATATATAAGATAGAAAAAGAAAAGCTCAATTACATATATATAAAACACACTAAGTAAAAATGCGATATCTATATCAGACTAACATGAACTGGTACGGGGAATTCCTTGGTATTTTCGATATTTTTCCGGTACTGATTGAGATACCGATATTAGAAACCATCAAAAGTGAAAAAGGAGATCGTAGATCGGGATTGGAAGATTTGTTTATCCCTAATTATATCAATGAGAACAAGTAAACATAAGCAAAATGGTTTTTTCATTCAAACTATTTAAGTACTTAGATGTACATGGGGTATGTTTGGCAAAACTAGCTGGTAGCTGATAGCTATTAGCTGTTAGCTGAAAGCTGGTAGCTAGTAGCTGGTAGCTGTAGCTGAAAGATGGTGGCTGAAACTTTTTAGATGTATTTAAGTGTTTGGCAGGGTAGCTGAATCTTTTAATAAAATGTGTAAAATGACTAGAATAGACTTGCATAAAAAAATACTTATTATTAATACATACATATATTTTGTTGTTCAAAAAAATAAATTAATACATACATATATTTTGTTGTTCAAAAAAATAAATTAATACATACATGATACATATATATAAAATTTATTTTCCAATTAAATACATAATTTTTTTTTAATATGTTACATACCCATATATAAGATAGAAAAAGAAAAGCTCAATTACATATATATAAAACACACGAAGTAAAAATGCGATATCTATATCAGACTAACATGAACTGGTACGGGGAATTCCTTGGTATTTTCGATATTTTTCCGGTACTGATTGAGATACCGATATTAGAAACCATCAAAAGTGAAAAAGGAGATCGTAGATCGGGATTAGGAAGATTTGTTTATCCCTAATTATATCAATGAGAACAAGTAAACATAAGCAAAATGGCTTTTTCATTCAAACTATTTAAGTACTTAGATGTACATGGGGTATGTTTGGCAAAACTAGCTGGTAGCTGATAGCTATTAGCTGTTAGCTGAAAGCTGGTAGCTAGTAGCTGGTAGCTGTAGCTGAAAGATGGTGGCTGAAACTTTTTAGATGTATTTAAGTGTTTGGCAGGGTAGCTGAATCTTTTAATAAAATGTGTAAAATGACTAGAATAGACTTGCATAAAAAAATACTTATTATTAATACATACATATATTTTGTTGTTCAAAAAAATAAATTAATACATACATATATTTTGTTGTTCAAAAAAATAAATTAATACATACATGATACATATATATAAAATTTATTTTCCAATTAAATACATAATTTTTTTTTAATATGTTACATACCCATATATAAGATAGAAAAAGAAAAGCTCAATTACATATATATAAAACACACGAAGTAAAAATGCGATATCTATATCAGACTAACATGAACTGGTACGGGGAATTCCTTGGTATTTTCGATATTTTTCCGGTACTGATTGAGATACCGATATTAGAAACCATCAAAAGTGAAAAAGGAGATCGTAGATCGGGATTAGGAAGATTTGTTTATCCCTAATTATATCAATGAGAACAAGTAAACATAAGCAAAATGGTTTTTTCATTCAAACTATTTAAGTACTTAGATGTACATGGGGTATGTTTGGCAAAACTAGCTGGTAGCTGATAGCTATTAGCTGTTAGCTGAAAGCTGGTAGCTAGTAGCTGGTAGCTGTAGCTGAAAGATGGTGGCTGAAACTTTTTAGATGTATTTAAGTGTTTGGCAGGGTAGCTGAATCTTTTAATAAAATGTGTAAAATGACTAGAATAGACTTGCATAAAAAAATACTTATTATTAATACATACATATATTTTGTTGTTCAAAAAAATAAATTAATACATACATGATACATATATATAAAATTTATTTTCCAATTAAATACATAATTTTTTTTTAATATGTTACATACCCATATATAAGATAGAAAAAGAAAAGCTCAATTACATATATATAAAATTTATTTTCCAATTAAATACATAATTTTTTTTTAATATGTTACATACCCATATATAAGATAGAAAAAGAAAAGCTCAATTACATATATATAAAACACACTAAGTAAAAATGCGATATCTATATCAGACTAACATGAACTGGTACGGGGAATTCCTTGGTATTTTCGATATTTTTCCGGTACTGATTGAGATACCGATATTAGAAACCATCAAAAGTGAAAAAGGAGATCGTAGATCGGGATTAGGAAGATTTGTTTATCCCTAATTATATCAATGAGAACAAGTAAACATAAGCAAAATGGCTTTTTCATTCAAACTATTTAAGTACTTAGATGTACATGGGGTATGTTTGGCAAAACTAGCTGGTAGCTGATAGCTATTAGCTGTTAGCTGAAAGCTGGTAGCTAGTAGCTGGTAGCTGATAGCTATTAGCTGTTAGCTGAAAGCTGGTAGCTAGTAGCTGGTAGCTGTAGCTGAAAGATGGTGGCTGAAACTTTTTAGATGTATTTAAGTGTTTGGCAGGGTAGCTGAATCTTTTAATAAAATGTGTAAAATGACTAGAATAGACTTGCATAAAAAAATACTTATTATTAATACATACATATATTTTGTTGTTCAAAAAAATAAATTAATACATACATGATACATATATATAAAATTTATTTTCCAATTAAATACATAATTTTTTTTTAATATGTTACATACCCATATATAAGATAGAAAAAGAAAAGCTCAATTACATATATATAAAACACACTAAGTAAAAATGCGATATCTATATCAGACTAACATGAACTGGTACGGGGAATTCCTTGGTATTTTCGATATTTTTCCGGTACTGATTGAGATACCGATATTAGAAACCATCAAAAGTGAAAAAGGAGATCGTAGATCGGGATTGGGAAGATTTGTTTATCCCTAATTATATCAATGAGAACAAGTAAACATAAGCAAAATGGTTTTTTCATTCAAACTATTTAAGTACTTAGATGTACATGGGGTATGTTTGGCAAAACTAGCTGGTAGCTGATAGCTATTAGCTGTTAGCTGAAAGCTGGTAGCTAGTAGCTGGTAGCTGTAGCTGAAAGATGGTGGCTGAAACTTTTTAGATGTATTTAAGTGTTTGGCAGGGTAGCTGAATCTTTTAATAAAATGTGTAAAATGACTAGAATAGACTTGCATAAAAAAATACTTATTATTAATACATACATATATTTTGTTGTTCAAAAAAATAAATTAATACATACATGATACATATATATAAAATTTATTTTCCAATTAAATACATAATTTTTTTTTAATATGTTACATACCCATATATAAGATAGAAAAAGAAAAGCTCAATTACATATATACTAAGTAAAAATGCACCCAATTTTCCACTTAAATATTAATGTGCGTGTTACTGCTAGGATTACGTTAATGTCAAAAAATCAAAAATCCAAAACTATATATAGTGTCACGAGACTACTTGTAGCTACTGCAAAACATTACCAGATGTCACATTCTAAGGCCACCATGGTTACTTTTGTAATTTAATACCTCAAACGCTTGTAGCTCTCTCAAAACGCTAGTCATAGCAGCGTTGAAAAATGGAGCTTTTTCTCCGATTCGAATAGCTTGAAGCTCTTTTAACCAAACGAAACTTTTCGTTAAATAGGAGCTTTTACGTAAAAGCTTGAAACTTCAAAAAGCTCCAAAAAGCTTCTTGCCAAACATACACATGGTCTATTCAAGTTATTTTTACACTCTGTTTTAAAGTTTTTCTTCAACCATCTTCAATATAATTACTTAATAAGAATCACATTTAAAACATTTTATAAAAAAAAATCAAAATACCAGATAAAAATCAAAATTAAGTGTGTATCATAGTTTATTGATGCAAACAACAAAACTGTGATATTGATATTTATTTTCTCCTATTAAAATTACAATGTAAATGATAACATGACAAAATCATATTTATATCACTAAATTGGATTGTCAACAAAAGATATAAGTTCAGAATCGTAATTCTTGATGTTATAAGAGTTTTTACAAGTTAGTTACTTTTATAATAATATATCGGTTCTTTCCATTTCAAGTAGCATTTACCGATCATTCAAAAAAATAAAGGTTTTTGCTAAGTGTTATCAATAACATGTATAGATTATGATATCTTATGAATAGAAAGTACATTCCTAAATTTAATCACAAAAAGTTACAACTTCATACATTAAAGACAACCCCATAAGGCTATCATTACTGATCTGTGTTAATAACACTAATGTGTATATATGTATCACTTTCTTTTAAACTATTATATTTGAAACACTTTCAATGTGACTTTGGATTACTAATCGTTGCAATAAACTTCATGGATGTATTCTGCCTCAAAACGGAAATTTATTTTATATATTATGTATCCTTAAACATTTAAGTCAAAAAATATTTAAAAAATGGTCAAATGCTACATATAATGTAAGCATTCCCTTAAATTATCACGAAACAAGGGACCATGGCCTTTGAATATGATTCTCAAAGAAATGATTGGTGAGAAGTATACATCGTTACTTCCTTTTAGCTTAAAGTTTGGTTTGTTATTTTATTATATATACCTATACTTATACTTATTTCCTTTTAGCGGCTAGCTTTTTCCAAGTCCTTGCATTTCCCCTAGCTTTTGATAGAAAAGAAGAGAATTTTTTTTGTTTTCTAAAAATAATGATAGTATTTGTTTTTATTATGGTATAATAATAGGATTATCATTAATTTTTTCTAAAGAAAATTGTTACTTTTTGTTATTTTACTAGCTAAATATCTCCGGTTTAACCCGGATTATTTATTAAAAAATTTGTGCACAAAAAATGTTGTTGATACATTATAATTTTATATGGGAAATGTATAAGTTTATTTACAAAGAGTTGCACTAAAAATTTTATAGGCTTAAAAAAATTAACTATAAGCCACAATAAACGAAAAAAACATTACCACAAACTGATATAAGAAGTTATTGATATTTATGAAATATGAATCCATAAATAAAAATATAAAAGCAATAATTTTCGGACTCAAAATGAAAAACCCACAAATAAAAATAAAAATACAAAAACAATGATTTTATTAATTAAAAAGTTACACCACTTAAGATATACATAAAAAAAAAGCTAACAATTGTCATTATAACTAAAAATGAAAATATAATGATTTCTTATTAAATTAAAATAGAAATATAAGAATAAGAAAGGAAATATCAAAATAAAAATGATATCATGTTCTTATAGGAAAGAATTTAAGCTTGTCATTTTGTATTCTTTTCAGAAAAATGCTTTTAGAAGCAATTTTTTTTAACAGTCTACATCAAGGGACACTTCATCATATAATGGGAAAGCTTCGCACATACTCTATATACTACTAGATGTAGATCATGAGTCGTTACAGGTGATTCAAATAAAAAAAAACCCACAAACTTGTCACTCTAAAGAGTCGAACCCAAAAACTTTGAGAAAAACCAAAAATGCATCTACTAGTTGAACTGACTTTATTTACTTCTAAAAGGAATGTTAATAAAATAAATTATAAACTTGTCACACCCCGTTGTAGCGGAATACAGGGTTAACAAAAGAATTGCGTACTAATCAGAAGGTAAATAGAGATTACATCCATTAATCCAAATACGAGTTTATTACAAGTATAATCGTTCAGATGTGGACCCCAATACACGGATACAAACTATCCTCAATTGGAAATGGGCCCACTTAATACAATAATAACATTTGGACAGTCTAGTACAATTAGGACTAATAATACGATAGTCCTCAGAAGTCTGACGCTAATTGTACGTCCAAAGTTCAAAAGATGGCTTCTAAAATGCCATATACGCTTCCAATACTTACTGTTGGTTCCCTGAAAAGCATGAAATTTGAGAGGATCAACTATCGAAATAGTTGGTGAGTTTACAGTATGTTTGACCAAATTTTAATCGTCATTGAGAGAACACAATGACATGTAGTTATAAAAGACCAGACAGTCAGTATATCAAATCTGACAACATTTTTATAACAAGACAGTCAGTATATCAAATCTGAACTCATCTTATATCAAGTCAATCAGTATATCTAGATCTGATGACAGCATATGACAGCCGGGAGCCAAGTCCGACAGTATCAGTCACTATGCTACATTGCTTCGCACAGGATTTCACTTTTACATAGTCTGACTTGTACATTTCCAAAATCTTGTGGGAAAACTACATCCACAATCCAAATCATGTGGGAACAACATCCACGATGATACATTACACAGTCAGAACAATACTATCCGAAATACGTGGGAAATACATCCACCAAAAAGATTACAACTCAAATACAGAAGTACGAGTTGTCATCCGTTCTAAGGCTTACAATACGTTACTACTACCACTACTGATTACATCCTGAAAAGAACTACAACAAGCAACGCCACCACCAAGACTACCACGACTGATAGTATCCAGATCATCCTCCCAATAGCTTCCTTCCCTTCCCTAGCAACAGTCATAGCCTCAGCCGCCTGATGATAAGCTCTAGTCAACGCCTGAGCTTGATTCTCTACATTCTCCCTTGTACAGATGAGGGAATTGTTCATCCTTGACAATTGTCGGCGATAATATTCCGACCTATCAGCTGCAGATGCAACTGGCCTAACGACACTTGGATTGTAGACAGGCACTCTGGAGGGACCCGCAGCATACGGATCTCCCTGAAAGAATGAAAGACCAAGTCCACAGTTGCCCTGAACTGGTGCAGAAGGACCAGGAGCATAAGGGTCTCTAGGAGCATAAGGTATACGAGTTCCCTCGGTAGTCCTCCTCTGATATGGAGATACCGGTGTTACAGATGATTGAACATGGATAGACACATGTTCACCTCCAGATTCGCTGGATGTTGATATCAAATTGATAGGGCGAGATTCATTACCCGATTCCTCCATAGGTTCCTCTTCATATGAGTCAGGAACACAAGGAATGGAGTTTGCCACAACTGGAACTGGAGGTGTACTAGGTACAACAGCATTAGAGCTAACTCCGTCCGACATGACTATTCTGAAAGGATAGTCAAAGAATCCATATAAGTCTGATGGATAAGACAATTCGAATCAATTGAATGAGACAGTACGCAACAAGAGTTTCAAAGAGATCTTTGTCTAGATTATACACATTCGATTTGGGTTTCTATTAGCAACATATCTCCAATGCTTATATATAGGGTCACCCGCAGCCTTCCCACCACATTTTCAATATGTTGTTAATATAATCCAAACTATCACGTATATAAACCTTATGTATACACATACGAGTTGAGTTTCTATTCCTAACATACCTTCAATGCTTATGTATAGGGTCACCCGCAGCCTTCCCACCACATTTTCAATATGTTGTTAATATAATCCAAACTATCACGTATATAAACCTTATGTATACACATACGAGTTGAGTTTCTATTCCTAACATACCTTCAATGCTTATGTATAGGGTCACCCGCAGCCTTCCCACCACATTTTCAATATGTTGTTAATATAATCCAAACTATCACGTATATAAACCTTATGTATACACATACGAGTTGAGTTTCTATTCCTAACATACCTTCAATGCTTATGTATAGGGTCACCCGCAGCCTTCCCACCACATTTTCAATATGTTGTTAATATAATCCAAACTATCACGTATATAAACCTTATGTATACACATACGAGTTGAGTTTCTATTCCTAACATACCTTCAATGCTTATGTATAGGGTCACCCGCAGCCTTCCCACCACATTTTCAATATGTTGTTAATATAATCCAAACTATCACGTATATAAACCTTATGTATACACATACGAGTTGAGTTTCTATTCCTAACATACCTTCAATGCTTATGTATAGGGTCACCCGCAGCCTTCCCACCACATTTTCAATATGTTGTTAATATAATCCAAACTATCACGTATATAAACCTTATGTATACACATACGAGTTGAGTTTCTATTCCTAACATACCTTCAATGCTTATGTATAGGGTCACCCGCAGCCTTCCCACCACATTTTCAATATGTTGTTAATATAATCCAAACTATCACGTATATAAACCTTATGTATACACATACGAGTTGAGTTTCTATTCCTAACATACCTTCAATGCTTATGTATAGGGTCACCCGCAGCCTTCCCACCACATTTTCAATATGTTGTTAATATAATCCAAACTATCACGTATATAAACCTTATGTATACACATACGAGTTGAGTTTCTATTCCTAACATACCTTCAATGCTTATGTATAGGGTCACCCGCAGCCTTCCCACCACATTTTCAATATGTTGTTAATATAATCCAAACTATCACGTATATAAACCTTATGTATACACATACGAGTTGAGTTTCTATTCCTAACATACCTTCAATGCTTATGTATAGGGTCACCCGCAGCCTTCCCACCACATTTACAGTATGTTGTGAAATTTTAATCGTCATTGAGAGAACACAATGACATGTAGTTATAAAAGACCAGACAGTCAGTATATCAAATCTGACAACATTTTTATAACAAGACAGTCAGTATATCAAATCTGAACTCATCTTATATCAAGTCAATCAGTATATCTAGATCTGATGACAGCATATGACAGCCGGGAGCCAAGTCCGACAGTATCAGTCACTATGCTACATTGCTTCGCACAGGATTTCCCTCTAAAATGGGGTGCGCACCACAACAATGTTTATGACTAGCATATGACAGCCGGGAGCCAAGTCCGACAGTATCAGTCACTATGCTACATTGCTTCGCACAGGATTTCCCTCTAAAATGGGGTGCGCACCACAACAATGTTTATGACTAGCATATGACAGCCGGGAAAACAACATCCGACAGTATCAGCCAACATGCCTCGCACAGGATTTCCTTCTACTAGTGGGTGCGGACCATAACCAAGACAGTCAAGAACTAAGTCCGACAATACAACCACTAGGGTTTCATAACAGTGATAACTACACAGGGGCAACATTTTAGTTTGTCAAACACAAAGAAACAATTTAATCAGCCATTACACGGCAATTCAAAGTCATTTCATTCAACATTTAATAAATGACACGTATACACATTTTCGACAGCCGTCAACATGGCAAATTTAAGTCAAATGATCTAAGTATCCAAATCACATGGCATACTCACAAAACAATCATTTATTTAACAAATCGTGTATACTTATAACGCATGCTTTTCAGGCCCAAAGTAAAAGGAAAAGGGCGCCATAAACTCACCTTAGCGATCTAAGTGCTAAAAGGTATAATGTAGCTCGAGAAGATCCATAGTCAATTCTCCTGGTTATCCAAAACCTATGATATGATTACCAAATGGTGAGGATCAAAACTCACACGACAAGTATCCTACGTACAACTACTTAGCTATAGACCCTAGAATGCCATAACCGAGAACGTTTTTCAAACTTTCATTTTATTCACCCTTAGTTGGTAAAATCAATGACATAGTCATTATAAAGTAGTATAAAATACCATAATGTCAACCCTACAACCTCAAACAAGTTGATTTAGCACGATTAAGTCAAGTCATAAGTCCCTAAACGCATTTACGACTTGAATGTGTGTGAACAAGACGCATTCGACTTGACCCTTTTTGAAATGAGAGAAGTTTCATACAAGAAGAGTGTTATTACTAGAAACTAGACTCTCTTACGATTCCAACGATAGGTCATACAACTTATTTGGACTTACGGATTAAGAGTTATTAACGTTTGAAAATTGACGCGAAAAATTTTACAGCCACTATCCACTGCGCCGCAGTGAGCTAACCACGACCAAACAGGCCCTAGCCACTGCGCCGCAGTGGGGCTAGCCCATGCCACTGCGCCGCAGTGGCCCAATTCTGAACCAGAAGCAGCAGCTTCAGTTTATGCAGGAAAACCAAACCAAAAAGCTTTCATTTCAATTCCATTTTTTTTTTTTTTTTTTTTTTTTTTTTTTTTTTTTTTTTTTTTTTTTTTTTTTTTTTTTTTTTTTTTTTTTTTTTTTTTTTTTTTTTTTTTTTTTTTTTTTTTTTTTTTTTTTTTTTTTTTTTTTTTTTTTTTTTTTTTTTTTTTTTTTTTTTTTTTTTTTTTTTTTTTTTTTTTTTTTTTTTTTTTTTTTTTTTTTTTTTTTTTTTTTTTTTTTTTTTTTTTTTTTTTTTTTTTTTTTTTTTTTTTTTTTTTTTTTTTTTTTTTTTTTTTTTTTTTTTTTTTTTTTTTTTTTTTTTTTTTTTTTTTTTTTTTTTTTTTTTTTTTTTTTTTTTTTTTTTTTTTTTTTTTTTTTTTTTTTTTTTTTTTTTTTTTTTTTTTTTTTTTTTTTTTTTTTTTTTTTTTTTTTTTTTTTTTTTTTTTTTTTTTTTTTTTTTTTTTTTTTTTTTTTTTTTTTTTTTTTTTTTTTTTTTTTTTTTTTTTTTTTTTTTTTTTTTTTTTTTTTTTTTTTTTTTTTTTTTTTTTTTTTTTTTTTTTTTTTTTTTTTTTTTTTTTTTTTTTTTTTTTTTTTTTTTTTTTTTTTTTTTTTTTTTTTTTTTTTTTTTTTTTTTTTTTTTTTTTTTTTTTTTTTTTTTTTTTTTTTTTTTTTTTTTTTTTTTTTTTTTTTTTTTTTTTTTTTTTTTTTTTTTTTTTTTTTTTTTTTTTTTTTTTTTTTTTTTTTTTTTTTTTTTTTTTTTTTTTTTTTTTTTTTTTTTTTTTTTTTTTTTTTTTTTTTTTTTTTTTTTTTTTTTTTTTTTTTTTTTTTTTTTTTTTTTTTTTTTTTTTTTTTTTTTTTTTTTTTTTTTTTTTTTTTTTTTTTTTTTTTTTTTTTTTTTTTTTTTTTTTTTTTTTTTTTTTTTTTTTTTTTTTTTTTTTTTTTTTTTTTTTTTTTTTTTTTTTTTTTTTTTTTTTTTTTTTTTTTTTTTTTTTTTTTTTTTTTTTTTTTTTTTTTTTTTTTTTTTTTTTTTTTTTTTTTTTTTTTTTTTTTTTTTTTTTTTTTTTTTTTTTTTTTTTTTTTTTTTTTTTTTTTTTTTTTTTTTTTTTTTTTTTTTTTTTTTTTTTTTTTTTTTTTTTTTTTTTTTTTTTTTTTTTTTTTTTTTTTTTTTTTTTTTTTTTTTTTTTTTTTTTTTTTTTTTTTTTTTTTTTTTTTTTTTTTTTTTTTTTTTTTTTTTTTTTTTTTTTTTTTTTTTTTTTTTTTTTTTTCGAATCAAAGTTTAGTTAAATAGATTACTTACCAAAATTTGTTCTTGAATTAAAAGGATGAAGATGGTGATGATGATGCAAATACCAAATTATAGCTTTAAAATCCTTCAATCTTTCCTTTGCAAAACTGATGTAGAAGAAGAATAGAGAGATTGAGAGTATTTGGGTGATTTTTGGGAGTGTGTTGTGTGTCTTGTGTGTGTCGATGTAGACAAAGAAGAAAAAGGGGGGAGGGAGTTGGTTGTTTAATTTCCAGCCACAAAGAAAAGGGGCCGGCCTATGTGGCTCCTTTTTGTGTTATTTTTATCCCTTAATTTGGGTAAAATGCTTACGATTAAATACCGTTTGACTAAAAGGTTATAATTTAAAGTAAAGGTATTTTCCCTCGTCTTGTTTTAGTTAAGACAAGTAAATAAAACTTTATCAAACTAACTTTAGAAATATTAAGTTTAGACAGTCTAATTACTGTGAAAAATTCATAACCTTTAAATATCTCATTTGAAGTTATTTTAAGACTCGGCATTCCGTCTAAATAGCTAATAGTCTACGTCATAAGGATACGTCTAATTGAACCATATCAAATGTTCAATTAACTAATAATTTCTACGTCATAATCTCTAAATTAGACGAAATTATGATAATGATCGAGATTAGGACTAACCCGTTGTTAATAAATTACGAGTTGTCACAAAACTCGACCAGGTCATCATAAGAAAAGACTGCAAAATCTTTTCAAACTATTATAAAGAGGGAAGACACGCTACAACTAACATAAAAGCCTCTTTTTTCCCTCGCTATGAATTCAAGAAAGCAATCAACAAGGCATTCAATTTGGCCATTTGGGTTAATGTTATTTGGCTTAGCCTTCAATCAACCCCAAGTTACTATGTTAGCCATTGTTTACCTTTTACATAGGGCAATTCGGCCATTTGGATTAATGTTATTGGGCTTAGCCTTTTAAAAGTAGTATCTTCATCGTTGGATAAAGACAAGATTGTCTATATTTTACCTCCTCATACGGTCATACCCCGCGAGGGATTAAGTATTGTTGTTGTTGTTATTGGGCTTAGCCTTCAATCAAGCCCAAGTTACTATATTAGCCCATTGTTTACCTTTATACATATGTTAAGTTTATGAAGTTTGTATACCGAGAACATCATCATACTCTACATGTGAAAATGAAAAAGATTTGTACATTAAAATATCAATTTCATACAGAAAAAAATATATAGTGATATACCATGTTAAAAGAAGTTCTTGATGATAGAAAAAAGAAAACTAGTTCAAAGATTTCTCTGTTTACATGAAAAAGTCATACCTAGATTAAAATTACTTTAGAGCATTTTTTCGTGTTTGAATAAAGTATCTATCTTCTTGATAATATGTATAGATTATATAGTAGTTATTTGATTTACGTGTTAAATGAATCGGCCGTAAAAAGAGATTTGTTGTAAATAGACAACTTAATGTAATAGAAAGAATTGTTACGTTTTAAGTTAAATCATTGTTACCGATTCGTCTTTCTTACTTTCGACATGTTAATATTAACAAAAGATAGTCTGTTTTAATTTTTCAACTAATCAATCAGAAAAAATAATTTATTAATATCGAGAGTTTCTTAACTAAAAGATCTCTATAGTTTATTAAACTCAATTTATGCCCAATTTCTTAATAGAGTGTTCACAAACTAAATGAACAAAAAATGAGTTGTGGTCATATTCTTTCATTTAGCTAAAAGAAATAACATGAATGAACTTTTATTAAATGGTTCGTGAACTGGTCAATGAACGTTCACTTTTGCAGCTCTATACACGAAACTAAAATCAAAGTTAAACATGTACAAATGAATTAAAGTAATTGCAAAATGAATACCACCTTAAAATGATATAAATTTCCAGCTGATAAATGGTTAGATGGGTCCATGTCATTATAATTTTTTCGTTATTTTATTAGTGTCGGGCCTGTCGGCCATATATTTGTAGTCACATAATCATGGATGTTTAATATAGAACATCTAGAAGTGATATGATATTTGACTATGGAGTAAGCTAAAGCAGCATATAGGGAAATTGAGGTACTGTTTACTTTATAAAATATAATATTAAATCAAATTGCCAAATGGAGTAGGTGTCCTGAAATAAAATCATAATGTCAAAGAAAAAATGATATATTAGAAACTAGATTAAACCCGTGCGATGCACGGTATATTATAGGAAAATAACACAAATATTTTTAATGTGCTAAAGTAACCACAAAACAAAATTTCAAAACAAAAAAAATAAACGAAACCATTCAGTGCGATGTACGGAAATAAAGCAAAATAATACAAATATTTTGAATGTGCCAAAGTAACCACAAAACAAAAATTCAAACTAAAGAAGATAAACAAAACCAAAAAATAAAAAAAAAAAAAAAAAAAAAATGTGCTAACAAAAAACAAAATTTCAAAACAAAAAAAATAAACGAAACCATTCAGTGCGATGTACGGAAATAAAGCAAAATAATACAAATATTTTGAATGTGCCAAAGTAACCACAAAACAAAAATTTCAAACAAAAAAAATAAACGAAACCATTCAGTGCGATGTACGGAAATAAAGCAAAATAATACAAATATTTTGAATGTGCCAAAGTAACCACAAAACAAAAATTCAAACTAAAGAAGATAAACAAAACTGTTAAAGTAATATCTAAAAAAAAAAAAAAAATAACACAAATAAATGTGCTAAAGTAACCACAAAACAAAATTTCAAAACAAAAAAAATAAACGAAACCATTCAGTGCGATGTACGGAAATAAAGCAAAATAATACAAATATTTTGAATGTGCCAAAGTAACCACAAAACAAAAATTCAAACTAAAGAAGATAAACAAAACTGTTAAAGTAATATCTAATTGAATGAAAATTAAAGATCTGTTAAGACTTCTTTGAAACCACGTTAGTTGTAATATTGGTAGGCTTTCCATCTTTGTCTTAGTACTAAAACCTTCAAACCTTTCTTGCTCTTAACTCTTGAAAGGGCAACATATAATTGACCGTGACTAAAAACTGGATTCTTAAGATACAAACCAACTTCTGAAAGTGTTTGTCCTTGGCTCTTGTTAATAGTCATGGCATAATAAATACATATAGCCGTCTGAAATTATTATAGATAGAATATAATATATAATATAGATATAACAATGTTAATGATAACATTAGTTTGATTTTGATTTGATTCAAGATACGTAACTTTGAAAAAAGAAATCCATATCCATATTAATTATATATATACTAAAAACTTATGTAAATATACAAGTGTTTTATGCATGATGTGTACAATTCTTATAACACATAATAAATTTTATCAATTTTCATTTTAACCTCCTAAAGTTTCTATCTTTTAACTTTTGTCCTACATTAAAGTTTTCCTTTTCATTTTCTTGACACTAAACTTTTGGTTTTTCATCTACAACTTTCACACAGTTACAATTTTACTTTTAAACATTTGGTTTTGATTATTTTCATCTGTCTTCTTATATAAATAACATTTTAATATATAATAACTTTCATCATCGTTACCTATTACGTTTATGTAACATTTAAAACATTAATATAGTTATTGTTTATGTTTTTATATATCTTATTATTCTTTTGAATTTTTTTAGTGTTATTGCTACATATTTAGTTGTCTTTTTTAAATGCCGGGTTCGAATATTTGACATAAATTTGGATCCAAAACTTTGTCGTGTAGAAAGCGTATTCCGCGGCAACGTGCGGGTACAATAACTAGTTAAATCTAAAGAGATATATATGTTTTAAAAAAAATTAGCTAAAATAATAATAAAAAGAAATTTTAGCCATATATACAAACATATCCATATATTGCAGCCGATCGACCTTATTAAGAGATATACCCCCCCCCCCCCCCCCCCCCCCCCCCCCCCCCCCCCCCCCCCCCCCCCCCCCCCCCCCCCCCCCCCCCCCCCCCCCCCCCCCCCCCCCCCCCCCCCCCCCCCCCCCCCCCCCCCCCCCCCCCCCCCCCCCCCCCCCCCCCCCCCCCCCCCCCCCCCCCCCCCCCCCCCCCCCCCCCCCCCCCCCCCCCCCCCCCCCCCCCCCCCCCCCCCCCCCCCCCCCCCCCCCCCCCCCCCCCCCCCCCCCCCCCCCCCCCCCCCCCCCCCCCCCCCCCCCCCCCCCCCCCCCCCCCCCCCCCCCCCCCCCCCCCCCCCCCCCCCCCCCCCCCCCCCCCCCCCCCCCCCCCCCCCCCCCCCCCCCCCCCCCCCCCCCCCCCCCCCCCCCCCCCCCCCCCCCCCCCCCCCCCCCCCCCCCCCCCCCCCCCCCCCCCCCCCCCCCCCCCCCCCCCCCCCCCCCCCCCCCCCCCCCCCCCCCCCCCCCCCCCCCCCCCCCCCCCCCCCCCCCCCCCCCCCCCCCCCCCCCCCCCCCCCCCCCCCCCCCCCCCCCCCCCCCCCCCCCCCCCCCCCCCCCCCCCCCCCCCCCCCCCCCCCCCCCCCCCCCCCCCCCCCCCCCCCCCCCCCCCCCCCCCCCCCCCCCCCCCCCCCCCCCCCCCCCCCCCCCCCCCCCCCCCCCCCCCCCCCCCCCCCCCCCCCCCCCCCCCCCCCCCCCCCCCCCCCCCCCCCCCCCCCCCCCCCCCCCCCCCCCCCCCCCCCCCCCCCCCCCCCCCCCCCCCCCCCCCCCCCCCCCCCCCCCCCCCCCCCCCCCCCCCCCCCCCCCCCCCCCCCCCCCCCCCCCCCCCCCCCCCCCCCCCCCCCCCCCCCCCCCCCCCCCCCCCCCCCCCCCCCCCCCCCCCCCCCCCCCCCCCCCCCCCCCCCCCCCCCCCCCCCCCCCCCCCCCCCCCCCCCCCCCCCCCCCCCCCCCCCCCCCCCCCCCCCCCCCCCCCCCCCCCCCCCCCCCCCCCCCCCCCCCCCCCCCCCCCCCCCCCCCCCCCCCCCCCCCCCCCCCCCCCCCCCCCCCCCCCCCCCCCCCCCCCCCCCCCCCCCCCCCCCCCCCCCCCCCCCCCCCCCCCCCCCCCCCCCCCCCCCCCCCCCCCCCCCCCCCCCCCCCCCCCCCCCCCCCCCCCCCCCCCCCCCCCCCCCCCCCCCCCCCCCCCCCCCCCCCCCCCCCCCCCCCCCCCCCCCCCCCCCCCCCCCCCCCCCCCCCCCCCCCCCCCCCCCCCCCCCCCCCCCCCCCCCCCCCCCCCCCCCCCCCCCCCCCCCCCCCCCCCCCCCCCCCCCCCCCCCCCCCCCCCCCCCCCCCCCCCCCCCCCCCCCCCCCCCCCCCCCCCCCCCCCCCCCCCCCCCCCCCCCCCCCCCCCCCCCCCCCCCCCCCCCCCCCCCCCCCCCCCCCCCCCCCCCCCCCCCCCCCCCCCCCCCCCCCCCCCCCCCCCCCCCCCCCCCCCCCCCCCCCCCCCCCCCCCCCCCCCCCCCCCCCCCCCCCCCCCCCCCCCCCCCCCCCCCCCCCCCCCCCCCCCCCCCCCCCCCCCCCCCCCCCCCCCCCCCCCCCCCCCCCCCCCCCCCCCCCCCCCCCCCCCCCCCCCCCCCCCCCCCCCCCCCCCCCCCCCCCCCCCCCCCCCCCCCCCCCCCCCCCCCCCCCCCCCCCCCCCCCCCCCCCCCCCCCCCCCCCCCCCCCCCCCCCCCCCCCCCCCCCCCCCCCCCTCCCCCAGCTCCGGCGTGTGGACGCCAGGAGCGTCCCCCCGCACCAGCCTACCCTCGGTTGGTTCGGCACGTATCTCGGGGCCCAGACGTGGTCCCCTTGTGACGCCATCCGGACCCCCTGATTACAACGATCGCGGCCGTTATTATGTGTATTGGGTCCACCGCCGAAGCCGGGGTATTGCGCCCACCTGCCTCCGCCCCCAGCCAGGTGGGACCCCCCACCCTTGTAATTTTGCTTAATTTGGTAATGTAAGTTATATTTTTCTGGTAATGAAAAAGTTATCTGGTAATGTGAGTTATATGTTGTGCCTTGTAATGTTGCTTAATTTGGTAATGTAAGTTATATTTTTCTGGTAATGAAAAAGTTTTCTGGTAATGTAAGTTATATTTTGTGGTAATGTTAAGTTATATTTCTGGTAATGTAAGTTATATTTGTGCCTTGTAATGTAAGTTATATTTAATTTGGTAATGTAAGTTATATTTTTCTGGTAATGAAAAAGTTATCTGGTAATGTGAGTTATATGTTGTGCCTTGTAATGTTGCTTAATTTGGTAATGTAAGTTATATTTTTCTGGTAATGAAAAAGTTATCTGGTAATGTGAGTTATATGTTGTGCCTTGTAATGTTGCTTAATTTGGTAATGTAAGTTATATTTTTCTGGTAATGAAAAAGTTATCTGGTAATGTGAGTTATATGTTGTGCCTTGTAATGTTGCTTAATTTGGTAATGTAAGTTATATTTTTCTGGTAATGAAATATACTGGTAATGTAAGTTATATTTGTGCCTTGTAATGTTGCTTAATTTTGGTAATGTAAGTTATATTTTTCTGGTAATGAAAAAGTTATCTGGTAATGTGAGTTATATGTTGTGCCTTGTAATGTTGCTTAATTTGGTAATGTAAGTTATATTTTTCTGGTAATGAAAAAGTTATCTGGTAATGTGAGTTATATGTTGTGCCTTGTAATGTTGCTTAATTTGGTAATGTAAGTTATATTTTTCTGGTAATGAAAAAGTTTTCTGGTAATGTAAGTTATATTTTGTGCCTTGTAATGTTGCTTAACTTGGTAAAGTAAGTTATATTTTTCTGGTAATGAAAAAGTTTTCTGGTAATGAATGAAGTTTTCTGGTAATGAAAAAGTTTTCTGGTAATGTAAGTTATATTTTGTGCCTTGTAATGTTGCTTAAGTCTGGTAATGTAAGTTATATGTTGTGCCTTGTAATGTTGCTTAATTTGGTAATGTAAGTTATATTTTTCTGGTAATGAAAAAGTTTTCTGGTAATGTAAGTTATAGTAATGTAAGTTAATTCTGGTAATGAATGAAGAAAAAGTTTTCTGGTAATGAAAAGTTTTCTGGTAATGTAAGTTATATTTTCTGGTAATGTAAGTTATATTTTGTGCCTTGTAATGTTGCTTAATTTGGTAATGTAAGTTATATTTTGTGCCTTGTAATGTTGCTTAATTTGGTAATGTAAGTTATATGTTGTGCCTTGTAATGTTGCTTAATTTGGTAATGTAAGTTATATTTTTCTGGTAATGAAAAAGTTTTCTGGTAATGTAAGTTATATTTTGTGCCTTGTAATGTTGCTTAATTTGGTAATGTAAGTTATATTTTGTGCCTTGTAATGTTGCTTAATTTGGTAATGTAAGTTATATTTTGTGCCTTGTAATGTTCTTAATTGGTAATGAAGTTATTTCTGGTAATGTAAGTTATATGTTGTGCCTTGTAATTTTGCTTAATTTGGTAATGTAAGTTATATTTTTCTGGTAATGAAAAAGTTATCTGGTAATGTGAGTTATATGTTGTGCCTTGTAATGTTGCTTAATTTGGTAATGTAAGTTATATTTTTCTGGTAATGAAAAAGTTTTCTGGTAATGTAAGTTATATTTTGTGCCTTGTAATGTTGCTTAACTTGGTAAATAAATACATACACCATCTATTTTAATTCAGAAGCAAATAACTAGAAATACATACAAAATAAATGACCAGAGAGTGGATTAAAGACATACAAAAACCATCCAAAATCATACATAAGTTAAACACAGTCATACATCATAACATCTAAGCCATCCAAAAGTCATACAAAATATCAGAAAAGTCATAAGTTAAACACATTGTTCAAAAGCATAGAAACATAAAAAGCATAAGTTCAGTCTTCACTTCTTCACAGTCTTCTTGGTAGTCTTCTTGGCAGTCTTCTTTGAAGTTTGTATCCCCTTTTCAGCTGCAATTTGTTTCCTTGTGAACCTGACTGGTGACTGAGGCATTACTCTTTCCATTGGTTGAGATTGAGCTTGTGGCTGATTGGTTTGAGACTGGACTGGGGTGTGAGTTGGTGGTTGTGAGTAGGTTTGAGGTTGGGGCTGGACATTGGATTGAGTTGGTTGTGGTTGGGGTTGGGTTTGAGGTTGGGACTGGACATTGGATTGAGTTGGTTGTGGTTGGGGTTGGGTTTGAGGTTGGGGCTGGACATTGGATTGAGTTGGTTGTGGTTGGGGTTGGGTTTGAGGTTGGGGCTGGACATTGGATTGAGTTGGTTGTGGTTGGGTTGGGTTTGAGGTTGGGGACTGGACTTGGATTGAGTTGGTTGTGGTTGGGGTTGGGTTTGAGGTTGGGGCTGGACATTGGATTGAGTTGGTTGTGGTTGGGGTTGGGTTTGAGGTTGGGGCTGGACATTGGATTGAGTTGGTTGTGGTTGGGGTTGGGTTTGAGGTTGGGGCTGGACATTGGATTGAGTTGGTTGTGGTTGGGGTTGGGTTTGAGGTTGGGGCTGGACATTGGATTGAGTTGGTTGTGGTTGGGGTTGGGTTTGAGGTTGGGGCTGGACATTGGATTGAGTTGGTTGTGGTTGGGGTTGGGTTTGAGGTTGGGGCTGGACATTGGATTGAGTTGGTTGTGGTTGGGGTTGGGTTTGAGGTTGGGGCTGGACTTGGATTGAGTTGGTTGTGGTT
This sequence comes from Erigeron breviscapus, assembly GCA_034093135.1. NCBI lineage: Eukaryota > Viridiplantae > Streptophyta > Magnoliopsida > Asterales > Asteraceae > Erigeron > Erigeron breviscapus. The sequence continues at coordinate 109,274,608 of CM067174.1, read as the reverse complement.
GGGGTTGGGTTTGAGGTTGGGGCTGGACATTGGATTGAGTTGGTTGTGGTTGGGGTTGGGTTTGAGGTTGGGGCTGGACATTGGATTGAGTTGGTTGTGGTTGGGGTTGGGTTTGAGGTTGGGGCTGGACATTGGATTGAGTTGGTTGTGGTTGGGGTTGGGTTTGAGGTTGGGGACTGGACTTGGATTGAGTTGGTTGTGGTTGGGGTTGGGTTTGAGGTTGGGGCTGGACATTGGATTGAGTTGGTTGTGGTTGGGGTTGGGTTTGAGGTTGGGGCTGGACATTGGATTGAGTTGGTTGTGGTTGGGGTTGGGTTTGAGGTTGGGGCTGGACATTGGATTGAGTTGGTTGTGGTTGGGGTTGGGTTTGAGGTTGGGGCTGGACATTGGATTGAGTTGGTTGTGGTTGGGGTTGGGTTTGAGGTTGGGGCTGGACATTGGATTGAGTTGGTTGTGGTTGGGGTTGGGTTTGAGGTTGGGGCTGGACATTGGATTGAGTTGGTTGTGGTTGGGGTTGGGTTTGAGGTTGGGGCTGGACATTGGATTGAGTTGGTTGTGGTTGGGGTTGGGTTTGAGGTTGGGGCTGGACATTGGATTGAGTTGGTTGTGGTTGGGTTGGGTTTGAGGTTGGGGACTGGACTTGGATTGAGTTGGTTGTGGTTGGGGTTGGGTTTGAGGTTGGGGCTGGACATTGGATTGAGTTGGTTGTGGTTGGGGTTGGGTTTGAGGTTGGGGCTGGACATTGGATTGAGTTGGTTGTGGTTGGGGTTGGGTTTGAGGTTGGGGCTGGACATTGGATTGAGTTGGTTGTGGTTGTGGTTGGGTTTGAGGTTGGGGCTGGACATTGGATTGAGTTGGTTGTGGTTGGGGTTGGGTTTGAGGTTGGGACTGGGACTGGGTTGGAGTTGCATTTGGTTGTGCTTGGGACTGGTTTTGTGATGCAGGCTGACTTGTTCCCATTCCTTGAGTCACTTGTTCACCTCCTTGTGCCATCCTTCTTTTGATACCTTGCCCTGCAGACTGACTTGTTCCACCCTGACCCTTACAACTTCTTGAGTTATGCCCTAAATTACCACATAATCCACAAGTAACAACTATACAGTCCATATGTTTCTGTTATATAAGTGAAACAACAAAGTTAAAGATCTAACCTTTTGTCTATCTGTAATGAAGGTGAAGTTTGACTGTGGACACATATCCAAGTCTTCACCTAGACAAGTCAAGAACCAAACCCAAGACATTGTTGTCTCTGCTTCAACAATAGCATAAGCAAGGGGAAATATCCCATTATTTGGATCCAAACCTACTGCAGTTAGAACCCAACCAGGAAATGGACCCTTCATGAAGGCACCATCTAACCCAAGGATCTCTCTCTGTGTTGCCTTGAACCCCTCCTTACAAGCACCCAAACATACATATACCCTCTTGAACTGTCTGGTTTCAGAATTGGTGTCTGCAGGCCTCTCTAGATCTAGTCTAACAGTTGGTTATGGAGGGAAAGGTTTAGAGAGATAAAGAAGAGAGAGAGTGGTAGGTTAAAAGTAAGGACGTGATTGATGATGGAGAAAGATTAAAGGACTGTCAGGGTGTGTCACAAGGGAAAAGACGAAGTTGCCCATCGTGTGCCTCTCACGTGACCATCTACTTAACGGACGTTTGGGTCGTGGACCAAACTTGTTAACAGAATTCCATACTTAGGGACGAAACTTGTAATTTCGGATACTTAGGGACGGTCTGTGAAAGTTGGTACAAACCACAGGGACGAAAAATGTAATTAACTCTTAAAATAATAATAAAAAGAAATTTTAGCCATTTATACACATCCACCATATTGCAACCGACTTGTTATTGTTTTATTTTTTACTTTTTAATTTTTTTATTATTAATTAATGATGATTAGAATAAATGATTAGGAATAATTTAAATGATATGGAATGCTTAAAATTAGGAAATTAATGGAAAAATGACACATAATGAAAATCCACATTCTCTCATAATTGTCAACTAAGCAAAAAACTATCCTCTCTTAGTTATATAGAGAGAAGGGGGCTTTGATTGAATAATAGAAGTTATCTTTAAAGAAAGTACTGAAAAATTAAGAAAAGTATAAAAGAAGAGAATTGGAGTTGGTATTTGCAACTACATTTTATAAAAGTCTTAAATCCAGGGCGCCACTTTTGTTTATATTATTATCATCAATTCATCATCGTTATTAGTCTGCTAAAATGGGCTGCATATCTTCCAAGCCATCCGGTGATGAGCAGCCGAACAACGACGTAAATAATCCCGATCATGACATGGTTGTCGCTACAGATGCTAGTCGTAAAGTTGATGATGTCTTGGACTTGAAGGCAGAACCACAATCACCAAAAGAAGATGATATGTTGATGACTGATGCACACAAGAATGAGGATGGTGACTGGCAACCGGCACACAAAGAGAAGAAGTTAGCTAGTGGACGATCTGAGGGCTTTCATACCGTGGAAGAATATGATGAGCTATTACGAAGGATTGGCAGAAAGAAAGACGACGGTGAGTTGGAAGGTGTCTCAGTTATAGACATTAATCTTCATCAAACAGTCATGGATATAGCAGGTAAGAAAGAAAGCTATGACGAAAAAGGGAAGAGAGGGGACTTGAGGAATATAGAGTTTCAGACAGTACCTAGTCTGAGACAATGGCTTGAATCTCCTCGTGGCGATGGTGGAAATGCAGATGCATCCACAGATTGCCTGACTCAAAAATTTGCTTTTGGTTTCTATGATGATAGTATTACACAGACACCGGGGGAGAATTTGGCTTTGATCGAGGCTAATAAGCAACAAAAAGAGGAAAGCATTATAGAGTTGGTGGTTGCTTTCGATGAGTATATGCAACAACTGCAGATGGAGGAAGAAACCATTCTCAAACAGATCCACAACAAAGAATGGGCATGCTAGCTCTAGCCAGTATCATCCATTGGATACAACATGATATACAATGTCATGATTCATGAACTTAGTAAGGGTTGCTCTTTTTTCTTTTACTTCACATGTAGATATTAATTAATGCATCTTCCATTCATTCTGATTCATTACGGTCTAATGAATTTTGACCAAAACCATGCAAAGATGAGCTTCTACATATACGAATCGTATTAGGAATATAATTCCTGACACCAATTGACTTTCTGGTATGCTTACACAAAAATTTCATAAATAGATTAGCCCATACTTCAAGATCTAGTTTTTTTTCCTTTACCTCGTACGTTGTTAGCTTGTTTTCCTTAAACAATTACAACTTCTTCCCCGTCCCCTTTTGAATTACGGCTTTCTCAGTTAGGAACTCCACAAACTCATCAATTAGATATGGCCACGCACCTTCAGGATCATAATTTGTAAGTCCAGGATCCACATTCTACAATATTGCATACACAAATTGTCAACACACGACACAAAGATACATAAAAGGGGTATACATTTCAGTATTACACCTCAAATATAGTTATAGTGGACAATATAGTAACATGGTTCCATCATCACTGTACCTAAACTTTTTTAAGGGTAAAATTGTACCACCTAAATTGTCATTAGCATCCTTCCTAGTATTTTAAAACTAGAGCTGGATATAGGAATCATCTTTGAAGTACACATGGACAGGCATAAACGTGTATCAAAATTTAATAGACATAGGATAAACTAAAGCCTAAAGAGATATGTATGTTTGTTATATGAAATCGTGTATCTTACAGTTGCAAACTCCAGAAGTTGGGACCAAGTGTCCTGGGAAATTGATTTATTATGCTCTGTCTGAAATGAGCAATAAACAATACATAAGTCCAAATTGCAAGATAAGATTTCAAGCGTTCATCATTAATAATTTTCCTTCATGTTACCTGCAAGAATTGGCACCAATATTCAACCAATGGCCACTGTTTTTCAGCAAACAGCAATCGCCACATCCCTATAGCCGTATCCAATGTCAGGGACTTCTGACCCTGAAATCAAACACTAAAATGAGAGCATGCACATCAAGACACCTAAAACTCGCCACTGTCTAGTAATTGAAAAGACTACATCCGTACCTTCTCCTTTGCCCACCCAAATGCAAAGATATAAATCTCCTTAAACTTTGCTGGACAAAACAATAATCACAGGTTAAGGAAGCACACAATGCAGTAAACAACCAATAGTCAGAATTGGAATTACTAATGAAAGAGTTACCATATAGTACATACCATTATCCTTAATCTCAGAACGTATAACTGGCAATCGCTCACGGAACTTCTCCAATGAATCAATTCTGACACAAATCACAAAAGAACCAGTGAACAATCATCTCAAATCCGCAACTAAAGGCATTACGAGGATTATAAGTACCCAAGAGATTGCAGGCCACCAACAAACTCCTGCTTGGAAAATTCACACATGGTAGCAGCCTTCATGTGCCACGAGACAACCAACTGAAGCATCAATCCAAACAGATGTCAATTAAGTACAACCCACATATCCCACTTTAATATGTTCAAACAAATACAAAAGAATTGTAGAAAACTAAATAGGCACTCATTTGAAAGTAGTTGACTTACCATGACGATATCTTGAGGGTCTACCTGACCAAATGACAGATAACTAGTGTCAAAAAAAAAAACAATATCTTGTATAGCAACAGTGGCAAGAACGTAAAGTCTTTACGCCTTAAATGTACACTTAGCAATTACTGTATGTGGTTTTTCAAGCATAACTGTGAATACATCGAAAGATACTTGAAACGTAAACATTGTGTTTTTATTGACAACGAGGTTAAATATGTAAAATTTACCCTTAGGTCATTGCAGAAGTTACTAACACCATCAGCCATAATCATATCCTCATATGGATCTGAAACACAGCAGAAAGAAACTTAAACTAAACTTGTCCCAAACCATATCAAGAAGCAAAACTTATAATTAAAAAAGCCAAAACGCGATGCTTCTTCTTATAAGCTATCCGGGTGTTCAGAATTTCGTTTTGAACTGACAATGCATTTATTAACAAATCATTTCCATCCAAAAAGTATGAAACTTTACTCGCCTTTATATCGAGAGTATAGTGCCTCAATAAGTCTTGAATCAGGAGATGATTTGACTTGAAGCTGAGGTTGACTGTAGAATACATCAATTGCTCTTTCAACATGCCAATCAGTTGCTTTCAAAACCCTAAGTCCAACTTTCTCACTGCATTAAAATAAAAATATATATATCATTATACATATAGAAAATATACGCATAACCACCACCAATGCGGTCTAGTGGTTAGGCGTTTTGATGTCCTCACAAAAGGTCTCAGGTTCCAACCCTCCCTGAGAAACATCGGTGACCCAGGGAAAAGGTTCGGAAATGGTCTAGGTGGGATAGCCCAGTTAAATATTTTCCATCTAGGTATATATATATATATTATATACCATATATATATATATATATATATATATATATAGGAAAAGGTTCATGTGAGAACCATTTGAATTGGAAGAACCATGAGAACTTTTATATTATAACTTGATGTTCATATGTGAATGGTATATGTGAACATATTTGTTCATATATGAACTATCAAGTTGTACACTGTACTTAAAATACTTTTGTTCATAAGTGAATAGTTCTCACATAAACCTTACCCTATGTATATATATGTAGGAAAAGGTTCATGTGAGAACCATTTGAATCGGAAGAACTATGAGAACTTCTATATTATAACTTGATGTTCATACGTGAATGGTATATGTAAACATATTCGTTCACATATGAACTATCAATTTATACTTATAATTCCTATGTTCATATGTGAATAGTTCTCACATGAACCTTACCCTATATATGTAAAGCTAAAACTTTGTGTGCACATAGGTAAATCAAGAAGCCCATACTTGAACCCGAAAAATCTGCTTTTTGAGGCAAGTTGCAAGCAAATAAGCAAAAAATATATCTAAGTTTTAGCAAGTATGTAAAATTTCTAATCCCAATTAACAGCTTTTTATGCCACGAAAGCAGAAGAGGGGCTATGAATTGCATTATGGGGTGTTCTACAACTTTAAAAATGAATAATGAAAATAAGTGATGCGAACCTTGTGCCGGTGATTTCGGTGAACTGTTGAAGCTTGTCGCGCTGTCCTTTGCCTAATTTGTTCTGTAAATAATACCAGTAATAATAAAAAATAATAATATTGGGTAAAAAGGTGAAAAATAAAATGGATAAATAATTTAGGGTTTATCAGTTTGTAAAACCCTGATGAGGTATTGAGAAGAATGCTGACCATTTTTTGATGACGGAAGCAAAATTCAACCGACGAGAGGGAGAAAGAGGAAAAAACTCAAATGAAGGACCACCGCGTGTTCTTCTTCTTCCTTGTCAAAATTAGAAAATGTCGGAATTGTGGATTTATGAATGAAAAGAAATAGAGGTGTTTTTGTTTTACGGGGTTTTGGGCCTTTTGGGCTTTGGGTTACTTTGAACAATATTTTAGGAAAATTTTGATGGGGTTTTTACGGCATATATCCTCCTAACAAAACCTTTTAATAATCCTTTTAATATTTTCTTTTCATGACAAGCGTAATTTAATAATTTTTCTCTTCTAATCTCATGCTTTGATCACAACATGTGTCATGATCATATTATTAAGAGAATTTTTAGGATAATATATTAAGAGATCAATCATTTTCCTTTTAAAAAATTGTTATTTTTTATAAAAAAAAATTGGTTCTTTTTCAACTTCCAAGTTTTTATTTTCCTTTTAAAAGGTCAAACTAACGTCAAATTAATATGTTAGCCATCATGTCTCCAGTTGAATTAAACCAATTTTGATGGGTTTTTAAGAAAATTGTTATTTTTTTAAAAAACATTGTTTATTTCATCTTCCGAGCTTTTCATTTTCCGTTTAAAATGACAAGCTAACATCAAGTTAATATGTTAGTCATCATCAAGGGCGGGTCTTCTTTAAGGCCCGAGGGGGCCCGGGGCCCCCGGTATATTCGCTAAATAGTGATAATTTATCCGTATTTTGTTTGAAAACATGAATGATTATTAAGTCGGACCCCGTTGATATAATCTTCAAGATCCACCACTAATCATCATGTTTTCAAGGTAATATGTTAGTCATCATGTCTCCAATGACATCTAGTTAAGTAGTATGTATGATTTAAATTTGTACACAATAAATTAATAATGAAAACCTGATAATACAGAAGTAAAACCGTCTTATAAGAGACTCAAACTCGAAAACACAAAATAGTCCAGATCAATCCTTTGTTTTAATTTATATTTTCTTAGCATAAAATAATAAACGAAAATATTTTTATTATAGAATGTAATTATACGTAATCATTTTTTATATTTATTTATTGATATCTAATCTACATTTTTAATGCATGTAATAACATTTTAAACATAACCATCACACTACATTTATTCATTTTTCAAGTTCAAGCTCGATACTTGTTTCTGGATTTTTTGACATTTTTATTTAAATTAATATATATATATATATATATATATATATATATAATAATTTCTCTCTCACACTCAAAACTACCTAACATAATTAAACCTATTACATCCATTAACAACTTCAATTTAACTCTTTTATTTAAACTAATTTAATATCATTTAAAATTTTAATTTATTCAATAAGATTTATTTTAAAATAATAATTATATCATATTTAAAAACAATTTGTCAAATTGAAAAAAGAAACACATTATTTTTAAAATTTACCAATTATTTTTTGGCAAAATACTTTCTTTTTTATTTAAAAATTATATGTTATATATATATATATATATATATATATATATATATATATATATATATATAGAGATATATATATATATATATATATATATATATATATATATATATATATATATATATATATATATATATATATATATATATATATATATATATATATATATATATATATATATATATATATATATATATATATATATATATATATATATATATATATATATATATATATATATATATATATATATATATATATATATATATATATATATATATATATATATATATATATATATATATATATATATATATATATATATATATATATATATATATATATATATATATATATATATATATATATATATATATATATATATATATATATATATATATATATATATATATATATATATATATATATATATATATATATATATATATATATATATATATATATATATATATATATATATATATATATATATATATATATATATATATATATATATATATATATATATATATATATATATATATATATATATATATATATATATATATATATATATATATATATATATATATATATATATATATATATATATATATATATATATATATATATATATATATATATATATATATATATATATATATATATATATATATATATATATATATATATATATATATATATATATATATATATATATATATATATATATATATATATATATATATATATATATATATATATATATATATATATATATATATATATATATATATATATATATATATATATATATATATATATATATATATATATATATATATATATATATATATATATATATATATATATATATATATATATATATATATATATATATATATATATATATATATATATATATATATATATATATATATATATATATATATATATATATATATATATATATATATATATATATATATATATATATATATATATATATATATATATATATATATATATATATATATATATATATATATATATATATATATATATATATATATATATATATATATATATATATATATATATATATATATATATATATATATATATATATATATATATATATATATATATATATATATATATATATATATATATATATATATATATATATATATATATATATATATATATATATATATATATATATATATATATATATATATATATATATATATATATATATATATATATATATATATATATATATATATATATATATATATATATATATATATATATATATATATATATATATATATATATATATATATATATATATATATATATATATATATATATATATATATATATATATATATATATATATATATATATATATATATATATATATATAAACATTTTTATGAATGTAATCATAATACGACTACATTAAAATTCTATATACATCTATATATATATATATATCAAACAATCATTCTTTTCTTCAGTAACCATAACCAATGTACTCATTTGCACGTAAATGTACTCATTGTACTCATATGCACGTAAATGAACTCATTGTACTCAATTGCACGTAAATGTACTCATTGTACTCATATGCACGTAAATGTACTCATTGTACTCAATTGCACGTAAATGTACTCATTGTACTCAATTGCACGTAAATGTACTCATTGTACTCAATTGCACGTAAATGTACTCATTGTACTCAATTGCACGTAAATGTACTCATTGTACTCAATTGCACGTAAATGTACTCATTGTACTCAATTGCACGTAAATGTACTCATTGTACTCATATGCACGTAAATGTACTCATTGTACTCAATTGCACGTAAATGTACTCATTGTACTCAATTGCACGTAAATGTACTCATTGTACTCAATTGCACGTAAATGTACTCATTGTACTCAATTGCACGTAAATGTACTCATTGTACTCAATTGCACGTAAATGTACTCATTGTACTCAATTGCACGTAAATGTACTCATTGTACTCAATTGCACGTAAATGTACTCATTGTACTCATATGCACGTAAATGTACTCATTGTACTCAATTGCACGTAAATGCACTCATTGTACTCAATTGCACGTAAATGTACTCATTGTACTCATATGCACGTAAATGTACTCATTGTACTCAATTGCACGTAAATGTACTCATTGTACTCATTTGCACGTAAATGTACTCATTGTACTCATATGCACGTAAATGTACTCATTGTACTCAATTGCACGTAAATGTACTCATTGTACTCAATTGCACGTAAATGTACTCATTGTACTCAATTGCACGTAAATGTACTCATTGTACTCAATTGCACGTAAATGTACTCATTGTACTCAATTGCACGTAAATGTACTCATTGTACTCAATTGCACGTAAATGTACTCATTGTACTCATATGCACGTAAATGTACTCATTGTACTCAATTGCACGTAAATGTACTCATTGTACTCAATTGCACGTAAATGTACTCATTGTACTCAATTGCACGTAAATGTACTCATTGTACTCAATTGCACGTAAATGTACTCATTGTACTCAATTGCACGTAAATGTACTCATTGTACTCAATTGCACGTAAATGTACTCATTGTACTCAATTGCACGTAAATGTACTCATTGTACTCAATTGCACGTAAATGTACTCATTGTACTCATATGCACGTAAATGTACTCATTGTACTCAATTGCACGTAAATGTACTCATTGTACTCAATTGCACGTAAATGTACTCATTGTACTCAATTGCACGTAAATGTACTCATTGTACTCAATTGCACGTAAATGTACTCATTGTACTCATATGAACGTAAATGTACTCATTGTACTCATATGCACGTAAATGTACTCATTGTACTCAATTGCACGTAAATGTACTCATTGTACTCAATTGCACGTAAATGTACTCATTGTACTCATATGCACGTAAATGTACTCATTGTACTCAATTGCACGTAAATGTACTCATTGTACTCAATTGCACGTAAATGTACTCATTGTACTCATATGCACGTAAATGTACTCATTGTACTCAATTGCACGTAAATGTACTCATTGTACTCAATTGCACGTAAATGTACTCATTGTACTCAATTGCACGTAAATGTACTCATTGTACTCATATGCACGTAAATGTACTCATTGTACTCAATTGCACGTAAATGTACTCATTGTACTCAATTGCACGTAAATGTACTCATTGTACTCAATTGCACGTAAATGTACTCATTGTACTCAATTGCACGTAAATGTACTCATTGTACTCAATTGCACGTAAATGTACTCATTGTACTCAATTGCACGTAAATGTACTCATTGTACTCATATGCACGTAAATGTACTCATTGTACTCAATTGCACGTAAATGCACTCATTGTACTCAATTGCACGTAAATGTACTCATTGTACTCATATGCACGTAAATGTACTCATTGTACTCAATTGCACGTAAATGTACTCATTGTACTCAATTGCACGTAAATGTACTCATTGTACTCAATTGCACGTAAATGTACTCATTGTACTCAATTGCACGTAAATGTACTCATTGTACTCATATGCACGTAAATGTACTCATTGTACTCAATTGCACGTAAATGTACTCATTGTACTCAATTGCACGTAAATGTACTCATTGTACTCAATTGCACGTAAATGTACTCATTGTACTCAATTGCACGTAAATGTACTCATTGTACTCATCCATGACCATCAATGTCCACACATAACCAAACATCATATGTATATACTTCATACGATACTACTTTTGAAAGGCCTTTGATGCTTATATATAGGGTCACCCGCAGCCTTCCCACCACATCTCCAACCTTTCAAAGGCATTACCGTCCTCCATATATACACAACTAACCTAAAACAACTCAAGTCACAATTTACAATGACCATACAACAAATCACAAAATTGCACATCAACAAAAACGTCACACAACATGTACGTCACAAAATAACATCAAGCACGAAGTACACTTTTCAGCCCGACTCTTAAAAGAGTAGGGGAGGCTACGAAAACTCACCTTGTCCGACAAAGAAGCTAGTATAAGATTACAAGCGAGTATTACGGTCCACACGTCCACAACCTATAATTATACATCAATATACCATAATGTCAACTCTAAAATCGTAAACAAGTTGGTTCTTTGGGTTTAAGTTGAGTCACGAACCCACAATTACGTTCTTAACATTACCGAGTGTGAAACATAACACTTTGACTCGACATTTTTAGAAATGGACAAAGATTTACTCCAAATGGATGTTATCATAGAAAACTAGACTCTCACACGATTCCAACGATAGGTCATACGTCTAAAACGGACTTACGGTTCAAAAGTTATTGACGTTTGAAAATGTTCGACAAAACTAGTCCCTAACGGGCGTCACATAAGTGACGGCCGTTAACTCCATCACAACCCTTTTTACTGTAACGGCCATGTAAAGGGCGTTACATATGTAACGGGCGTTACATATGTAACGGCCGTTACATGCCAAAAGCCTGATCTTCCTTCTGCAGAATTCAGCAACCCAAACACGAACCAAACCCAACCCAAACGTCATTTTTGATCTAGAAGACGACTTGTGAAGTGTAAATACTCATTTTCAACCTCTAGGAACATATACAAACATAACCCATTCCACAAATTCGACCAAAACGTCACAAACACTCCCAAATCATTCAAACCCTAATTAAACCCTAGTTTGACCCAAAACAAGATTTAAGCCGATTTAGGACTTGTAAATGTTCAAGATGACTAGAAATGCATAAACAAACATAATTAGGTACAAATAAGATGAATTAGACTTACCAAAACTTCCACTAGCAATCAAACCCGATTTTGACCTAAATGAAGCTTTTTCTTGCACTTGAAGACTTGGATTTTGGTATGATGCTAGAATGATAATAAGGATGATGGTTTTGTTATTAATCTAGTTGAAGCTAACATAAATGAACCAAGAATTTAGAGAGAGATTGAGAGTAAGAGTATTTAGTGAGATGGGAGAGAAAATGTAAATATTATGAATGAATGGATGAAGGAAATGAGGGAGGATAGGGTTTGTTTTACTTGGGTGGGTCATGGGTTTTGGGCATAACCCATGGATAGGATCCAACCATTTACTAGTTATCATAAATACCATCTAATGAAACTCGATTAGCACCAACTAATGATATCAACTTGCACTTAAGTCTCTAATTACACAATAAATTGACCCATATGAACCACATTGCACTCAAATGACCCTTAGATTGCACTTGAACACATATTAATTAAATCAAAACTTAGGAAACGTACCCATAGTCAACAAGGTCAAAATGCACGGTTGTTACATCATCTTATGCATCTTATGATAAAGTAGGTTAAGTATTGCATTATGATATACGATAGCAATTACTTAGTGGATGTAAAAGATGTCATCTAACGGCGGTGGAGCAGTTGGCTAATACAAATCGTAACACACATTTTACTTTTAATTAAAAAAATGTCCATTTGCAATCGATCGATGAAGACATCCATAATCAGATACTAGATTAATATATATATTCTCTAACTTTACAAAACCGTTTATCCTGCACATATATATATAATTTCCACGCCCCGGGTCTCTCTCAAATTGCATATTATTCTCTCGGTATATATCTGTGAAAAAACAATATATAGTTCGTTGATATAACTATATGTTATGATGGAAGGGAGTGGTGGCGGTGATACGATTTCTGATGATACGGCCGCTGCTCATACGACGAACCTCCTCCTTTCGCCACCACAACAACAGCCGTCTTCATGGAGACTTAACATTGATCAGTTTCGTGTACTGCCTCAAACGTCCCCAAATTCTAGTTCAACCGGTGGATTCTCTGGTTTTCGCCGTTTATTCCGTCGTACTCCAAGTAAGTTATTTCTAATTAGTAACTACTCCATTATTTTAGTGTCTTTAGATCTCTACATATTGATTCATATATACTTTACTATGTATATATTTCATGATCATTACTGTATACTGTATATAATACGCATATTATGTAGTCAATGTGTGTGTATATATATATATATTATATATATATATATATATATATATATTATATATATATATATATATTATATATATATATATATTATATATATATATTATATATATATATATTATATATATATATATATATATATATATATGATTCATGCAAATCAGTTTAGATCATTTTTCCATGGTGTTTAGTTTCTTAGTGACCCAATTTTTTTTGTCAGAAAGCTCTATATTATAAAGACAGGAAACCAACATATCTTATGTACGTACTAGCCACAAAAGATAGACGACCAGTTCCCTTTTGTGTTAAAAAAACTAGCCAAATTTCAAATTTTCACAGCTCATATATGACTTCAACTACGGTAAAGGACTAAGAATTCTCTGGCATTGGGGTGTCTGAGTGTCTCAACCACTTTCAAGGCCTAAAACGAACTTATCGATTATACATGGCTTATTTGCTTACAATACGTCTCATAGTAACAAGGAGACCCGAAAATATAGACTGCACTTTAATATAGATTCAAAAACGGGTTTTTTTATATACATTTGCACACAAAATTGGGGCCTTAAAAACCGGAGGCCTAAAGCAATAGGTTCAAAAACTTTACCCTTGAGACACCTCAATCTTGCATATGTTACAAGTAAATAAAACATTGGTACATGGAAAAATATTAACCCATGAACCTCAAATTTGTGATAATCAGACAAGAGTTAAAGTAACATCATGTCTTTTTATCGGTTTTTGGAAATGATTCAAACAAGCAAATTAAGTTTTATTCAGATTAGTTTTGGCAGGCATATGTTAATTTTTGTTTGTACAGATATATTGATTGTTTGATGAAATGGGACTTGTTATAGGGGTATATATTTACTCTATTACTTCTCACTTCAGGGAAGCGCGGAAAGGTTCAAGAGTACTACAAGAAACAGGAACGACTACTTGAAGGGTTCAATGAGATGGAAACGATCAACGAAGGATGTTTACCTGAAGGCTTAACTGAGGTTGGTTTCTATCAGTTGGATTTAGTTCAAATTTGTAAACTCCAAGAGAATCCAATCAAGTTGATACTATGCCATAATATATGGTATCATGTTCTAATGGTTTTTGTTGCAGGATGAAATGAAGAATCTCGCTAAAAGTGAGAGAATGGCGATCACTGTGTCAAATGCGGCTAATTTGGTCCTTTTCATAGCAAAAGTTTATGCTTCCATTGAGAGTAGATCTCTGGCGGTCATTGCATCAACATTGGATTCACTTTTGGACTTGTTATCCGGATTTATTTTATGGTTTACTTCACATGCCATGAGAAACCCGAATCACTTTCACTATCCAATTGGGAAGACCAGAATGCAGCCTGTTGTAAGCTATTTAAACTTCTAAATCACTCTGTTTATTTATTATAAATGGAACTTTTTATCTTTGAACTAATCATGTTGGATTGCAGGGGATCATTGTCTTTGCGTCGGTAATGGGTACCCTTGGGTTCCAAATATTGCTCGAGTCTGTCAGACAACTAGTTGCCCAAGTAAGTCTTTGGTTAGATTATGCCCACATTGATAGTATTTTGTTAATAAATTTTGTATTTTGTTTAATAAGCATTTGGATTTGGTTTCAGACTAAACCTGACATGAATCCTGATAATGAAAAATGGGTGATTGGCATCATGGTTAGTGTCACAGTGGTGAAGTTTATGCTCATGGTCTATTGCAAGAGATTTAAGAATGAAATAGTAAGGGCTTATGCTCAAGATCATTTCTTTGATGTTGTCACCAACTCTGTTGGATTGGCTTCATCTGTTTTAGCCGTTCGCTATAAGTGGTGGATTGATCCCTTGGGGGCTATAATCGTAAGTATATATACGTACAAAGTCACAAATACAAAGAATTTTCAGTACTCAAATTAGTCATTATATTTTGAACAAACGCGTCATTGGTTGTTTGCAGATAGCACTCTATACGATTAGTACATGGGCAAGGACAGTTATGGAGAACGTCCGGTCATTAATAGGGAGAACGGCTCCACCAGACTTTTTAGCAAAACTGACTTATTTGGTATGGAACCATCATGAGGAAATTAAGCATATTGACACAGTCAGAGCATATACATTTGGCTGTCAATACTTTGTGGAGGTAGACATTGTGTTGCCAGAAGATATGCTGCTCCACAAAGCTCATAATATTGGGGAAATGCTGCAAGAAAAACTTGAACAATTACCGGAAGTTGAACGTGCCTTCGTTCATATCGACTTTGAGTTCAGTCACAGACCTGAACACAAAGCCAAGGTCTGATATGTTCAATTGCATTTTATCTTGCAACACCTTTTTTTGTTGCAAGTAAATAAACATGTAAACAATTTGATCAATCATCGTATGGCCTTTTTAAAGGTTGCATTTTGTGACTTCGATCATTATATATCTGTTTAATTAGGTATGTAAGGGTTGGATATTGTAAAACAAGTATTAAAGTAAAACAAATAGGACAAGATCTTGACCCTTAGATCATGATTAAATTGATTCACGAAGCAATTGATGCACGATGATTTTCATGATGCACGGTGATTTTTAGTGAAGAGAAACCTATTGTTTTATTTGTTTTACTTTAATACTTGTTTTATTTTACCTAAAACCTATATATATATGTTGTTTAAAAATAAAAAAAAAACCTAAATATATATGTTAAAATATTTGTGACATCAAATGGATAAAACTTCTGATAACTCGGCAAACAATAATAAAGGAACACTACTTTTTTTTTTTTTGAACTATCTAGCAAGATACTAGAATAAAAAGGTAAATTACAAAGTGGCAATCTTTGGGTTTTGTACCCAAGTACCCCAATTGAACCTAATTTTACAACGATTAGAGCACCAATCATACGACAAAGTAACTATATCATTAAAGATAACAGATCTTCTTGGTTTGTTTGTACCAAACAAAAGTTGATTTCGAAATCTCCAAATATACCACCATGTCACATAAAATACACTGAATCTCTGTCCAATCTAGATCCCACCATTGAAATATCTTGCCCAACACTTCTCTTGCCATTGAACATGAGAACATCAGGTGATATGTCGACTCTACTTTCACATTACATATAGGACAAAGAATAGAGTTAATTTCCAACCCCTTGATTGATAAATTTAACCTAGTAGGCAATTTATCCATTCGAACTTTCCAAGCCAACACATTAACTTTAGTCGGGATTAGTTTCACCCATCTCGTAGGTACCTCGTCATTAGGTAACAAAATATCGTCTAGTAAAGTACGGACCGAATTAACAGAGAATTCACCTGCGCCATTCAAATCCCAGTACCAACGATCACGAGTTTGCGCCAAAAAAGTAAACCCGCTAGTCGAGAGTCCAAATCAGATTGTTGTTCACGTTCTATACCACCCCTTGGAATTCGACGATATGATTCCTCTACAGAAGCATGTCTCATCTTCTCAGCAATGGTAATTTGTTTACATGTTTCCAAAGCATATAATCTTGGAAATTTGCATTTCAACATGTCATCACCTAACCAAACTTCTTCCCAACTTCTTCCTACAGTGCATCATCAAATCTATCCCTCTATGTTTAAGAGAATCCACCTCCCGAATTATATCTAACCAAATGGAACGTTTAGATGATGAACCAGAATTGTTAAGAGTCCCATGGATGCCATGAACAGCTTTAATAAACCTGGCCCATAAAGAGGACCCTTGAGTAGTAAACCGCCACACCCACTTAAACAAAAGAGCCCGATTTAGCGCAAAGAAACTAGATACCCCAAGACCACCATTTTTCTTTGAAGCCAACACTTTACTCCAACAAACCCAGGTCATTTTCCTATCTTTTCCTTCAACCCCATTAAAAAATTTACTGCGCATCGATTCCATCATCTTCAAAACACCCATAGGGGCTTTAAAAATTGACATACTATATACAGGAGTCGACCCAAGAACAGATTTAAGTAAAGTCAACCTCCCTCCAACTGAAAGAGTTTTAAGCTTCCATTTAGATAAACGAGAGGATATCTTGCTAGTTACCTCTTCCCATGATTATATTCTTGACATTGCTCCTCCCACCATGACTCCAAGATAGCTAAACGGAGTGTTGAGAGTAGTACAACCAACAATCCTTGCTGCTCTATCCACTTCCCCGCTTGCGACACCTATCCCCATCAACTTGCTTTTTTGAAGATTTATTTTGAGGCCCGACGCAAGGTAGAAACTGTTAGAATATGTATCGGTCCAACAAGGGCCCAAGCCCAATAGTCATGTGTAACCTAATTAGGGTTTATTTCTAGTATAAATAGAGGCATAAGTTGTAATCAAATATTATCAAAATATCAATACAAAAATCATCTCTTCAATTTCTGTTAATTGACATGGTATCAGAGCCGTTAATTCGGTTCTCATCATCTACCTAAGCTTTCGTTATACTCACAAAACCCGAATCCTAGCCACCATGGCCAACACAGCCGGCGGCAGAGGTTCAGTTTTTTCCTTGCCATACAAATCTAACCAACAATCACAAATAAATAAAAACACTAATTCCGTTCCATGTCACTCAACATTCCCGACAACAAATCTCAGAGCCGGCATGGAAAATAATTCCGGCAGCCCTAAAGTGAATTCCAGATCTACCATGGAAAATAATTCCGGCAGATCTGAAAAACAAATATTAATCCTTAACAACATAAAAACCCAAGCCACCATGGAATATTATTCCGGCGACTGGGGTAAAAAACCACAACAGTCAAATCGATCAAACAAAACCACAGATGGAAAATCTCACCTAAAGTGGGATGAATATGGGATGGAAAGATACACGCAAAAACAGTGCTCCCGTCTCGATGTCGGTTCTGATTCGTGGACCGATGGCAAAAATAGAAGTACCAAATCGGTCAAACTAATGAAGAAAAAAAACCCTACCACCAATACTATCTCCATTAATAAAGAAAGCACCAGTGATTATGTCCAAAGATCTGGTTGTGGATTCATGGAGGTAACGGCGGCTGGTGGAGAAGAGAATAAGGAGGGGGAAAGTTGTTTTTCGGTGGTGAAAGAAAAAAAGGAAAGAGATCAATTATCACACACTTCTTATATATATAAAAATAGTGATAATATATTTGTTTCAAAATCAAACACCACAAAGCCCCCTGATCGATTTTCTAATGTAGCAAAAAAGGTTGTTGGACCAGAAAGTGATGGGCTTAATAATGAGAAAAAGAAAAGCCCAACTCTGTTAAATGGGTCGGCATATACGGCCCAAAGTGTAAGTGCAGATCCAAATGGGTCTTGGATATTTGACTGCGGAGCAACGGATACAATGACTTATGAGTTATCGGATTTTATAAAAACATCAAAACCTGGGAAAACTCATATTAAAGCCGCAAATAAAGGAAAAATGGATGTAAAAAATGGTGGAACAATTAAACTCTCCACAGACATTCAATTGTCTAATTGTCTTTATGTTCCTGACTTATCACACAAACTTTTGTCAATAAGTCATGTGACAAAAGAACTTAATTGTTCAGTTCTCATGCATCCAACTTTCTGTTTGTTGCAGGATATCAGGACGGGAAGGATTATTGGGCGTGGCACTGAGAAAGGAGGACTGTATTATGTTGATGAGGTTACTGAAAGTGGGAATGTCATGCTTGCTCATGGAACTAGTGAAAGAGAAACATGGTTATGGCATAGAAGATTGGGACATCCATCAGTTAGTTATTTGCATCTTTTATTTCCAAAACTCTTTCCGTTGAATAAAAAGATTGATTGTGAAACTTGCATTCTCGCAAAAAGTCATAGGCAATCTTTTAAACCTCGGAATAGTAGAGTTGAATCTCCTTTTTCATTGGTCCATTCAGATGTGTGGGGTCCTGCACCGGTTGTTGGAGGTCAGAATTTCAAATATTTTGTGATTTTTGTTGATGATTGCACCCGAATGACATGGATTTATTTTTTGAAAAATAAGGATGAAGTTTATGATAGATTCACTGCTTTCTATAACATGGTCCAAACTCAATTTCAAAAATCTATCAAAATCATGAGAACAGATAATGGTGGAGAATATGTGAATTCACAAATGAATCTGTTTTTTCAATCCAAATGAATAATCCATCAAACCACTTGTCCTCACACCCCAGAACAAAATGGTGTTGCTGAAAGAAAAAATAGGCTTCTTTTAGAGATGACTAGAGCACTTATTATTGAGTCATTAGTTCCAAAAAGTTTTTGGCCCGAAGCTTTAGCTACTGCTACCTACCTAATCAATCGTCTTCCTACAAAAATTCTCGATATGAAAACACCTTTGAAAGTTCTTTCTGACTTTCATAAGCTTCCATCAGTTCTTACTTTGCAGCCTAAAGTGTTTGGATGTACAGTTTTTGTTCATATTCCAAAATCATATCGTAATAAACTCGAACCGTGTGCTGTAAAATGTGTCTTCGTGGGATATGGGGTTACTCAAAAGGGGTATAGATGTTACAATCCTAAAACTCATCGTATGTTTACTACGATGAATTGTGATTTTTTGGAAACCAAGTATTTCTACTATCAGGAACTCAGTGGTCAGGGGGAGGAACAAAGTGACACACTGAGTTGGCTTCAATATTCATCAGAAGTTCAGAACACTACATCATCAGAGGTTCAGACTCCAGATAAAGATTTACAGTCCTCCTCTCAAAGTGACAACCTATATCCAGACCTGATATCCGAGGTAAATAGTTCTGAACCAAGCCATACTTTGAAAGATATGGATATTCCAGCTAATGAAATGCAGGAAAATGTTAATGGAGAGTCAGAAAATATAGAAGAAGTAACTCCTCCAGAAAATGTTCCAGAAAATGCTCCAGAGAGTGCTCCAGAAAGATATGTTCTCCCACCAAGGTCTACCAGAGGAATTCCTGCAAAGCGATATTCTCCAGAAAAGAGTTCTCGGTCTACTAAGTATCCGGTAGACAACTTAGCTAATATTGCAGAAGGTTTTTTCTCCAAAGAAGCAAAAGCATTTGCAGCAAAACTATATTCAGAAGAGCTCCCGTCAGATGTAGAGCATGCCTTGAAGTTAAAAAATTGGAAGGATGCTATGGATAGTGAAATGGAGGCTCTTATGAAGAATGATACATGGGAGAAGTGTATTCTTCCAAAAGGAAAGGATCCAGTAGGGTGCAGGTGGATATATACCATCAAATATAAACCAAATGGAGACATAGAAAGGTACAAAGCAAGACTTGTTGCCAAAGGGTATACTCAAACCTATGGCATTGACTATTCAGAAACCTTCTCTCCAGTTGCAAAGCTAGATACAATAAGAGTTCTTTTCTCAATAGCAGCAAATCTAGGTTGGCCCCTTCATCAATTTGATGTGAAGAATGCCTTCTTGCACGGAGAATTACAAGAAGAAGTGTATATGGAAGCTCCTCCAGGATTTTCTCACAGCTTTAAGAATGGGGAAGTTTGTAAATTGAAAAAGGCCTTGTATGGGCTTAAACAATCACCCAGAGCTTGGTTTGGAAGGTTTACTCTTGCTATGAAAAAATATGGATATCAACAAAGCAACTCAGATCACACATTGTTTCTTCGCCACAGAGGAAATCTTGTGACATGTCTAATAATTTATGTTGATGACATGATTATAACAGGGAATGATTTGAGCAACTTCCAAAGCATCCAGAGACTTCACTTCATGTAGATTCTTCGTTAAATCGGCCCTCTGTTGCAAGATATCTTTCGTACTGCCTCCTTGATCAAGAATTTTATCGATTGCAACCAACTGTGATTGAAGTGAATCTCTCACGAGATGTCGCTTCGACTTTTCTTCATTGACCCAATTCCGAATAACCTGTTTAAGAGCTTGTAGTTTCTTCTTTAACCGAATCAGACCATTTGAATCTTGAATATTCATATTCTTCCAAGCCTCTTCCACCATCGAATCAAAGCCCTCCACTTTAAACCAAGAATGAAATACTCGGAATGGAATGGCACCATAATCTGTACACATCTCTTTCATCAAAATCGGTCGATGATCCGAGAGATGTCTATCTAAGCATATAGCTGAGATATGTGGAAACAACATCATTAACCCTTGAGAAATAAGAAATCTATCTAACTTACTCATTTTGGTAGCCGTTTTATGAGCCCACGTAAACGTGTAACCTCCCAATGGGAGATCCACCAAACCTGTCGTCGAAATAAAATTATTAAAAGCATTTGCACCTTGAATATTATATGTAGAGCCGAACCTCTCATCCTCTGAACGTACTTCATTAAAATCTCCCATCATCACGCACTCTCCATCCCAACGATCAACCATCTCGCTTAAATACTCCCATAATGCCCTTTTTTCAGTAAATTGTTGAGGTGCATACACCGAAATAAATAGAACTCTGGTCGACGTTGGCACCCATAAACTCGTAATTGCCAGAAAGTAATCAGATGCGCTTACGTTCTCTTTAACAAACACACTAGGGTCCCATGCACAAAGAATTCCACCAGAATTACCAACTGATGGACTAATTGCATAGTCAAAAGCATTATTGCCCCACAATGCTTTTATAGTAAACAAATCTATGTTTTCCATCTTAGTTTCTTGCAAAGCTACAAAATTTACTCTATGAGTCGAACATAACTCCTTAATCCACCCTTTTTTAGCCTTGTGTCCAAGGCCTTGTATATTCAAAGACATGATATTCATTTAAAAATACAACTATCTCCTTGTAATTCTATTATTTTATCAAAATCTTTCCTACATCCTTTCATGTCGTAACCTATAGTTTTTCCTATCTTTATTATCTTTTCAAAAACTATGGGTTACAACATGAAAGGATGTAGGAAAGATTTTGAAAAAATAATAGAATTAAAAGGAACACGATTGTGAAATAACAAATAAAATAGATTGTAAATGGTGTAGGTTTACAATTACAATTAAAATGTCACCAACTAAGAACAGGGCCCATCTTTTTTCTATTATTAAGTACTGAGTGAATTAGCTATTAAATGACTTCATGTATAAATAATATTCGTGTGTGTTAAATAATAAATAGGTAATTAACGGTTAATTTTTTATATTAAGTAAAAAAAACGAAATTTGACTTAATGATTAAGTTTTTAACTATTAAGTTTATTAAGTAAAAAAAAAAAGGGGGGGGGGGGGGTTCTCCCACAATATAGACATATACTAGATTTTAGACCCAGGTCCAATACTGGATACGGGGCTTATGACATGAGTTACAAATATAAGTTGGGTCGTCCATGTCAATGTATTCTGTTACAAGAAACATTACGATAATGCATTTTTTTAATAGTGAAATAATTTAGATGTGTAGCTCTCGATATTCCGTTTTTTATCATATACTCGTAATTGATTGAGACTTTATATAATGATGAACCATTTTCTGTTACATATATTTTTTAAACAAATTTAAAAATATATATTTCTAGAACATTGAACACATATAGTGTATTTCTCTTTTGAAATACTTTTTTGTAGACAATATTATGTGTTGAATTTTTTTAACTAATTAAATAATGAAAAATTAAAAAAAAATCTTCTCAAGTTGATGGCTAAAAATTTTAATAAATATAAATTAAGTATTTAGGGTTAAAAAGTGTAAATTATTGATGTAAAACAAAAACTGTAAATTAGTGAGACTTTTCTACAAATTAATATAATACTAATATAATAATATATTTGGATAATGATTATTAAAATTTTAATTTACAATTCAACTAAATGATGACATAAGCGAAAACCAATTTGATAAAATCGAACGATGTGATTAGTCAATAAGTTATTAGTTCAACTGTCTTATAGTATATATTAAGATTAAGATTCATCTAAGACATTTTCGCTTACAACCAACATAAGAGATTTAAGAAGTTACACGAAACCTGTCAACACACGAATTTGTTAAGAACAAAAACGACATGATAACTAGTCATGTCAATTTGTTCAAATAGGTACACGACATGAAAAGGGTTACACGATAACACATGTCAAAAAACATGTTAATATATACTTCAACAAGCCTTAACGGATATTAGCGGGTCTTAACGGTCAGTTCGTGTATCAACAGGTTTCTTAACAAATATTAACGAGTCTTAACAAGTTAGTTCTGTGTCTTAACGGGTTTGTTAACGAATTTTAGCAGGTTACATGATAAGACATGAATTTTTAGCATATAAAGTTTTTCCAAATACGAACACAACACGAAACATATTAACTATGTGACGTGTTGTGTACAAAGTCGACTCAATTGTTTTATAAGGTCAAGCAGCTGTTTTGGGCCTACAGCTTTATAAGGCCCCCAATTTTTATAGATTTGGAATTTTATATTAAAAAAGAAAATAAAAACAGTAGCGGCATCTAAAATAGGGTACGGTGGACAGACACAACAGGAACAACAATCTCCCTCACGCCTATCCTTGAAAATCGAAAAGTTTTAATTTTCTCTCTCAATATAATGGCAACACTCAAGTCTTGTGATTATGGTGAAATCGAAGCGTCTCCAACCGTCCCCAACACTTTTATGCTTGAAGATTTATCTATAAAATTGGATATGTTTATTTACTCCTGTTCTTATGCTCCAAAAAATCAAAATCGTTCACTAATGTTCTGTAACTTCTTATGCTCAAAAGTTATGTTTTGAGGTGTGGTCCTTCAATGTTTATCAGGTACACTATTTCTAATGAAAGGTAGCAGATAATTTTTCTAATGAAAGGAAGCAGGTGTTGAGGTGTGGTCCTTCAAGTAGCATGTAACAAATTCCATGGAATAAAACTCAAGCAAACGGCAGCAGACCGGCAGTAGCAGATTTGGTCCTTCACAATAGCAAGTACCCTTTTTTCTTGCTTTATTTGTTTACGTTACTTTGTATTCTAAGGAAACCAGGTCTCCATAATTAATCTCGTTTAAGGCCACCAAAAAATTTGAACCAACACTGATTGTGTAAACAATTTTTGTGTAAAAATTGTCCACTCTATTTATAGTAGCTTGAATTTTTCTTTCTTAAAAAGTTAAATTTCTAGTTTATTTAGTTGGTTACTTGTTTAGTGATTTCACAAGGACTAAAATTGGCGTTCAACACATGTAGAAGAAAAAGGGTACAAATGTCATATGAATTTCCTCAAGGGTGTTTTTGGTAATCTCCTTAAAAAAATAAGTGAAACTAGGGTTGTTTCCTCTCTATAAAAGCCAACATACATGTTACATTCTCCTTCATAATCCAGTTACAGCCGCCGCTACAAAAATCAATTTCATTAGCAACTTACCGAACTACCGAAGCCCTTCTTTTTTTTTTTTTAATAAATTTATTTCTTATTTAATAATATTAATGTTTTTGTTTATGAAGATATGAATCAATTGATGCCGATGATGTATGCTGTATTGTCCGTACCATCTGAAAGCGTTTTCTCTCGTTTTGAGAGATCTCATCTTTTTGATTTTTACTTAGCATCTTTTTTCTGAGGCATTCTTTTTTTAATTTTCTACTCATTATTATTGATTTTTGCTAATCTTTTAATTTTTTTTTTTTTTTTTTTTTTTTTTTTTTTTTTTTTTTTTTTTTTTTTAATAAATTTATTTCTTATTTAATAATATTAATGTTTTTGTTTATGAAGATATGAATCAATTGATGCCGATGATGTATGCTGTATTGTCCGTACCATCTGAAAGCGTTTTCTCTCGTTTTGAGAGATCTCATCTTTTTGATTTTTACTTAGCATCTTTTTTCTGAGGCATTCTTTTTTTAATTTTCTACTCATTATTATTGATTTTTGCTAATCTTATCATAATTGATTAATTAAATTTATTTTTTTTTTTTTTTTTTTTTTTTTTTTTTTTTTTTTTTTTTTTTTTTTTTTTTTTTTTTTTTTTTTTTTTTTTTTTTTTTTTTTTTTTTTTTTTTTTTTTTTTTTTTTTTTTTTTTTTTTTTTTTTTTTTTTTTTTTTTTTTTTTTTTTTTTTTTCTTTTTTTTTTTTTAATAAATTTATTTCTTATTTAATAATATTAATGTTTTTGTTTATGAAGATATGAATCAATTGATGCCGATGATGTATGCTGTATTGTCCGTACCATCTGAAAGCGTTTTCTCTCGTTTTGAGAGATCTCATCTTTTTGATTTTTACTTAGCATCTTTTTTCTGAGGCATTCTTTTTTTAATTTTCTACTCATTATTATTGATTTTTGCTTAATAATATTAATGTTTTTGTTTATGAAGATATGAATCAATTGATGCCGATGATGTATGCTGTATTGTCCGTACCATCTGAAAGCGTTTTCTCTCGTTTTGAGAGATCTCATCTTTTTGATTTTTACTTAGCATCTTTTTTCTGAGGCATTCTTTTTTTAATTTTCTACTCATTATTATTGATTTTTGCTAATCTTATCATAATTATATATATGTGACATTTTTTATAATCAAAATATAACTTGATTATTTCAATACATTATCAAAGTATTTATTACATATTTGACAATTTTGAATCATAAATTAACCGTTATTCTAAACTCACGTTAAAAAGATCAAAATTACATAACAAACAAAATAATGTACCTACAAATATAATATATCAAACTACAGTAATTATATATATGTGACATTTTTTATAATCAAAATATAACTTGATTATTTCAATACATTATCAAAGTATTTATTACATATTTGACAATTTTGAATCATAAATTAACCGTTATTCTAAACTCACGTTAAAAAGATCAAAATTACATAACAAACAAAATAATGTACCTACAAATATAATATATCAAACTACATAATTATATATATGTGACATTTTTTATAATCAAAATATAACTTGATTATTTCAATACATTATCAAAGTATTTATTACATATTTGACAATTTTGAATCATAAATTAACCGTTATTCTAAACTCACGTTAAAAAGATCAAAATTACATAACAAACAAAATAATGTACCTACAAATATAATATATCAAACTACAGTAATTATATATATGTGACATTTTTTATAATCAAAATATAACTTGATTATTTCAATACATTATCAAAGTATTTATTACATATTTGACAATTTTGAATCATAAATTAACCGTTATTCTAAACTCACGTTAAAAAGATCAAAATTACATAACAAACAAAATAATGTACCTACAAATATAATATATCAAACTACAGTAATTATATATATGTGACATTTTTTATAATCAAAATATAACTTGATTATTTCAATACATTATCAAAGTATTTATTACATATTTGACAATTTTGAATCATAAATTAACCGTTATTCTAAACTCACGTTAAAAAGATCAAAATTACATAACAAACAAAATAATGTACCTACAAATATAATATATCAAACTACAGTAATTATATATATGTGACATTTTTTATAATCAAAATATAACTTGATTATTTCAATACATTATCAAAGTATTTATTACATATTTGACAATTTTGAATCATAAATTAACCGTTATTCTAAACTCACGTTAAAAAGATCAAAATTACATAACAAACAAAATAATGTACCTACAAATATAATATATCAAACTACAGTAATTATATATATGTGACATTTTTTATAATCAAAATATAACTTGATTATTTCAATACATTATCAAAGTATTTATTACATATTTGACAATTTTGAATCATAAATTAACCGTTATTCTAAACTCACGTTAAAAAGATCAAAATTACATAACAAACAAAATAATGTACCTACAAATATAATATATCAAACTACATAATTATATATATGTGACATTTTTTATAATCAAAATATAACTTGATTATTTCAATACATTATCAAAGTATTTATTACATATTTGACAATTTTGAATCATAAATTAACCGTTATTCTAAACTCACGTTAAAAAGATCAAAATTACATAACAAACAAAATAATGTACCTACAAATATAATATATCAAACTACAGTAATTATATATATGTGACATTTTTTATAATCAAAATATAACTTGATTATTTCAATACATTATCAAAGTATTTATTACATATTTGACAATTTTGAATCATAAATTAACCGTTATTCTAAACTCACGTTAAAAAGATCAAAATTACATAACAAACAAAATAATGTACCTACAAATATAATATATCAAACTACAGTAATTATATATATGTGACATTTTTTATAATCAAAATATAACTTGATTATTTCAATACATTATCAAAGTATTTATTACATATTTGACAATTTTGAATCATAAATTAACCGTTATTCTAAACTCACGTTAAAAAGATCAAAATTACATAACAAACAAAATAATGTACCTACAAATATAATATATCAAACTACAGTAATTATATATATGTGACATTTTTTATAATCAAAATATAACTTGATTATTTCAATACATTATCAAAGTATTTATTACATATTTGACAATTTTGAATCATAAATTAACCGTTATTCTAAACTCACGTTAAAAAGATCAAAATTACATAACAAACAAAATAATGTACCTACAAATATAATATATCAAACTACAGTAATTATATATATGTGACATTTTTTATAATCAAAATATAACTTGATTATTTCAATACATTATCAAAGTATTTATTACATATTTGACAATTTTGAATCATAAATTAACCGTTATTCTAAACTCACGTTAAAAAGATCAAAATTACATAACAAACAAAATAATAAAAAATATAATAAGTTTGGTTTTTCAAGGGTGGAAAAGAGGTAAACATCTATAAGAAGATATAAATCATCTACTCACTGGCTGTGAAGCTGCACATCCGGTTTGGTCCCAAGTTGCTTCATGGTGTAATTTACAGCCCATCTTCGCATTTGATGTGGAGGATCTGTTGAAAATTCTTGAAACAAGCCAAGCACCGAGAAGATTAAAAAAGGTGATCAATGCTATTGTCCTAGCATTAATTTGGAGCTTATGGAAATCAAGAAACAAACTAGTTTGTGAAAGCAAAAGGGTCTCTGCGGTGAAGGTGTTTCAAGACATCAATCATCATCTTACTTATGGATAAGAAATCGCTCTACATATAGAAATATTTCATGGAATGATTGGTGTAATTTTACGTTTTAATTTTTTCTTGTATTATGCTAGTTTCTAGCTAGCTGTTTTTTAATATGAAATAGAAAGTTACAGTTAAAAAAAAAATTCTCACGTGGAAGACACTTGAGGGAGTAAATGGAGACTAGTTGATGACCGTTAAAATAAAGAAGCTTATCCTCTTAAAATGGATCACCAGTGTTAATGTGAAATCATAAGGACAACCTGATTTCTTGGGTAAGCCACATGTCCGATTCTTGAAATTCACTCTTTTTATAATGAAACATATTAGGTACTAGCCATTAAACCCGTGTGCAAACACGGGTGTCGATAAGAAAATTATTAAATAAATATTGACAAAACTAAACGCAAATTCAAGTTTCACCATTGTTTTGAATCATCATAATGCAAACTATCAAATTTAATTAAACTACCAAAACATACCAATATCAAAGTTTCTTTTTTGCTTTACCAGATGTAAAACAACATCAAATAAATCAAATTTGATTGTAAAGGAATTATGCTAAAAACTTGAAACATAAAACCATTTGCCACCAAAAAACACCCATATCCATCTCAATCATCCACATTCTACAATAATCAAAATCCATATAAAATGCCAAATGCATATGCCCATCAACATAACTATCAGCCAAAAGTGATTTACCAAAAAAATTTGATATCACTTTACGATGTTATTAGTGAACAAACTACAAAAGTAAATAGTACTAAAATAATCATCAAAAAATTTTCTTTCATATTACAATCACTGTAACATGAACTAACAAAACATAATAAAATGTAAATCTTGTAGCTTCAACAAATTGCACATTTGGACTATTTTCTTGCCTTGTAAATCTACTCCCAAAACGATGAAAACCATTCACTTGAGCCCACTTCTTTAGTCCAGTCCTCTTTTCATATCATCAAAATTGCACCAGTTTTGTTGCCAACAACTTAACTAAAACATTCTTTCCTTATTACTTAATCTTCTAAGGAAAAGTCCAATCTGACTTTGACTTAACAAAGTCAAACCTGCACTATAAAACCCATTTCCATAAAAAATATCATCACATTCTTCCATGCCAATTGGAATAAACAGTTTTACTCCATATATAATCCAATCTATCCCCCACCAGCAAACCATCACATTTTACAAAATCTGTTACCCACTATTTTGCTCATCACATAAAACAAATTTTGGACATACATGCCAACAGCTTACTATACTTATAATTTTAATGCTCTCAGCTAAAGCTAACCAGTTTCATTTCCAATTCTTACAAATGACCATAAGTAAAATAAGCACGATAAGTTGTTTGGCAGCAACAACTTATCATAGCCTGCAACAACCATAAGTAAAATTGACCATAAGTTTGCCAAGTTTGTATTCAAGAAAATGCAAGTATAAAGTAAGAATCACCTACACCAATCACAAAAGCTTGAATGTAACATCCCAAACGTATTATGTTTGACTATTTGACTTTCCGTTAGTTAACGTTAGGTCTATTATGTTTATGTGCCTTATAAAGAATTATGTGATTAAATGCTTATGTGTTTAATATGAAATGAAGTAAAGTGAATTAAATGAAAGTAATTTAAAGTAAAGTATGAAAGTTAAGTGCTTGTTAGATCGTTAAGTCTCCCGGTAAGTAATTAAGCTACGAAAGTAAGGTTTAGGAAGTCGAGGGGCCTATGGGCACTAAAGGAAACTTATGGTCAGGAGTTTAAGGTCTAGTGAGACCCCTATAGCTGCTAATTTTCGTGATTAAGCCCTAGGTTCAGATCCCCTCCCTCTCAAGACAAGTTTACTTCAAGAATCAATCGTTTCGTGTCGTTTTGAGCAAGTTTGATTAAGATCTCGAATCCTCAAAGTCATCTACAGGTATTATGGCTGATCTTACTCTTAAATCTGATCATGTATGTCCTTGTAGTGATTTCGATCCAGACCATAGGGTTTGGGTTGGGTTATTTGATCAAACGTTTATTGAATTCATGTTATTCGGGTGTTTTAAAGATTAATTTATGATGTAAAGGATTAAGGGATTAATAGGATGGTTTGAGTTGATGAAAGTGCAATTAAAAGGACTAATTTTAAGTCCCCAGGTTGGATTTGGGATATAGGTTCATATGGAATTCGTTTGATCATAGAACAAAGATTAGGTTTCTGGTCGACGCTCCAGGTGCGACGCACCAGTAGGGTGGTGCGGCGCACCACAGGCCATTTTGGAAAATTGGTAAGCCCGATATGCGACGCACCAAGGGTAGGTGCGGCGCACGATTCATATGTTCAGAATTTCTGATCAAGTCATGCGACGCACCAAAGGGATAGGTGCGGCGCACCTGCATAGATTTAGAACTCCCTGATCATTTTATGCGACGCACCAAAGGGGTTGGTGCGGCGCACCAACTTATGTTTGGATTTCCCCTGATGACTTTGTGCGACGCACCATGTGAGAGGTGCGGCGCACCTCTAGTCCAGTTTTCATAAAACATTTCGTTTAGCTTATATATCGATCTTATACTCATTCTAGGTTGTCGGGAGCACTTAGCAAGCACTATAAGATACTTCTAACTTGTTGGTAAGCTGTATCGAGGTAAGATAACATCTTTTGTCACCTGTTGGTACAACAAAACACGTTTTCATAAGTTAAACCTTCCAATTGAATATGTACGCACGTTTTATGTTTATGGGAGACTATGGGAGGTTGCAAAGGGATATATTACTCACCGTGTATGATGATTAACATTCATTTGCAGGTTGCAATGGCATGTGGTAAGTATATATGCATGAGATGATGAAATGATTATAAATGCATGAAATGATGAAATGATTACGTATGTATGAAATGATGAAATGATATGATATATGTTTGCATGTGTGGCTTGATCACCTAGTCACTAGTCCTTGATTAGGAATGCCATGTTCACGTGCACGTTAAGGGCCCTAAAGTAAAAGATGATATGTGATTAGCTTAGGTGAAAGAGTAGCCTAAACTAATTAAACGATTAAAGTCTCGAGCATTATGTAAAGTCTTGTGTTAAGCTTAACCCGTGCTAGCTCTTCGGGGCTGGTGCGTACGTGGTCACTTGAGTTGCTCCTTGTGGCATAGTTATGTTTGAGTATTCCGGTGAAGTAACTAACCACCAATGCGTAAAGGCATAAACGGTTTATTCAGTTGGATTGACTTTGTCATTCCTTAACGACGCCGATGGACCACCTTATGGTTTACCCATCATGTCGGGTGTGAGGACTCCATGTATGGTCTATGACCGCCTACACACAACCCCACATCCCTAAGTAAGTGGCATAAGTCACTTAGCCTACGTCTAGGCAAAGAAATAAAGTAAAGAAAGAAAGATAAAGAAAGAAAAGTTAGGCACATTAGGTACTTGATGATCCTATTGTGTTAAGATAAGATATGTGTGCAATGATCTATATGTATGTGATAGTAACATTACAAGATGGTTTTGTTAATATATTTAAATGGCAAATGTTTTCAAGTTATGTTATCTTACTTAGCTAATTTTATTAGCTAACACTTGTTCTTTGAAAATGTTGTGCCTTCAGGATAATCAAGTTTGAGCTAGGCGAGGATTAGCTTGGTGAGACTTGGGTAGACGAATAAAGAAGTTTAGCAAAGACATTAAACGCTTAGACTTCCTTTTAGCCTCATGTTTGGCTATTTCATTTATGATTAAAGACTTGTATTAATGTGGCATTTATGTTGGTGCCAAAGCTTGGATTTACTTTTATTGTTTTGAAGATGCTAGTAGTAACACCAAATTTTAAAGGTACCATCCGTTACGGATGGGGCAGATTTTGAAAGTGATCCTTTCCGCTTATTTTAAACGCCGTTTGGCAAAGTTTTGAAAAATCCAAGTTTTTAAAACGACGGGTGTTACAAGTTGGTATCAGAGAAATGGTTTAAGTGAACCAAAATTCGACCAAGACCATAGGATTTTGGACTTAAACCGTACGAGGAATGATTGGCTTAAGTAGTAATGCTTTAGCTCTATGATGAAAATGCTTTTAAGATGGGTTGGGATGAGTGTGAGAGTAGGTTTATGGCTTATATATGTATATGATATGCTTATGTAATTTAGTAGGCCTGACCATACTTTGTTCTCATTCGATTCATCTCTGACATTCGTCACTAAATTGTAGAAAGATGGTAAATACTCGTGCTAGCAGTCAAAGAGATGGAGCTAATGCCAGCAATGCTCCGGCTAATCAAAATGGGACTGGTAATGGTGTTAACCAAAGGCCTCCACGAAGGCCATTTCCAGATGCACAACCCACAAGGTCTGAGATTGAAAGAGCTAACCCAGTGATTGAACAAATTCCTACTCAAGCTGAAATGCACGAAGAGTTGAGGGCTATCCGAGCTCTCTTGTTGAAGAATGAAGAAGAGTTGAATCAACTTAGGGCTGAAAGAGAAGCTAGCTTGCAACGGTATGAGCATACGGATGGGAATTACTCCAACCGCTCAAACCGTAGCGAGCCATCATTGGTAAGATCACAGGTTGCCCCTGGAAACATTGTTGCTGAAGTGAATGGTACGGGAAATGTAGTGGCGCCTCGTGCTCCTCGTGTTCATAACTTCAAATATGAGAGCTTTAAGAAGTGTGGTGCCAAGGAGTTTGATGGCACTCTTGATGCGGTGGGCGCCATGGAATGGCTTACTGACACCGAAGTAGTGTTTGCTTCATGCTACTGTCCTGATGATATGAAAGTATTATGTGCTACCCGGGTGTTGACAAAGAATGCCCGGAATTGGTGGAGATCTGCTACTGTTTCATTAACTCCCGAAGTACTTGCTGCTATGCCTTGGGATACATTCAAGGAAAAGTTTTTGGAAGAATATGTGGGTACTCGAGAGTTGAGGCTAATCGAGAAGGAATTCAGAGCTTTGATTGCTAAGCCCGGTGCCATAGGTGAGTATGCTCGCTCGTTTACAGAAAAATTACAATTTGTAGGTCGTATGGTGCCAAGGGAAATTGATCAAATCGAAGCATATTGTGATGGTCTCCCCGCTAGCTATCGTGGCCTTTGTAGGCAACATACTACATTGTCTGCTGCGATTAAGGAGTCCAAGAGGCTGGATGATGACTTCAAAAGTGAAAGGGTTGCAGTAAAAGCTAATGATGACAAGCAACCAAGTTCGAAAAGGAAGCATGATGGGTCAAATGGATCTACTAGGAAGTTCAAGAAAGGTTCATTTTCCAGAGGTGGGGGCAGCAACTATGCCAAGCCTAAGAATTGGTGTGGTACTTGTAAGGCGCCTCATTCGGGTCCATGTTCAGATAAGACCCGAAGGTGTAATACTTGTGGTGGTACGGGTCATCCTACTTCAGAATGCAAAGACAAGCCAAAGTGCTACCGGTGCCAACAAACCGGTCATTTCATCAAAGACTGCCCACAAGGAAGAGATGAGGGAAAGAAGACGGCTGTTCAAAAGCCTAAAGCTCGAGCCTTTCAGCTGACAGTTGAAGCTGCCAAGGATAACGACGAGGTAGTAAGCGGTACATTTCTTGTTAACTCAAAACCTGCTTCTGTACTTTTTGATTCGGGTGCAAATAGATCTTTTGTGTCCACTTTATTTGCTCCTAAGCTTGATAGGGTCGCTACTCCTCTTGATTGCTCTATAGAGGTTGAAATTGCTAACGGTACTATTAGTGACATTCAAGTAGGTTATGATGATTGTTCTATTGAGATTGAAGGCCGCTCTTTTCCGGTTCAACTATTGCCTACCACTCTAGCCGGTTTTGATATAGTGATAGGTATGGATTGGTTGTCTCAAAATGATGCTACCATTATATGTTCTCAAAAGGTTGTACGATTCGCTACTCCGGATGGTGAGGTCATTTCCGTTTATGGGGACAAGAAGAAGGGGAGCATAAAGATTATTAATTTGATGAAGGCTCTCAATTGCATTCGGCATAACAAAAATCACTTTCTTGCCTATGTTATTGATACGCGAAAAGGGAAGTCTCCGATCCCTAATGTTGATGTAGTTTCTGAATTTTCTGATGTTTTTCCGGATGATCTTCCCGGTATTCCTCCCGACCGAGAGGTCATCTTTCAGATTGATCTCGTACCCGGTGCTACTCCTATTGCAAAAGCACCATATCGTTTAGCTCCCACAGAAATGAAAGAGTTAATGTCCCAACTTCAAGAACTTCTTGACAAAGGTTTCATTCAACCAAGTTCCTCGCCTTGGGGAGCTCCGGTTCTTTTTGTCAAAAAGAAAGACGGTTCTATGCGCATGTGCATAGACTACCGTGAGTTGAATAAACGAACGGTTAAGAATAAGTATCCTCTTCCGCGTATTGATGATCTTTTTGATCAGCTCCATGGTGCTTCTTACTTCTCTAAGATTGATTTGCGTTCTGGCTATCATCAATTAAAAGTCAAAAAGGAAGATGTGGCCAAGACAGCTTTTCGTACACGTTATGGGCACTATGAGTTTCTTGTCATGCCTTTTGGGTTGACAAATGCTCCAGCCGCTTTTATGGATTTAATGAATCGGGTATGTCGCCCATTCTTAGATCATTTTGTGATTGTCTTCATTGACGATATTCTAATTTATTCAAAGTCCGAAGCCGAGCACCGTGAGCACTTAAGAGCTGTTCTCGAGGTTCTTAGAGAGAAAAAGTTATATGCAAAGTTCTCCAAGTGTGAATTCTGGCTCCGAGAAGTTCAATTTCTCGGGCATGTTATCTCTTCTGAAGGTATTAAAGTTGATCCTGCCAAGATTGAAGCTGTATCTAATTGGGAACAGCCAAAGACACCCACGGAGATTAAGAGTTTTCTCGGTTTAGCTGGCTACTATAGGAGGTTTATTCAAGATTTCTCCCGAATAGCTAAGCCAATGACTGAATTGACAAAGAAAGGAGTAAAGTTTGTATGGACGGAAGCTCAAGAAAAGGCCTTTCAAACGCTTAAGACAAAGTTATGTGAAGCTCCTGTCCTAGCTTTACCCGAAGGTACTGATGATCTTGTTGTTTATAGTGATGCTTCTATTTCAGGGTTGGGTTGTGTCCTTATGCAAAGAGACAAAGTTATTGCATATGCTTCACGTCAGTTGAAGCCCCATGAAAAGAATTACCCGACCCATGATCTTGAATTAGCTGCAGTAGTGTTTGCTTTGAAGATGTGGAGGCATTACTTATATGGCACCAAATGTACATTGTTTACGGATCATAAGAGTTTGCAATATGTGTTCTCACAAAAGGAAATGAATGTAAGGCAAAGGAGATGGATGGAACTTCTGAAAGATTATGATTGTGAGATTAAATATCATCCCGGTAAAGCCAATGTGGTGGCGGATGCATTAAGTAGGAAAGTGCAGAATTTTTCTTGTAGATTGATGAGCATGGTTGTACAAGCCAAGTCGGGGTTACTCGACCGCATCAAGGAAGCACAAGTTAAGGCTTTAATGAAGGATAATATCGATAATGAGAGTATTGGAAAGAAGAGAAGACTTGTGATGGAGACGAACAGCCGTGGATTTAAGACTTATAAGGGTCGAATATGGGTACCATTGCTTGGTGGTAACCGAGAATTGATCCTTGAAGAAGCTCATAGGTCAAGGTATTCAGTCCATCCAGGTATTACCAAGATGTATGCAGATTTGAAGCCCATCTATTGGTGGCCAAACATTAAGGGAGAAGTTGCTCATTTTGTTGAAAGATGTTTGACGTGTGCACGTGTGAAAGCTGATCACAAAAAGCCGTATGGAATGTTACATCAATTGGAGATTCCGGAATGGAAATGGGACCATATTACTATGGATTTTGTGACCAAACTACCAAGAACACCGAAAGGAAATGACATGGTATGGGTTATTGTGGATAGATTGACAAAGAGTGCTCATTTCTTGGCATCAAGACAGGATGTGCCACTTACCAAGATGGCAAAGATGTATGTGGATGAGATCGTGGCAAAGCATGGTGTTCCTTTATCCATTGTTTCGGACCGAGACACGAGATTCGTGTCTAACTTTTGGAAGGGTCTTCAGCGAGAGTTAGGTACTAGAGTTAATTTGAGCACCGCCTATCACCCTCAAACTGATGGGCAAAGTGAAAGGACCATACAAACGTTGGAAGATATGTTGAGAGCTTGTGTATTAGAGTATGGTGGAGCATGGGATGAACACTTGAAATTGATCGAATTCACTTATAATAACAGCCACCATGCAAGTATCGGAATGCCACCATTTGAAATGCTTTATGGTAGGAGATGTAGGACTCCGAGTTGTTGGATGGAACCCGGTGAAAAGCAGTTTACGGGTCCTGAAATCATTGAAATCTCAGCTGAAAAAGTTAATGTGGCAAAGGAAGCACTTCGTGTGGCTAGAGAAAGACAAAAGACCTATGCCGACAAGAAAAGGAGGCCAATTGAGTTCCAAGTTGGTGATTTGGTAATGCTGAAAGTTTCCCCATGGAAAGGAGTAATTCGTTTTGGAAAGAAGGGAAAGCTAAGCCACGTTTCATAGGACCTTTCAAAATTCTGAAACGTATCAAGGATGTAGCTTATCAATTGGAACTACCCCCAGAATTGGATGGAATTCACCACACATTTCATGTTTCGTATTTGAGGAAGTGTTTGGCCAATGAGTCAGGTGTTATTCCAATTGAGGATGTGAGCATTAATCCTCAGAAAAGAATAGTGGATGAACCAGTAGCGATACTCGGAAGAAAGCAAAAGAAACTTCGCCGAAAGTTGATTGATCTCGTGTTGATTAAATGGAAGCATAACCACGGTGAAAGTTTAACTTGGGAGACCGAGTCGGTGATGAAAGAGAAATACCCAGATTTGTTCACTTCTGCGGCGATTCCGAGGACGGAATCCTCTTAAGGGGGAGGTAATTGTAACATCCCAAACGTATTATGTTTGACTATTTGACTTTCCGTTAGTTAACGTTAGGTCTATTATGTTTATGTGCCTTATAAAGAATTATGTGATTAAATGCTTATGTGTTTAATATGAAATGAAGTAAAGTGAATTAAATGAAAGTAATTTAAAGTAAAGTATGAAAGTTAAGTGCTTGTTAGATCGTTAAGTCTCCCGGTAAGTAATTAAGCTACGAAAGTAAGGTTTAGGAAGTCGAGGGGCCTATGGGCACTAAAGGAAACTTATGGTCAGGAGTTTAAGGTCTAGTGAGACCCCTATAGCTGCTAATTTTCGTGATTAAGCCCTAGGTTCAGATCCCCTCCCTCTCAAGACAAGTTTACTTCAAGAATCAATCGTTTCGTGTCGTTTTGAGCAAGTTTGATTAAGATCTCGAATCCTCAAAGTCATCTACAGGTATTATGGCTGATCTTACTCTTAAATCTGATCATGTATGTCCTTGTAGTGATTTCGATCCAGACCATAGGGTTTGGGTTGGGTTATTTGATCAAACGTTTATTGAATTCATGTTATTCGGGTGTTTTAAAGATTAATTTATGATGTAAAGGATTAAGGGATTAATAGGATGGTTTGAGTTGATGAAAGTGCAATTAAAAGGACTAATTTTAAGTCCCCAGGTTGGATTTGGGATATAGGTTCATATGGAATTCGTTTGATCATAGAACAAAGATTAGGTTTCTGGTCGACGCTCCAGGTGCGACGCACCAGTAGGGTGGTGCGGCGCACCACAGGCCATTTTGGAAAATTGGTAAGCCCGATATGCGACGCACCAAGGGTAGGTGCGGCGCACGATTCATATGTTCAGAATTTCTGATCAAGTCATGCGACGCACCAAAGGGATAGGTGCGGCGCACCTGCATAGATTTAGAACTCCCTGATCATTTTATGCGACGCACCAAAGGGGTTGGTGCGGCGCACCAACTTATGTTTGGATTTCCCCTGATGACTTTGTGCGACGCACCATGTGAGAGGTGCGGCGCACCTCTAGTCCAGTTTTCATAAAACATTTCGTTTAGCTTATATATCGATCTTATACTCATTCTAGGTTGTCGGGAGCACTTAGCAAGCACTATAAGATACTTCTAACTTGTTGGTAAGCTGTATCGAGGTAAGATAACATCTTTTGTCACCTGTTGGTACAACAAAACACGTTTTCATAAGTTAAACCTTCCAATTGAATATGTACGCACGTTTTATGTTTATGGGAGACTATGGGAGGTTGCAAAGGGATATATTACTCACCGTGTATGATGATTAACATTCATTTGCAGGTTGCAATGGCATGTGGTAAGTATATATGCATGAGATGATGAAATGATTATAAATGCATGAAATGATGAAATGATTACGTATGTATGAAATGATGAAATGATATGATATATGTTTGCATGTGTGGCTTGATCACCTAGTCACTAGTCCTTGATTAGGAATGCCATGTTCACGTGCACGTTAAGGGCCCTAAAGTAAAAGATGATATGTGATTAGCTTAGGTGAAAGAGTAGCCTAAACTAATTAAACGATTAAAGTCTCGAGCATTATGTAAAGTCTTGTGTTAAGCTTAACCCGTGCTAGCTCTTCGGGGCTGGTGCGTACGTGGTCACTTGAGTTGCTCCTTGTGGCATAGTTATGTTTGAGTATTCCGGGTGAAGTAACTAACCACCAATGCGTAAAGGCATAAACGGTTTATTCAGTTGGATTGACTTTGTCATTCCTTAACGACGCCGATGGACCACCTTATGGTTTACCCATCATGTCGGGTGTGAGGACTCCATGTATGGTCTATGACCGCCTACACACAACCCCACATCCCTAAGTAAGTGGCATAAGTCACTTAGCCTACGTCTAGGCAAAGAAATAAAGTAAAGAAAGAAAAGTTAGGCACATTAGGTACTTGATGATCCTATTGTGTTAAGATAAGATATGTGTGCAATGATCTATATGTATGTGATAGTAACATTACAAGATGGTTTTGTTAATATATTTAAATGGCAAATGTTTTCAAGTTATGTTATCTTACTTAGCTAATTTTATTAGCTAACACTGTTCTTTGAAAATGTTGTGCCTTCAGGATAATCAAGTTTGAGCTAGGCGAGGATTAGCTTGGTGAGACTTGGGTAGACGAATAAAGAAGTTTAGCAAAGACATTAAACGCTTAGACTTCCTTTTAGCCTCATGTTTGGCTATTTCATTTATGATTAAAGACTTGTATTAATGTGGCATTTATGTTGGTGCCAAAGCTTGGATTTACTTTTATTGTTTTGAAGATGCTAGTAGTAACACCAAATTTTAAAGGTACCATCCGTTACGGATGGGGCAGATTTTGAAAGTGATCCTTTCCGCTTATTTTAAACGCCGTTTGGCAAAGTTTTGAAAAATCCAAGTTTTTAAAACGACGGGTGTTACATTGAATATGACTCTCTGCAGCATGAGCCAGCTCTAGAGTGTTGGATATTATGATCAAAGTTTCTTTCGCACCAGGTTTTGGGTCCGTTATAGTGATTTTGGAAGTTGAAAAGGGAACTAACAAATGACTCTCATCCACATAAACTACATCAAACATAGCCCATAATAGAAAATTGGTTTCAGAATCTTTGCATAATTCAATTAAAAATAGAACTTAAAACTGTAAACAATTTGTTCACAAGTACACGTACCTGCTTGCGTGCTCGTGCTGTGTAAAGCTTCATCAAACTTAAGCTCATGCTCAAGTTGTGTAAGCTTGAGCCTACTATTTTCCAACTGCTGAACATTTTCCTACATTAAGAAATTAGAAATTGTTCAAGACATTATAGTAAACACTTTAAAAAGTGGGTGTAGAGATAATAAATTAGATAAAGGGATGTTCCTTTGACACATTAAGGACCTCAATAGCCTTTTAGGTAAGTATCGGGTGCTGGCTTGGCAATCCAAAAGTGATTTCTGCACTAATAACTGATATAGTACTAATCCAAATATTAATATAGAAAGAAAAAAAAAGTCCAATTGTAATAGCATAGCAAATGATTCCTTACATTATCTACAATAATCCATCAAGAACTTCAAACTGAATATTCTCGATGAAAGTATTTGGTGGTGGGGTGTGTGTGTGTGTGTGGTGGGGGGGCATATATTATTTGTACGTTTACCATAAAATTCAGGGGGGGTGTGGTATGGAAGGTATAAGTTTCTTGCACGCTAAAGACACCTCCCAGTTGGCATAGGCTCAGACATGCTCAAGTAAATCAAATGTAATGCTTTAACATGGCTGCATCAAAAAAGGTTTGCATGTGACACCAAGGTTACATACACAACATACCTCAAATGCCATGCCAAGAAACACATAACTTCAACTTTTTTCAATGTAAACTCATCATCATAGCCTTTCAAAAAGGGACAACCTTCATACTAACCTATTCAAAGGTCGTATAAAACACATTATCATACCCAATCTACACACAAAACTTGTAGCAGGAAGGCTCAGATATGCTCAAGTAAGAGTAATGGTTTAGTATGGCTGCATCAACAAAGGTTGGCATGTGACGGCAAGGTCACATACGCACCTCAAATGCCATGCCAAAGAACACATAACCTCAACTTTTTTTTTAATGTAAACACATCATCATAGCCAATCTAAACAAACCAATGTAGTAAAAAGGCTCAGACATGCTCAAGCAAGACTAATAATTAAGGATGGTGTTCATCAAGCTACCATCCACCAACATAATCAAGATCTGCACACATTGATACGAAAAAAATAAACCAATTAGCAAAAACACAATCCAACGATATACACACTTGCATTAATAATGATAAGTAGCTATAGACACCAAGATGTTAAGCTATACACACCAAGATTTTAAGATATTTCTTATACATTATATCCATAATTATAAAAAGGTCAGCACCTTCTTTACATTCTAACTATATGGCATTGAAACATACCATTAAAATGCAATTGGAACAAAGAAAATGAAGTTCACCCTATTCTAACGACAAATCCTAGCTTTTGTCGAAAGCATATCTTATTAAATAAATCATAATTGTAATCTATCAAGTATGTGTGATAATCTATCTAGCATGTGTTTAACTAACAGCCACTCAATATTTCCTTTACCAAAGCAATATCACTAAAATTTCATTCATGTCAAACAAGATGATTAGCAAGCACAAAACAAACTTTCAAATCTCAAAGGAACCCAAAATCAAACTGCAAATTTTTAGAAACTAACCTAAATATACAAAGAAAAATATACCCATTATATTATTATTTATTATTATTATTATTATCATTATTATGGATTATATCAGGTGAGGCTATAAAACAAAAATATAATTAGTATATATGAATCCAAAACATATACAATCCATACAAAAGAACCGGATTTTTCAGATCTAAAAAAAGTATTTGTATTTTTCGGATCTAAATACAATAAATTAAATATACCTCTATATATATGTATTTATGTATATAAATATGAATTTAAAACAAATACAATAAAAAAAGAACCGGAATTTTCGGATCTAAATAAAATCATATGTATTTTTCGGATCTAAAAAAAATAAATTAAACATACCGTAGTTGGTTAA
Organism: Erigeron breviscapus; assembly: GCA_034093135.1. Taxonomy (NCBI): domain Eukaryota; kingdom Viridiplantae; phylum Streptophyta; class Magnoliopsida; order Asterales; family Asteraceae; genus Erigeron; species Erigeron breviscapus. Next base: position 109,232,264 of record CM067174.1, on the reverse strand, counting down.
AAAACTTCAAAGCATGAACCATAATCTGTATTTTTCCGATCTAAAAAAAGGAAGAAAACTTTGGAAATAATTGATATGGTGGAAAAATTGATATGTAGAAAGCATACCAGAAAGTGAGGACCGATTGCTTCAAGGATCTGGTGGAAAAATTATGTAGAAAGGGAAAGAAATAGATTTGAGTAAAAGAGTCCATCAGATTTGAATCTGATGAAAAAAAATTGATTTTTTTATCAGGAAAAGAAAGAGCTTCTCAAAGAAGCTATTGCCACACACACTTAAACACCATCAAATACATACAAATTTCATCACTTATGACATCAGAAATCTCATGTGGCTTAAGTCTTCTTCCTCCACGTCAGCTTTTCTGATGTCATGGCAAAAGCTCCTCTAGTAGGAGAGGGTGATTCTTCTTGAAGTTAAGATGTCTATGATTCACATGCATAGGGTTTATTCTAGGTACCCAATGGTTGTATTTGAACCCTTGCAAGCCACTAGTGGCGATCCTGAAAATTGAAGTGCTCCGACCAAGTCGAGGAAAAAATACACAAACTCCTAACGAATTCATATATATACACAAATTTATTTTATAAATAATAACTAACGTTGTGAAAATAAATTATATACGTAACAAAATCATAGTATTAACTAGTTAAATGAAATCAAATACATGTTTATTTATACATAAATAACATATTATACATTATCTGTATAATATATATTAAAAAAGTTCAAAATTTTATGCCCTTTTAAAAATTTGCCTTGTATGAGAATCAGGTTTGTTCCTCCTCGAAGCCTCCCCTGCAAGCCACCCCCATAATTCTGCCTAAATGCTTCGAACCTGAAATTACATTTTCCATTTTTATGTTCTGCTAAATGTCCAGAATTATTATGACTAGTTATGATAACTCGAATGGTAGGTAAAATTAAAAGTAGATAGTTCGTTAATCATCAAATAACAATAGTAAGAGACTCCATTCCATCATAATTGATGATTGATATATAACTAAAAAGGTACTATGTGAATGAGGACATAAACACAAGAAAGTGTGGAAATATTTGACGGAAAGGTGGTTATTGTGCGTTGAATGTACACATAATGTTGTCATCATTAGTTTCAACTTTTTAATACATATATTTACAGGTGGAAATAACTTTAGTAACTAATGTTCAACACATTTTTATAATATATTCAGATATTTTCAGGTCTTCACAAATAGTAAATGTTTGTTCAAAACAAAAAGTGAACAAAATTGTACGGATCGCTTTCCAATTAGACAATCTATGTTTATGAGAACCTTGAAAACTAAAGTTGAAAACTAAAGAGCTACATGAAAATACACCCTTATATCGTGTAATAAATTGTTGAGACAATAGAGAAAGAATGGTCAAGAATATAACTAGTTAGGCTAAGAATCTTTGACATCATTTCTTTATAAATTTTATGATTGGTCCAAGAACCATTTGTTAAAGTACAGATTGATTCAAAAGATATAGATATAGTTTAAAGAGAAATTTTCTGACCTTAGAAAAACATATTGATACGTTACCTTTTATTATGAATCAAACTTTACCACTAGAAAAGGCACAAATGTCATATTTTAAGACCTTTACATGCGTTTTCCCCCCTTATCATTCATTCATAATGAACAAATTTCCAGTTATAACATGAACCATGGAGTTTAAATTCTATATGATTCTTAGCATTTCTTTGCGCATAAGAAAACTATCTTACAACAATCATGATATGTCAACTTAACATTTTTAATTGGATATGTTTAGCAAATGGACTATAACAAGTGTTTATGAAGTTTAATAACCATGTTAAGACGGTGAACAATATCCGTATTATATCTTTACTACTATATAAAACAAACTCTCCCTCTCCATTTTCAATTTTTCGATATTTAAAATACCTAAAATGTCCTTAATAATATAACTAACATTATTCATGAGTTTATTGATTACCAATAATGTATTTCCTTAATGAAATTAATTTACTCTATTTACCACTAAAATCTTAAAATAACTACACTATTCTTTTACAAAGACAATAATCTATTCACTGCCGACACCAGTCACCGCCATCATCACGCTGTGTCGTTGCCGCTACCACTATCGTCGTCGTATCCCGCGAGTATTTGTCTAGTTAGAACAAAAATGAAAGTAGGTTGCTATAATATGACATCTGCCGTGAGTAAGAATGTGAGAATTGAGATACACCAAAGGCGACTCTTTGTTCGTCGAGTCTCTTTCATTTTTGTCCCTCCATATATCTTTCTTTGCAGATTCTCTCCCACTCAGTCCATCCCTTTTTTATTCTCCGTATAAGAGTGTCTTTGGCTATCACTATATATATGTGTATATGTAAAATGTATATATTGTACACACACACATATATATTATATAATGAACTAGCACAAGCTTCTTCGTTTGCAACAATCAAAACTTGTGATCCAAAGTAAACAAACGAAACCCACTCGATCACCATGACTCTCTCTTCAAACAAATCTACGATTAACTTAGTGTTGTCCCTTCTCGTGCTGCTACCTATCATGGTAGCAGCACAGTGCAAGGTGGACGACGGGGACAACAATAACAACAACAAACAAGAGTCCATAAAATACAAAATAGCCGCTATTCTTACTATCCTATTTGCCGGGGGAATTGGTGTGAGTATCCCCCAGTTAGGCAAGAAAGTGGAAGCTTTGAATCCGGATAACGACATTTTTTTCATGATCAAAGCATTTGCAGCTGGTGTGATCCTAGCCACTGGTTTTATTCATATATTACCAGATGCTTTTGAGCATCTGTCATCACCCTGCCTGCCTCACAACCCATGGGGTAAGTTCCCATTTGCCGGTTTTGTTGCCATGATTTGTGCCATTGGGGCTCTTATGTTGGACACCTTTGCAACCAGTTTTTATACAAAGATGCACTTTAATAAGCAAAAAGCAAAACAAGTGGTGGATGTGGAGAGTAGTGATGTTATTGATGATCATTCTGGGCATGTTCATGTTCATGCTCATGCCACAGATGGTCATGCTCATGGCTCCCTTGTATCCGCTCATGATCTACAGCTCGTTAGGCACCGTATCATCTCACAAGTAATTACACTTTACTCTTTTAACTTATTGGATATATATGTGTGTGTGTGTGTTTTGACAAGTGTATATATGTTTTGAATAGGTGTTGGAACTTGGAATCATCGTTCACTCGGTGATAATTGGACTCTCATTAGGGGCTTCACAAAATATCTCAACCATAAAGTCACTACTAGCAGCCTTGTCATTTCATCAGTTCTTTGAAGGCATGGGACTTGGTGGATGTATCTCTCAGGCAAAATATAAATCTATTTCAACAGCAATCATGGCGATATTTTTCTCGCTCACTACACCAATAGGAATTGCAGTAGGTATTGGAATATCAAGGAACTACAGAGAAGACAGCACTACATCCCTCATAGTCGAAGGAGTCTTGAACTCTGGTTCGGCCGGGATACTGATATACATGGCACTGGTTGACTTGCTGGCTGCAGATTTTATGAACCCGCGGATGCAAAACAGTTTAAGGCTTCAGTTAGGTGCAAATGTTTCACTTCTTCTAGGGGCTGGATGTATGTCTTTCTTGGCCATATGGGCTTAAATTAATTAGTACTTAGATTCTCATTCTTCTTTCAATTATTTTACTACTCTCACCCTGATGCTGCAATCTTATCTGAGAGCTAATAACCGAAATTTGTGCCTTAATGGGCAATTGGTCCCTAGTCCATGAAAATTGTGAAGTACAAGGCCACACGGAGATCCAATTGGAAGAGCACTAGATATCAATTGGGAAATCATAGCGCAATAACTTATTGTATATACATTTAGGCCGAGAGTTGGAATGGTATTATTCGTTCAATGTTTTACGTATCTATTCTACGCCATAGGTGAAGTTTTTTAATGAAATGATTTAGATCTACTCATTGTTGTCTCAACTGAATATAAACAATTGGAACCTTTCTATATAGTCAAATTAAGTTAAAATTGGCAGCAATGCACAGCCGCTCAGTCACATATATACATTAAATATTATGCAGAATAAAGATAGTTGGCCCTTTTCTTCTATAATTCCAAGTAGCATCAGTATATATGAGTTACAATATTTGAAGTGGAAGAAATGGAATAAGCTTATCAAATCATAACTAGGCATTTACCCTTTCGAGCAAATGGGGGAGGAAAGAACGATTATATTCTTCTTCTTAACTCTACGTCTCAGTGTGCTGCATTAAAAATATCATTCATATGAATCATATCTGCCAGTGGAAACATTAGAGAAAAATATATATAAACCTCTTGTGTTTCCGCCACTACGTTAGAAATTGATCTCAAATGGAACATATTAGCATGAGCAAAGACATAATGGAATGTAAAAAGTAATACAGTAAACACTTATACTAGTTTTCTTTATTCTTCAGTTATTGATTATTGATTCCCCTACCCACAACTATTTCTCTCTTCTCTTATTTCAGTTTTGCCGCGAGCTCATTTCTAAAGTGAATATATCACTACAATAACCGAGCTATTGCTACATTTTTGGGCTTATATCGTCTTAACTGAGTTATTGCATAGAGACAATTCATATTGACCTAAGTTTCCACATCTCTACAATGTGGAAGTATTGCCTAATCTCCGGACTTTTAAGTGTGGTCTAATTGCCTATATTGAAACTAGGAGATATATAGTACTGTTATAATCTACCGTGATCAACTATTTTCTAAAACCAGGTCTGCTTTTACCTTTGTTATATAGAACTGTTATAATCTACCGTTATCAACTACTTTCCAAACCTGCAAGCCAAGATAAGAACTCAATATACTGCTCCCGTTTGCACGTACTCTATATCTACAGTCTTTCTTCTTACCACCTGAGTGCAACACAAATCATGGACATGGGTTACCCATATCTGTGCAGAATTTAGCAAATCACAGCACCGAATAAAAGTAAAAAAGGACCAGGAATTGGTTCAAATGGCATCCAAACATTGAAAATATAAAGATGAGTAACAAGTAACTAAAAGGGAAACATTTACTGAAGGTAACAAGTATACCTTGCAAAAACAAACTCAATTCATGCCAAACGATGAAGGTTTCATGTGTGTGCTATGCAATTTTCTGATCTAAACTAACATAAAGTAGGGTGCACGAATTTGCTATATCTCATATAAAGTTACTTTCATGTTCTAAACTTAAGTTTGGTTAATAAATAGTCACAACCATGTAAGGTTTACATAAGAGAGGATTCAGTATTTGCAGTTTGTGGATTATTTTTCTTAGAGTGTGTCCATTGACATTTCAAAGTCCGTTACTTCCAATAGAGCCGCTAACTTCTTATCTCCTTTTCAGTAAACTCTACGGTGATGTTTTGAGACAGAATTTAACTGTAGCAGAACGGCCCACGCTGCCACGCTCTACTCAGCCTAACGAAGGTAGTTAACACAACACGAAAAAAAAAATAAGTGGGATGCAGCTTTGACCAAAGCAGGATTTGCCTACAAGAGTGCACCACATAGCTAAAATCGAGCATCACCATCCTTAGTGGTTAAAAAAGTGATGGATTCCATAGAGTTACCGTGCCCAGTGAATTTGATAAAGTTGTCAGGGAAAGCCAATAGCACCGATAGGCGATAACAAGCTGGTGGATGACATGCAATAGATACTCACTATTAGATTAGACAGAAATCACCAAGTCAAGGTACAATGTGACAGAAGATAAGCATAGGCGTTTAAAGACCTGTAAAATTAGAGAACATGAGGTAGTGCACTTTTGAAAAGATTGATTTCTAGTTGATATCTTTATCATATATAAAGTGGAAGTCCTAACCTAAAAAATAGCTAAAAAAATGCTTATTTGGCACAACCATAACCTTTTAATTCATTAGTTTAATTAAAAGAAATCTATCTATGACATCATCACATCTTAAATCTAAATACTAATTAAACTTTTATAATAAAATAAGGTAGTTACGAAAAGTCTGCATTACAAAAAAATATTTAAAATGAAGATAATAACTAAACATAATTACGATTATTTGTAGTAGTGCAATTCATGTAGAAAATTTGGATAAAATTTACACACCCAAAACAGCAAATATATAACCCTTTGTTTTATAACAAAAATATCAATATTATGCTTAAAGATTATATAAAACATTAAGTAGCCACTTTGAAATTATTTTCTTTTAACGGTAATTTGACTCAACGATATGTGTTTTCATATCCCCAACTTCAATAATTACAGAGAAAATTCATTTTGGGAAAACCTCTAAACATTTTACTCAAGCTACGATTTGATTTGAAGATCTTTAAGTCTCAAAACCATGAGTATTAATCTATCTATTGATGGTTGATTAATTTGAAATTACCGACCTCTGTTTCATAATAAGCCATAACCATTGAGTTTTTGAGATCATGTAAGTATGTAACTATTTAATGTATATTTTCTTTTAAGCTTCATTTTTATTTTTTTATATTTTTTTCATGCGATCATTTCCTTTAAAGCGGAACATTATGATATAAATCTAAAGACATATGAATATATATATATTAGTTTTATTTTATTGTCGAAATATGTATAGTGGGAGGAAGAAAAAATTTGACTAGGAAAAAAAACATGAATTCAAATGGTGTAATATTTAGGGGGCGTTTGGTTCAAATTGAGAAATAGGAAAAGCAAAAAGAAAAGGAATGCAAAGGAACATTCAGAAATATTGTCATTGCATTAATGTTGGTTGGTTGATATAAATGAATAATTATTTATTGTCATTATATAAAAGATGTGGTGGTGATTGTGGTAGTTGGTGATGGTGGTGGCGGCAAGTGGTGACAGGTGCTGATGATAGTGATAGGTGGTGGTGATGGTGGCGTCAGGTTGTGACTGGTTATGGTGGCAATGACGGGTGATGATAAGTGGTGGTGGTCGTGGTGGTGGTGACGACGTTTTGATAAGCGGTGGTGGTGGTGGCGGCGATAGGTGGTAGTGGTGACATATGGTAATGATGGTGATAGTGGCGATGGTGGTAGTGACCTATGGTGGTGGTGAGGAATCAAATATTTTATCATTACCATTCCCTTAAATTTACTAGGTAATGTTTCATTACCTATTATTGATAAATGATTGCATTACTTACACAAAACCAGGTATGATTAATCTAGGTAATGTTTCATTACCTATTATTGATAAATGATTGCATTACTTACACAAAACCAGGTATGATTAATCATTTTCATTCTCATTCCTTACCCATAATACCCCCGACCAATGTTTTTTGTTTATAACTAGACTTACGTCCGCGCAATGCGGCGGCGATGGGGGTAGTGATAGCGGAGAAGGTGGTGGTGACAGTGGTGGGGGCGACAGTGGGGACGGTGATGGAGGCGGCGATAGTGGTGAATGTAAAAGTAATTGATGTTACAGGTGGTATTGTAGTTATTTTAAGTGTTGGGGGATCTATACTATAAATTATTTCATTAAGTGTATTATATGTATATTAGATTGAGATGTTTAAATTAGTGAATAAAGAAGAAGAGTATTTTTGGTTCTTCAAAGGTAAAAAGTTTAAAGAAAAAAATGGGTGGTTTGTTTTATTAGATAGTATAGATAATGGGTAATAACACCCAACCGTAATAGTATAAAGTTTGTGCAGGGCTTAAAACATTACATGGTGAGATATTCGGTGATTACAAATACCAACCGATTGTTTAGGGAAAAAACACTCGACGATACCCTTAAAGCTACAATTATCATTTTTCATAAAATAAAATAATTGAAAAGGATGTGTCTCTACCTTCATTTCTTTATTGTTTTTAGATATTTGACATATCTTTATTAGATTTTCATTGAAATGGGTTCTTTTTTATTATTAATATATATATAGAAACTACGCTTGATGTTCTATTTCTATAACAATCAATTAATATTGTATAGATCTTACATAACCTTCAATTTTCAATCAATCATACATCAGAAATTGGATATGGATACCTTAAAACAAAAATGTGTTAGATTTTTTGTCTGTAATTTTGATTATTTTTTTATTTTGATTAATTTTAGTATCACTTCTATTTGGACATCTAGAGTTTTATAAAGTTTTTTTCTATTGCGGTAACTTTTAGCATATACTACTTTAAATGATTATTTATTACGTACGCAATCATGTAGTCGTGTTTTTACGTTTAATATTTAAATCACAACGGGTATACCTATAATCAGTTATCGTAATGCTACCCGGGTATCACCCGGGTTCTTAAGCTAGTGTAATATAAGTCAATAAGCCCTTCAATCAAAAACTGTACAATATGTACAATATACTGTAGTGGAAAATCACAAGCAACACATATGTCGAGGATCGCTCATATGTCATGTAGTCTATCTCGAATACATTCAATATATCAGATATCCAATATAATTACCTGTCAACGAAAGTTGTAGCTTATATAAAGAAAGTGTTGGAATATAACATGATTCAATTCGTAATAAACACGTACCGGGGAATCCAGATCGTCCTGTGGAACCTGTAACAGCATAAAGCATGATTGCTATTGATTTCGGGTTCCCATAACAAGATGATTGATTTAGAATGGAATGATGAATTCGGTTTTGATGAATTCAACAGAGGAAGGAGAACGAAATTAGATATGAGGGAGGCTGTGATTATGTGTGTTGATTAACACTTAAATTAGGGTTAATTACTCTCTATATATATAAGGAGAGTATTTTCACATTTAGTCCCTCTGGTGTTTAATTCGTGCCTCATTAGTCCTCTTAGTTCCAATCACCTAATGGGAAACCCTATAATACGTCTTTAAGAGTAAATACGTCCATCGAATATTTACTAGACATAGGGATTTCAGTTATCGTCAATTATCATATCAGGAAGGATAGATGATCAGTGACGGTCACACTAACGTGGTTCCAACATTCTCCCACTTGACCGAGCGATCATTTATCTATGAGTATTTAATAAGTCCGGCCGGGATAATACTCATTTCGTTTTAAACCGAAATCATAGCCAATAAGTACAGTCGTAGAGAAGAACATCAACTCAGGACCCCCACTAGTCAAACTATGACTCAAATTTAAAACTAATAAGCAATGATCAATTGACTAAGACAAATTTTGTTATATAACGTCTTACACTATTATGAGCTCAAAGTGTAACTAATAGACAAACAAAATCTGAATAAGGAGGAAAATTTTCATTAACATAATAATAATAATGACCAACAAGTACAACATGCTATCATAATAGGTCCTTTAGTAAGCCTCATCTTCGATACGTATCCTACGAAGATTTTTAGGAGGAAGACCTTCGGTCATTGGATCCAGTAGCATCTTATGTGTACTTATGTACTCAATACAAAGAACATTTTCCTCAATCTGTTTACATACAAACAGAAACTTTGTATCAAGATACATCTCAGCGCCAGTTGAACTGTTACTGTTCAAGCAAGTTACGGTAGCTGAGTTATCACAGTAAAGCTTCAATGGTCTATAAATAAAGTTGACGATTTTTTTCCGAGTCCACTGACTAAGTTCTTTAACAACATCCCATGACATGAAATTATAAACGTTCAGACATCATGGTAGACGTTGCAGTCAGTTTCTACTTATGACTCCGTCAAAAGATAGGTTTGCCAACTAACCATAAATATATACATTCAGAAGTAGATTTCTTATTGGAATTAAAACATCCTACTACTTCTAAGTCGTCACCTCTTCTATAAGTTAATGTGTAGTCTTTGGTCCTTAGCAGATATCGTAAAACCTTTTAGCCGCTTTCCAGTGTGCTAATTCGGATTAGATAAGTAACTCCCAAGCATACCGGCGATATAAGCGATATCTAGATGAGTACAGACCTGAGCGTACATAATGCTCCCAACTACTTATAAGTAAGGTATCATCCTCATTTGCTCCTATTTTATCTCAATGATTGGACTTTGGAAACAATCACATACGTCTCCTTTTACTACTAGAGTTATAGTGGGTGTGTAGTGCTGCATGTTATGGCGTTCTAAGATGTGTTCAATATAAGTCTTTTTGAGAAAGAACCAGAACATCATTACGCCTATCTCGATGTATTTCGATACCTATAACATAAGAGGCATCACGGAGATCTTTTATGTCGACATTCTGCAAAAAAGTAAACGCTTCGACTCATGCAACATATCCAAGTTGTTATTTGCAAGAATATCATCCATGTGCAAAACAAGGATTGTAAATTTACTCCCACTGATCTTGAGATAGGTGCAAAGATCCACTTGATTCTTTAGGAAGTCTTGTCCTTTTATGACTTTATTAAACTTAAGGTACCATTTTAAGTGATGCTTGCTTCAACCCGTATATGGACTTATTCAACTTGCAGACCATGTGCCATTTACCTTCTGGAATTATAGGTTCACATGTATACGTCTTATTACAAGTTTCCATTCAGGAAAGTGGTTTTGACATCAATCTGATGTAACTCTAAATCATAATGAGCTACTAATGTCATGACAATCCTTAAGGAATCTTTATGAGACAAGAGATAAAGTCTCTTGATAATCGATTCCTTCCTTTTGAGTAAAACCCTTTCGCAACTAGTTATGGCCTTATAGCATTTGACGTTTCCTTTCGGGTCTAATTTGGTTTTGAAGATCCATTTACAACTTATAGGTTTGGATTCTTCAAGAAATTCAACCAAGTCCCAAACGTCATTATGCTATATGGAATTGAGCTTTCAAATTACAGCTTCATTCCACTATGTGGCCTGATCGCTAATAATGGCTTCTTAATAAGAGGTAGGATCAGTAAGCTTTCCAATGTCCTCAACTTCAGTTAAATAAGTTATGAAATCATCAAAAGTTATGGCCTTGCGTGACCTAGATGATCTCCTGAGTTGATTTTCAGGTTGAGTAAGGAAGATGCTTTAGCATTAATAGCATTAATAGTAAGATGCTTTGCTTTAGCATTATTTAATAAGATGCTTTATCATTAGTAGTATCATAATTAGGAGGATTAGGATTCTGATTTGGAGAAGGTGGATCAGTGAGTTTAGGAGCAGCGTTGAGTACAAGAGGAGTTATCGGAGGAGTAATGTTTCTTTATCGGTTATTAGTTTTACTGTCTTTTCTACACTACTAGCATTATTGACACACATCATGCCACGTTTCTCAAAGACTAAGAGATCAGTGGGAGCACGACAAATCATAACTTAAGATTTGCTATAAGTACAAGAAGCGGAGGGAACCACTCGTCGGAGGAGTAATAATAACCGAACCGACGAGTGGTTCCCCCCGCTTCTTGTACTTATAGCAAATCTTAAGTTATGATTTGTCGTGCTCCCACTGATCTCTTAGTCTTTGAGAAACGTGGCATGATGCGTGTCAATAATGCTAGTAGTGTAGAAAAGACAGTAAAACTAATAACCGATAAAGAAACATGTAAGGGATTTAGGATCCAGTTTCTTTAAGTTAGGGTTACAGACTTATGCTTCGGCATGACAGCCTAATACTTTCATATATTTTAGACTCAGATTCCTTTCTGTCCAGGACTCTTAGGGACAGATTCTAATGGAACTTTTATTGAGTATATGAAAAGCTGTTTTAAGGCCTTAGTCCAAAGGAAAGTTGGTAAGTTTGTGTTGAAAAGGCATACTCTTCACCATGTTCATTAAGGTTCTATTTCTCCTTTTAGCAACATAACATTTTGTTGAGGAGAACCTGACATGGTGTATTGGTTACTTATGTCTTGTTCCTTTCAAAAGTTATGGAAAAAGATCATGAGCTTCACCAATATCAGTATGTCTACCATAATACTTACCTTCTTTATCTGATCTCACAACTTTTATTTTTATGATCAAGTTTGTTTTAAACCAAAGGTTTAAGATCAATAAAAGTCTCTAAGGGTTCAGATCAGATTTAGGTGCATATAACGTGAATAATCGTTAATGAATGTAATAAATGATGCATGTCCTGAAATGAATGCGGGATAGGGGCCACTTAACGTCAGAGTGAATTATTTCCAACAAGTTGGAACTTTTAGTAGCTCCTTTCTTATTCCCTTTAGCCATCTCACCTTAGAGGCAGTAAATACATGTTTCAAAATCACTAAAGTCAAGAGAATGTAATATTTCATCCTTTATGAGTCGTATCACGCAAACTCGTGATATGTGGCTAAGATATTTATGCCACATTATGGAGGAATTCTCTAATTATTTAGGTGATTTTGTCTTTGTTTTAGTTATGTCATCAATATCAGGAGACAACAAAGACTGTGAGAAATTATGATCTAGTTCTAACTTATACAACATTCCATTCAAGAAACTAGGACACGTAATGCATTATTATGAGTAATGGCAATCTCGTCATAACCATGAATTATTACATAACCTTCAAGGTCTTAGACTAAAAAAAAACAGATACAAGGTTTCGAGAAATTCTCGATACACATAAGGTATCTACTAGTCTAATACTTTGTCTATTGTTTATATGTAAATCATAAGTCTCCATGGTTTCGACATATAAGAGATCAACCCTTCCAACTCTAGGCTTTCTCTGGTCATTTGATAGTTTCTAGATTGCATGGAATCCTTGTATAAAACTAGAATCACTCACATATGTATTGATAAGTACATCAAACATAAAAGAATCAAATATTACAAAAAATTAAGTTACCTTTCTTAGCTAGCTACTCCTTGATTTTAGGGCAATCTAGGCACAATCATAATTTGCAGTTAGGATTGCTTGTCAAGGACTTAATGCTAGAGGTAGTAGCACCATGATTAGCCTTTGAACTTTATTTGCAGTTTTTATTACTGTTGTTATCTTTCCTCTTAATGGAATTAGCAGTGGTACTAAGATGAACAACTTAAGGTTGACCCAACTTAAGGCGACCATTTTCTTGCACACACATTGCTATTAGTTCACTCATCAACCATTTATCCTTCATAGCGCTAAAATTAATTTTGAAGGAGTCGAAATGAGCAAGCAATGAGGTCATTAAAATGCAAAAGAAAATTGTCATAGACTTCCATTTTATTTTTTTTGGACTCTTAAGCTTATGAGTCATGTCAGTCATTTACATTATGTGTTCACAAGCACTGCTATTTCCTTTGTATTTAAGCTACTTGCAAACGCCTTATACATTCCCTCGGAAACTATGATTGATGAAGTTTCTGACCATCATTATTGACAAGTGATTCACCCTATCCCACTTTATTAAAAATTCGCTTTCTGAGCTGCGGAAGAGTTAGCAGTAAAGCAGTGGGTTCATTATGGTGAATGACATAGTCAAGGTCTATCATTACAGAATTAGAGGTAATTAATCCTTTCATAAAGCAAAGTTTGCATCAGTAAGTGGCTCAATGCCTAAGTTAGGTACTTTAGTGGAAATAAGGAGGATATTAATTTATGATACAAGCAATAGAAGATTATAATAGTAGTGCCTAAAATAAGTAGGCTTAATAGTAATGAAATTATAGTGACATGATTAGCTATATAAGGCAAACTAAGTAATGTCTATAAAAGTAAGGGAACTAAAGTAATGCCTAAAACTAACTAAGGGCTAATAATAATGTTCCTTATAGCAACATAATTAGATTTCAAAAGGTAATGAGACTAAGACCATTATACTAATGAAGCTAGTGATAAGTAAGCCTATTGTAAACACCAAAACAATAAGCTAAAGTAAGGCTCTACTTAGATGTTACATCACCTTTGGGCAGAAATAACTAATATCTAAGTACACATGAGCATTAGGGTCATGCAACACAACGCTTATCTTTTGATCTTTGGGCACAAAATTAAGAATCGTGTATTTTAGGCATGAAAAGAATCCCTTTGCTACACAAAACATATTAAATCACCTTTGGGCAGAATTAATATACTAAGTGTTAATTATGCAAAAGAGAAAAGAGCGCAACATGAGAATCACATTTGACCTTTGGGCGCAAATGATGAAACCATGTACATTAGTGCGAAGCCCCACACATTACGGGGGTCCGGGGGCAGCGCCCCTGGAAAGCGGGGTCCAAGGGGCAGAGCCCCTGGCTGGGTAAAAACGCCTCAGAAAAAATTATTTTCCGAAAATAAGGGTCATTTTTTTCCATTTAAACTTTAAGGTAAAACATAAGCACGAACTTGATAATCAACTAAGTTAATCAGTAATCCATGAAAAATAAGCACGGTACGAAGACAGTTAAGTTCGTAATAAGGATTAACTTCGTAAGTAGTGATTAACTTCGTAAGTAGTAATTAACTTCGTAAGTAGTAATTAACTTCGTAAGTAGTAATTAACTTCGTAAGTAGTAATTAACTTCGTAAGTAGTGATTAACTTCGTAAGTAGTAATTAACTTCGTAAGTAGTAATTAACTTCGTAAGTAGTTAACTATCTTCGTAAGTAACTTACGAAGATAGCTTACGAACATAAGCAACGAAGATAGCTTACGAAAATAGGCAACGAAGATAGCTTACGAACATAAGCAACGAAGATAGCTTACGAACATAAGCAACGAAGATAGCTTACGAACATAAGCAACGAAGATAGCTTACGAACATAAGCAACGAAGATAGCTTACGAAAATAAGGTAAGTTCGTGAGGAAGTAAGTGCGAAGATGAGCAGAAGTTTCGTACACAGTTAAGCCTTACGAACTTAGAAATTCCTTACGAACTTAGAGTTCAAACGAATTTAGAGTTCAAACGAATTTAGAGTTCAAACGAACTTTAAGTTCGTAAGAAGCATACGAACTTAAACTTCTGCATTTTTTAGTTCGCGATTTAGGGTACGAAAACGGATCAAATCAATGGGATAAATTCGTAACGAGGCTCTGATACCACATGTTGGAATATAACATGATTCAATTCGTAATAAACACGTACCGGGGAATCCAGATCGTCCTGTGGAACCTGTAACAGCATAAAGCATGATTGCTATTGATTTCGGGTTCCCATAACAAGATGATTGATTTAGAATGGAATGATGAATTCGGTTTTGATGAATTCAACAGAGGAAGGAGAACGAAATTAGATATGAGGGAGGCTGTGATTATGTGTGTTGATTAACACTTAAATTAGGGTTAATTACTCTCTATATATATAAGGAGAGTATTTTCACATTTAGTCCCTCTGGTGTTTAATTCGTGCCTCATTAGTCCTCTTAGTTCCAATCACCTAATGGGAAACCCTATAATACGTCTTTAAGAGTAAATACGTCCATCGAATATTTACTAGACATAGGGATTTCAGTTATCGTCAATTATCATATCAGGAAGGATAGATGATCAGTGACGGTCACACTAACGTGGTTCCAACAGAAAGTGCCAACGTTGGATAGATATTTGAAAGGAATTAGCATGGATGTTTACTAGTCAGTGGCGGAGCCACATGGAGGCGAAGGGTGGCCACTGACCACTCACAACGTCTATAGAACTATATATTTCTAGTACTATATATTTTTATGTATTAGCTTAGTCCATAGTTAATTGGTTCACCAACAAAACATAATTTTGTTCGCCCTCTAGACCTCAACTCCTGGCTATGCCACTATCACTACTATATATTTTTATGTATTAGCTTAGTCCATAGTTAATTGGTTCACCAACAAAACATAATTTTGTTCGCCCTCTAGACCTCAACTCCTGGCTATGCCACTATCACTACTATATATTTTTATGTTCTTGAAACCTACGACCACACGAGTTAGAATTTGAGTCTTTAAGGATGCGCACCCTCAGGTTGGTGCGTCTCAGTTGTGTAATAAACGCGCTGTGACGCCGTGTTTAGGTTGGTATGTGGATCAACTAGTTGACCAACAAACACCATCCTAAGTTAAATCTAAGACGAGCATTAACTATATACAGATTTTAACTAGTTGACCTATATATTGTTTCCTTAAAGAGACTCAAAAATTCTTTTTAAAATGAACTATGGCCGTCCAACTTGGAAATTTTTTTTGACTAGTGATTTTTAAGAAAGAAATTGCAAATTTAGGGGAGTCAAACGATATCTTTAAACTCGAGTGATTTGATATGGTTAAGAGCCGAGCTTGGGAAACCCGATTGATGGCTAGTGATGTGAAACTTGTCAAGTCAAAGTCACAACCCGGGTCCCGGGTACGAAACTTGGCTCATCAGATAACCGAGTTTCCAAACTAGGGATTACTATTTTTTATGCAAAGAACTCATTTTGTAAATCACTAGTTTAAAAAAAAATATATATGTCCATCTTGGTTTCTTATATTTTATAAGTCACTAGTTACCCGCTTGTTACAAAGGCCAAAACTATAATTAAAATTAAATTAAAATGTTAATTAAAATAAAAAACTACTAGTAACACCATTAACAAAAAGTTTCTTTTTTTTTCTTTTTACATATTACCGACAAGATTGACTATGTTTGTGTTAGTTTATTAAAATGCTTATTAGCTTATCTCATTATCAAAATACCATCAGCTCAATCAAACAATTGTAAAAGAAGTGATTATTAGCATTTTAAATTGCAAAAAAATGCCTTACCGCGCGCCGTGAAGTGTTACCGCCATCACGTGACCACATGAGCTTACAAATAAAGGCTAGAGGTCTCATGTTCAAAACTTACAAAAGACAAGTGAAGAAACTATATCTTGTGATCCATGTGTTAAGATGATGACTTATCGGGCATGATTTTTATGCGGTGTGCACTCTGCATATCAAGACGATATATTTGTAGAGGTTCCTACCCATTTTTTTAAGCAGCTAGTTTGGTCAATTATGTGGTGTTTGTTTAATGACTTAATAAAAAAGTCGTGACTTAATCATAAAATACTTAATCCGTTAAATTATCAAAAGTGTTTGTTTTTTTGACTTAATAAATAAAAAATAACTGTATTAACTTAATCTATACAGACATTATTTATCCATTCAGTAATTTATCAATTCAGTCATTTAATGACTAAAAAAACAAATAGACATTATCCTAATAAATGTAATTTGTAGAATAAGGATGTAAAATGAGTAAAAGTGGAAGTACCATACATGTAAATTTACTCTTGAAAATTGATATAGTTCCTGCACCGGTATATCCTCGAAGTTTGATACAGGCTCTTGAGGGCTATTATGTTGTTATCGAGCCGGCTAACCAGGTGTCTGGCTGCACCACCCACCACCACCACTACCCTTCAGGACATCGCTTCAACCCACACCAAAGGTTTGGTTTTCTGGCTCACTCGTTTGGACACTTTTTTTTATTTTTTGCAACTAATTGCTTATTCCAGTAGAGGTTAATATGTTATTGTAGAACCCATGTACATTTCTTGATAGTTAGGTCACTAAGATATGACATTACAAACTTTTATAGAACAAGTATTTTTGTCAGTAACATTAGCATTGAATTGTCAAAAGTATGTTTTTTTAATACATTGTTGTTGCTGTTGTAAATTAACATCTTGACCTCAAATCATTTTTTATGACCTGATTAGACGAAACATAGTTCGAATGAATTAGAAGATGTAGGTTAGGGATTACGGGTTATGTGTTGTGGCTAAAACTAATTATTTCACCATGTATCCACTCCCTAAACACTCCATTATACGAAGGGTAACCGACCCTCCGGCCCCCACTGACCCGTTCCACAGCAAAACATGAGAGCGGCAAATCACGTAACACCGTTGCAGGGAGAAAGACTCCATTATAATTAATTGATGGTTGGTTGTTAATTATTACCAAAGTGTATTTAAAATTAAAAGTTGTCATCAATAAAAAATGAAGTGATTGGACGAGTCTCTTGGCGTGTAAATCCATTGGTTTTGGATGAGAGGGATTTTCGAATATGGTCATGCTTCCCGGTTTGGGCTGACACTCTTTTAGCGTTGACTAATATTGCCCTCTACATATAATACCCGGGTGGGGTGTGTGGACCATTGAACGTTTCCTGTTATCAACATTTTGGGAAATATATCAAGAGTCTAAATTTGCCACTTATCTTTTGGAAGCCCTGTATGTTTTGTTCGAAAGTATAATATGTTTTGTATTAAACAAAATCTAAGTAGAATAAGCCTAAGCATCTGCCGTTTTGTGTTCCTTGTGTTTGTATAATGGTGGCATTGTTGAAGATATAAAAGTCTTAATTATGTAGCAAGATTCACAAAAATAATACTTCCATTGGATGCTTTCATCGGCTAATTTAATACAACAAAAAGCTAAAGAAAAGAAAATGAGTATTGTAACTATCCTATTCCATGAATTGCTTAAAGGGGTGACAAGTAAGGGCCTTTCAAAAGATTAGGGGGCAAAGTTATGCTTTTGAAAGACAAATTTGCTAATTAACCCCAAATCTAAACCAATTTTTTTTATAAATACCTGGGAGGTGTGAAATTCGAAGTCAAGATATTGCCATTTTCGTTGGTATCCATGTACTTCGAGAAATCTTGGCTATATTGCTGGATGTGTGTGTGTGTGTAGCTAATAGCTAATAGTTCAATAGCTGTTTATGTCATCAACTTGTGCCTATAGAGTGTCAGGAAGCACAATATGCCTTTTAAGATATAGACTATTTTGGGCATTAAAGAACATTCTTTCTTTCTAACATACAGGTTTCATGTATAGCCTTTGTATGTTTCAGACAAAATGTGTAATACCAACAAATAGTAAGATACTAAGATGTATGCCATGTTTGATTGAGTTGGGTCGATCTTGCAGGTGTTGCAAAGGTTATTCTAAAAAAGGGAAAAACACAGCTGTTTCGTGATGGAAGCCCTATGGTTTACAGCGGTGCAGTTGATAGAATCATCGGTAGACCACCGCCAAAAACAGGTGACTCCGTGCTGGTGGCTGACGGGACCGAAAAACCAATAGGCTGGGGCTTGTACAATTCTTCCTCTATGTTTTGTGTCAGGCTGATGCAGCTTGAAGAGGAGGTATCAGGGTATACTTTTATTTCATGAGCGTTATTGTTGCATAAAGTACAAAGTTCGTAATAATCATAGTTATTTTAATTAAATGGTGGCAGAGATCCTCCTTGTGCCCTGAATGTGGAGAAGCTGCTTGAAACAAGAAACGAGGCAGCCATCAGGTTACGTAAGAATTTGGGGCTTCCTTCTGCAGTTACAAATGCATATGGACTTGTAAATAGTGAAGGAGATAGGTATGATGGATCATCGAGGTTAAATGTGATCCTTACTGTGTATTTTTTCAAATTTTCTGTGGATGATGTTTATGCAAACATGTCAACCACTTCAACAATTACACATTTTACAGATTGTCGGGTCCTATAATTGATGTCTTTGGTGACATAGCTGTGATTGCCTCGTCAGCTGCATGGCTTGAGAAATACAAGGAACATATTAAGAAATGCATTAGTGAAATTGATGTGATCAAGAGTATAGTCTGGAGGCCATCAACCGAGATATTGAAAGAAGAAGGGTTAGATTTGGATGATCTTGTTCAAGAAGAGTTATCAGGATCTACTGAAAGGGTGAAGGTAAAAGAATATGAGACTCTTTAAGCTTAATTTTCAATCAACACCTGAATTTGTGCAGTTTGACTAGCTGATTATAAGTACATGGGGCCTGAGGTTAATGAGATTTCCTGAAAATTTTGCTTTAAGCATGAAGCAGTTATTGATATTTAGATTACTGAATTTTTAATAGTTGAATTATGTGAGCCAATCAAGTTATGCTTGTCTTTTGATAAAGTGTTGTTTGCATAACTTCCTAAATATTACAAATAAGCTAATTAGATCTATTTCTGGAATGATTCTGTGCATAAAGGGAAGAGTTAATTCAAGAGCAATTTCCTTGATTTATATCAGGTTGTGGAGAATGGGATATCCTATATGATATCGTTGGATGGACAAAAGACAGGATTTTATGCTGATCAGCGTGAAAACCGTCAATTCATATCTACTATCTCAGATGGTCAAAGAGTACTTGACATGTGCTGCTATACTGGTGGCTTTGCATTAAATGCAGCTCGTGGTCATGCTTTGGATGTCACTGGTAATTACTGCTGCTGTATTTTTCATGATGATATCATTGTAAAAAGTAAATTATTATCCTATCGATGTGTGTTTTATTCTTTTTGAAGTTTGACCATGGTGCAGGTATATGTTCTCATCGAATGTTGTTTGATGCACAGGCGTTGATTCATCAGCTCCTGCTTTGGAACTAGCTAAACATAATGTTGTTCTTAACAATCTGGATCAAGCGAGGATATCATTCTTGAAACAAGATGCGACTGCTTTTATGAAGAATGCTGCTTCTAGAAATGAAGTATGGGACTTGGTCATATTAGATCCCCCTAAGTTAGCACCTCGGAAGAAGGTATTGTAATGCTCACTCTCTGAACCTACAATTATAGGACTAGAGACAACTTCTTGTTTAATCCTTGATAAATGTAAATGAGGTTGATGATGCGATTGTACCCAAGGCTAGTCTCGTGTAGTTCTATAAGCGCTTGGAGATGATATGCTCAAGAGTTTTGACATATTTACTGCTACATGATCATGTTATTCTCCATTTTGCTAAGTTAGTGCTTGATCCAGGTTCTACATAGTGCAAGTGGAATGTATAGAAACTTAAACTCACTGGCTATGCGGTTAACAAAGCCGGGTGGGTTTCTGATGACTTGCTCGTGTTCAGGAGCTATGACCCAAAGTGGGCAGTTCTTGCCTGTTCTTCAGGCAAGTCTCTTAGGCATATGTTTTATTAGGAAATATCTTTAGATATTATGCAAGTGCTGGATGCTTTTATAAAGCAGTGTCTTGTCTGATGGCTTGTTTATGTTTGTTGTAGGGCGCTGCTTCGATGGCTGGTAGGAAGATAACTGTAGTACGTCAAGGTGGTGCAGCCTGTGACCATCCTATTGACCCATCTTATCCGGAAGGAGCCTACCTTTCCAACTTTCTGTTGAGAGTAGGTTGAAAACTGAATATATCAGCTGCAATTGGCAACACTAACCCTCTGAATCACCCAAAGAAGGAGATCCCCCAAATAGAGAGTCCTGCTAGGAATATAGGACCAATGCATCATGTGTATTGCATTGAGACATAAAATGATTCTGTGCCATTGTATTGCTGGAAAACATGTTAGTTTTGGGATCTAGTATGAATATGTGCTCAGTTTTCATTGTCCTTGTGCACATATCACATGAACCGAGGAAAAAACATGAGAAGGGCATGTGTTCTTTTATCCCAGTATTGTCGAATGAAGAAATTTCAGGGTACCTTACGACATGGCGGTCTTTACATTCATGATTGATGTTGATAAAGCAAAAACTTCTTTTATAACAGGTTCTGATTACCTATTTGCATTCAAAGCATTGTTTTCATTGACCCAGGAGATGCTCACAAGAATCTATGGCAAGTAAATTATCTTTTTGGAGAAGTACACAGATCAAAAACCAACATTTTGAAGAATTTGACTTTCACCTCTATAAGTTTGTGTAGAACAAAAAGTAAAAAAAATTGAGACATGGGATACACAAAAATTAAATCAAATAATACTATCTCCTGAAACATCAAACCAAAGTGGAAACCACCAAACGTACAAGAATTTTAAGTTACAATATGTCAGTTGTAACTTTACAAGGCCAAGTTTCCAACAAAATAAGATAACTGCAAATAGTTTTACATTTCAAGTCTTACCCACAAATTAATATTCAAGGAGTTAATATCTACTTAGCAAAGGCTCAAAAGAATCAGACGTTAAATACATACAACAGGAAACATGTCCTTCCAACCCAGTTATAGCACGAATCAGTGACCACCTGGATTACGGTTCCAAGACAAATAAGATGGATCTCCAAGCCGCCTGCAGCAGCGAATGAAAACAAATTAGTATCCTCCATTTCAAGAAATAATAATGATCAAAGCCATCGATTTATACCCTATACTAATCTTACGGGATGATATTTTGGATTAATGCTCTAATCTTTTGCTGAGGAGTAGATTGGTTGCTATTTATCATGACTAATACAAAAAACTGCTACTTCCCTATATATCATGACTAATACAAAAAACTGCTACTTCCCTATATATCATGACTATCTGAGTTATAAATTCACCAGTTTAGGCCAATCCAAGTCCAGCAACATCTCATGTTTCAAACGTCAACAGTTGGGACACTTAGCCATCTCCAAGGTAGCCTTGTGGTAAGGCATTCTGAAGGTCTCATAAGACAGCCAAGTGAGACTATCAAATCTAACCTGGTAACATCTTGGGATGGACAGGGGAAAAGTCTAGAAAAGGGCCACGGGCCAAAGGCTTGACTTTCCACGAGGAGCCTAAACAGGGATCTCTCTCCGTTTACCCGTTTATCAAAAGTTGAGACACTTGAAAAAACCAACACGAACACTATAATAACATAACCAGACTCTATAGAACAGTTACCTGGGCTTAACCAGATATATAATGGTAAAAGCCATAGCCAAGACGAAGCACAAGCCACCAACAGCGAGATATGCAATGCCAATGAAATCGTTCTTTCCACCAAGCCAGCTTGTGGTTGAGAGCACGAGTTTCTTCTTGCCATTAAAGCTGTATGTGTTGTAATTATTCTGCATAACCACATTTATAGTATCACCGGCCTGAAGATCCACCTCTATCTTCCCGTACAACTTCCTAAAAGTTGGCAATGCAGCAGTCCGCATCCACACAATAAGATCTTCCTGCTCACTTAACTATACATGCATACGCAATCCACAAAGAAAAGTATTTTCAGTCACACATGAACCTTTACAAGAAAATCTCAAAATATTAGGCTCATCATAATCTTTTTAAATCTTTATGGTCACGAGGCTTACTGGTATAGATTCATTGAGATGTGCACCACCAATAAGCTTGCTATTTTGAAAATTTTTGGGGAAGACATCTTTTCCAAACTTACTATCTCTGTCACTTTTCCAAGAAATGCCTTTCTTTTGTACAGGCAACTGCTGATTGTTGTTAGCAGAGAAGCTGAAAGTATCGTTAAACATACTCCAAGCTACAAGACCACAAGGCACAATCGACGATCCATTTACACTATCTTCAGGTTTACAAGTACTTACGTCATTCTCACCACTTCGGCTCCTCAATTGCTGATCACTTCGGCTCTTAACATACCTTCAAAAACAAGTGTATAGCCATTAGTTAGGAGGTTATAGTGTTGGGTATTACGCTTTCAAGTTCAAGACTTTAAGATGATTAGTTTATAATATTTTAGTACGAAACTGATTCTGGTTGCTTGTAATCAGTTCTGAAGAATCAGTTCAGGAGTAGCGGCAACAAAAATGAGACTGATTATCAGGCTAGTTACCTACTAAGTTATCAAACGACTATAATTGGCCAGACACTCGACAGTTTAGCACAACTACGACGATCATAAAAACATCCAAACACTATATTAGGCAGCTCATTTTGCTGGAAAGGAACATATTGATTATAATGTTTGGGTATGAAACTGATTCTGGTTGCTTGTAATCAGTACTGAAGATCAGTTCAGGAGTAGCAGCAACAAAACTGAGACTGATTATCAGGTTATTTAACAACTAAGTTATCAAACGACTATAATTGGCCAAACACTCGACAGATTAGCACAATCTCAACGATCATAAACACATCCTAACATTATACAGTATTAGGCAGCTCATTTCCCTGGAACTGAACATATTGATTAGAATAAGTTCATATAACATACTCCCTTTCCAAACAACACCTAAAACCAAATCGAATCTAACTTCAAGTGCTAACTTAGGTCTGAAACTATATTGGAGTCATAGATAGTAATGTACCTTCGGTGATTCTGATAGAAGTTGTCAAGCTGATAATAAATATAAATAGGCTGCTTCATATGTTTTGGCACCTGAATTACATTCATAAAAATAATATCACATAGTTACCATATCTAAACATTACAAAAGTTTGATTAACTTAACAAACATGTATCAATAAGAAGTCTTACAATTAAGGTTCTATTGCAGGTTTTGTCAGCATCAGATTGTATAAACCGAACTTTATCACTTTTCGAACCTGTTGGCGCACAACGATCGTCATAACGATCAACGATTTCAACTACCTATTTCCACATAAAGAAATCCTCAAATTAACAAGTTAAACTACAAGTAATAAATAAAAAGGCTAAGTGTACCATAAAGTATCCAACTTGTCACATTTTGTTATTGTGTGTATTCAACTTCTAAATTATTAATATTTTACGTATCCAGTTACTTGCTTTCATCAAGTAACCAGTTTTTATGCTGACGTGTCAACCATAAAAACCGGTTACGTGCAATAACAATGAATCAGAAGTTTGATCTACACAACACAGACGGTTTGGATACGCGCAATGTGACAAGTTGGATATGCCTAAAATAATGTAGAAACATACATCATGGGAAGCAAAAAGAGATGCCAGTCCAATCGGTACGAAAACGATTGTCACAAGCATAAATGCTGAAATCACCTACAATTTAAATTTACATTATAAAAATTGTTACTTAAAAAAGACTAATTATTTAAATAAATTGGTAAATGGATATTAAATTATATATAAATGTATGTACCCATCGAGGTGTAAGAATAGGTTTACAAGCTGGAAGTTCCTGCTGGGTAAACCTAGAATCTATAAAAATAAAAACAATATAAAATAATAAATAACTGATTTAAGATTAAATTGGAATTAATATTATTGTTATAGATATAGTAAAGTGTGTGTATTTATATATATAATTGAAGAATGTATATATATAAAAAAGAAATAAAGTAAGGAGGATATAGGGGGTACATTTAGGTCGTTTAGAATTTCGACGAGGAACAGATGAATCCTGGGAATAAACGGAAGCTGAATTCACCGGAGCCGTCGTTGAATGGCTCATGATGATGATGATGATGATGATGATGATCCGGCGGTGGCCGGATGTGAAGAATGACGGTGGGTGGATGGACGGACGGAGAAAGAGGTTTTTTGTGTTATACTCTTTTTTTCATCGCCAAGAAAAGAACTTTTATTTATTTATTTCTTTTCTTATTTTAATTTATTCTGTTTAAAGTATTTCTTAAGCCGGCAAATCAAATCTTTTATTAATATAAATTAAAAAATGATACTGTAATAAAGTTTGTGAATAACAATTTATTACATATTCAAAAACTTTATATATTAAAAGAGTTAAATGCATTTTTGGTCCCTGTGGTTTATCAATTTTTGCATCGGCAGTCCCTCTCATCTTTTTTCCGCATGGATAGTCCCTGGAGGCATGTTTCACTTGCAACCATGGTCCCTCTTGACGGATCCGTTTGATTTAAGCCGTTAAGCCCATCACGTGAGCAACACGTGATGGGCATTTATGTATTTTACACCTAACCACGTTTAGAGTTAAATGCAAGAATGGTCCCTGTGGTTTTTCATTTTTTGCATCGGCAGTCCCTCCCTAAGATATTTAGCAACCATGATCCCTGGAGTTCTAGTTCAGTTGCAAGCTTAGTCCACTTTAACAGTTCTGTTTATTCCCAACCGTTAAATGGCCCATGTGCTCCTCACATGAGGGACAATAACGTCATTCCACACATTTCTTGTTTCTTTCTTTAACTTAAACTATCTTAGTATCGATATCAATAAATTGTATCTATATATCTCTCGCAAACACACATAATTACACAAACATCTAAATCCTCAAATCAGATCTCAATGAAGAAGAAGAGCTCATGAAAGTGTACACCGAAGGTTTTCGGTGGCGGCTGTTGAACAATGATGGACGACCGAAGTTAGTTTCAATGATATTATATATATAAATAAGAAAAATAAGATCTGTTAATAATTCCGGCCATTAACTTCGGTGTACACTTTCATGAGCCGAGAAGTAGTCCTTTCATGAGCCGAGAAGTAGTCCTTTTATATATATAATATCATTGAAACTAACTTCGGTCGTCCATCATTGTTCAACAGCCGCCACCGAAAACCTTCGGTGTACACTTTCATGAGCTCTTCTTCTTCATTGAGATCTGTTAACAATAATAACATCCTTGATGTTTAACGATACAATACAAGGCTCTCATTATATAGATCTAGATCTATAATTTCATTATATAGATCTAGAAAAAGATATAACTATATATCTATACAATACAGATATTATATATACATGGATTAGATGTTGAGGATTTTCTTTTTCAACAGATCTGATTTGAGGATTTAGATGTTTGTGTAATTATGTGTGTTTGCGAGAGATATATAGATACAATTTATTGATATCGATACTAAGATAGTTTAAGTTAAAGAAAGAAACAAGAAATGTGTGGAATGACGTTATTGTCCCTCATGTGAGGAGCACATGGGCCATTTAACGGTTGGGAATAAACAGAACTGTTAAAGTGGACTAAGCTTGCAACTGAACTAGAACTCCAGGGATCATGGTTGCTAAATATCTTAGGGAGGGACTGCCGATGCAAAAAATGAAAAACCACAGGGACCATTCTTGCATTTAACTCTAAACGTGGTTAGGTGTAAAATACATAAATGCCCATCACGTGTTGCTCACGTGATGGGCTTAACGGCTTAAATCAAACGGATCCGTCAAGAGGGACCATGGTTGCAAGTGAAACATGCCTCCAGGGACTATCCATGCGAAAAAAAGATGAGAGGGACTGTCGATGCAAAATTTGATAAACCACAGGGACCAAAAATGCATTTAACTCTTAAAAACCACTCATAATTCCTAATAGCAATGTACAAATTTTAATGAACCAAATTAGTTTTTATTAAAACGCTTTTAATAACAAAAAACATATAAATATAATATGTGAAGTGATATTTGTATCACTATTTTTAATAGATGTATCACAATGTACATAATTTACAACCAATTGTACAAGTCAATAATGCATAGTTATGATAAACTCATTAAATTAAGAGGTACTAATAACCAAGGTTGTGAAAATCGACCGATACACCCGATTTTCAGGAATCGGATCGTGTATCGGCGGCTTCCGATACGAGTCTTCGGACTCGGACAAAATTCGGTCAACGATGGTCAAGGCAAAAGCCGGCCAAATACTTCAAATCTGCGCAAATTGGTCCCTTTTTTTTTGCAGGCTACGACCGTAGGTAGAAGAAGAAGAAGAGGAAGAGGATTTAATATGTAGAAAAAGAGGAAGAGATAAGATGTTGAAGAAGAGGAAGAACCTAGATATAAGATGGAGAGGAGGGTTCTGTGTAAAAGAAGATGGAGAGGAGGGAGGGAAAAGAGGCGGCTGAAATTAAGATAGGGTTGCAGATTTTGTTTTCTAATAATCAGAGAAATTAAAGCCCAAAACTAATTAAGAAAGAAAGCCCAAATAATCCAACTTCTTTTTAATACAAAGCCTAGTCCACTATAATTATTTCTTTATAATTTTTTTTTACTATTATTTATGTATATTGAAATTATGATACGTTATATAAAGTTATAAATTTTGTTATTTTATATAAAAAAATTTATTTTTATTTTATCAAATGTTTATAATTTGTTTTTATACACATTTTTCAAAAATAATATATTTTCTATATAAAAAAGCCAACCCGATTTTTCCCCGATCCGATCCGAGTCTTAAAAAATCCTGACTCCCCTCCTCGCCGATCCGATCCCGATTCCCGAGTTCCACAACCTTGCTAATAACACTACCCATATAATAAAGGGAGTGATATTCGTACCACACTTTATGATACATCTACCACTTTACTGCTTTAATAATTTGTACAATATGCTGTATATGTTGTACATTGTGATAGATTTATCAAAATGTATGGTACGAATATCACCACTCATATAATAAAGGACAAAATGTATTTTAATATCATTAACTTGGTTGACTAAATGTTATATTACCTTACTTTCTACTTACTAAACTTAATAATTAAGAACCTAATCATTCAGTCAAATTTCATGATTTTTTTTTACTTAATAAACAAAAATAACCGTCAATTACCTATATTTTACTTAATACATACAGACATTATTTATGTATTCAGCCACTCAATACACTCAGCACTTAATGACTAAAAAAAGAAACAGACACTTAGACTTAATTAACAAACGTATTCTATTATCCTATACTCACTAATTAACCTTTTTATAATATAATGTTAATTATTAATCTAATTCATGGTGTTAAATATGATTAAAATCGTTTGGAAAATGGATATTAATACCACAAATTGAAATGTAAATATGAAATATCTCATTGTATTTTATTGGTTAATATTTTGTATCTTGATTAGTCAGATGGTTTTGATTACTTATTCATTTTTATTTGTATTAGAATCCTTTAAAGTTGATCCAATTTTATAGGTAAAGTTGGATCAAATTTAGCCATTGGATTAAATCCAATGGTCAAGATTAAAATTTGATGTTTATGTAACACCCCAAGCCGGAGCTCGAAATGTCACGGAAATCATACAGCACCCGGTGGAATTACAATAGAATAAACTAAATGCAATTAACGATTCGGTGAATCCAAGACATAGCAAAACAAGTAACAAAATACAACAGGAGCAAATAGCCATCAACGCTAACATAATACATTCCAAAGATGGCAAACAATCCTAAGTATAATGCAAAAGGAGGGTCGATGAATCCTTGATCCATGTGGTCCAAGTCCGGGTTAGACAGCAAGCAAGCAACTAAACACCACGTCCGGGGAGAACCTGGTTACCTGAAAAGTGTACTAAGCATAGTCAACACAAGGTTGGTGAGTTCGTAGTAATGGTTCGTAACGAACCAGCATCAATAGTCACAATATAAGAATAGAGGCTAGACATGACTTACAGCGAGCCTCTAAGCAACACAATATCATCCAACAACAAGATTACACAAAAGAAATGAGAGTGTAATGAGGATGCACAAATGATGTATGTATCAATGCAAGTGCCAAATGTATGAATAAGCCAATATGCCTATCCCAAGCGTGACCTTCAATCACGTATGCAACGATACCCTTCTGCCATCGCCATGGACAAGGCTGTATCTCAAAAACATCGAGATATATATGTCTATATACTCGGGGTCAGGTCTACATCCAAAATGGGTGCATACATCTATGCACCAGGATGCCGGCAATCCCCTGCCGAGGGTCCAACAATAATGTATGCAATGCTTACAAACAAATGTAAATGCATACTTCATAAACCAACAACCAATATACGATAACCTGTGCCAACAAGCAATATTCCTCAAACATAACCCAGAAATCAATGTATGATAACCAAAAGCCAACGATCAATAATCAACAAAACATGAGCCACTAATCACAATATAAACCAACTATACGTACATATACTTCAGAGGATTGTACTTTCTTCGAGTTCCAGATGCTTATGTATAGGGTCACCCGCAGCCTTCCCACCACATCTAAAACCCAAAGGAAGGCATAACCGACTTCCATGTATGTACGTCTATCCTAATGCATAAGTAATACTTAACGAAAACACCACCCAAGTCAATCAAACGAAAAGATACGTCACATCAATCCAACAATCAAGTCAAACAAACAATACATCAATAAATACAAGTAAACACGCCAGGTTTACACTTTTCAGCCCGAATCCCAAGCGGGTAGGGAGATACGAAACTCACCTTGATCGGCAAAGAAGTTAGTAAAAGATTACAAACGAGTAATAGGGTCCACACGTCCACAACCTATAATTACACATCATCATACCGTAAAGTCAACTACACAATCTCAACAATTTGAAAATCGACACACATAAATCACAGTGACTATGCACTGCGCCGCAGTGGGCAAGAACTAAGCCCACTGCGCCGCAGTGGCTAAACTGGACAGGACCAGAAACAATGCACTGCGCCGCAGTGAGCAAGAACCCTGCCCACTGCGCCGCAGTGGTAAACTGGACCAGGGCCAGTAATATAGCACTGCGCCGCAGTGAGCCAGGGGAGGGCTCACTGCGCCGCAGTGACCACACACTGCAGCCAGCACCTGCAGGTTATGCAGGTGCCACGAACCAAAACCCTAAATTTTTACCCAAAACAACCCGAATCGATTTGCAAGGACTTTTAACTTGATTCGAAGCATAACAAAGCATCATTGAACATGAATACACATAACCCAACCCACAAATTCGACCAAAACATCAAAATCATCCACAAATTCTTCAAACCCTAACCCTAACCCAAAACTCCATTTTACCATTTTAAAGGCTCGAAATCACATCAAATCAACTAGAAACACATGAACAAACATAAATAGAAGTAAATGGGTTGATTTAGACTTACCAAAACTCTTCCTAGTGCTCAAATCCGAAATTAGGTCAAAATGGGTAAGATGTTAGAACTTGGCCTTTGATTCTTCAAAGATGGCGACAATGAGAAGATGATGATTACGATTCTTGTATTATAGCAATTCCAAAACACAATTTAGATGGAAGAAAGGGGAAACTAGATGGGGGTTTCTTTTACTAGAGAGGATAGAAGAGAAAGAGAGAGAGATGAGGGAAATGAGAAAAGGATAAGGGGAATGGGTCTTGGGGAGGGGCTGGTGGGTCATGGACTACCCACGGGCCGACCCGTTTCCCTTCTCAACCACAATACCATTAGTTGCACAATTACATACCGACTACACATACGACGACCCGACTAGCATGCCACATAGTCATAAAATAATAAATGGGTCCAAATACTTCATTCGATAAGTTTGTTAGTCAACTTACACCAAAGTCAACGGGTCAAAATTCGCGGATGTTACATTATTCCCCCGTTAAAAGAATTTCGTCCCGAAATTCAACAAAACCCTAATTTACAAATAAATGCGGATACTTGGACTTCATATGGTCTTCTCTCTCCCAAGTGAACTCGGCTCCACGTCTAGCATTCCATCTTACCTTCACAATGGTGTAGCGCTTCTTCTTGAGCTTCTTTTCTTGACGGTCCATGATCTCTACCGGCTCTTCAACAAAGTTCAAGTTTGAATCAACCCTAATTTCGTCCATAGGCACATGATGTGTGGGATCCGCCAAACACTTGCGTAAGTTACAAATATGGAACACATCATGCACACCACTAAGCTCTTGAGGCAATTCTAGCCGATAAGCAACTTTCCCAACCCGTTCAAGAATCTTGAAAGGACCAACATACCTTGGTGCAAGTTTTCCCCGCTTCACGAATCGTACGACGCCTTTCCAAGGCGACACTTTCAAGAGTACAAATTCACCAACTTCAAACTCCAACGGTCTTCGTCTCACATCGGCATACTTCTTTTGACGTTCACGGGCCAATTGCAACTTTTCCTTAATTTGAGATATTACCTTGGTAGTTTCAATCACAATTTCCGGCCCGATAAGTTGACTCTCTCCAATTTCCGCCCAAGCTAAAGGAGAACGGCACACCCTACCATACAAGGCCTTAAAGGGTGCCATTTGAATAGTAGCGTGGTAGCTATTGTTGTATGAAAACTCAACTAACGGCAAATGGTCCTCCCAACTTCCACCAAAATCAATTGCACACGCCCTCAACATATCTTCGAGTGTTTGAATGGTTCTCTCGGTTTGCCCATCCGTTTGAGGGTGAAACGCCGTGCTCATGTCAAGTCGAGTACCCATGGCTTTTTGAAAGGCTTCCCAAAATTTTGATTTGAAACGGGCATCTCTATCGGAAATGATAGAAACCGGCACTCCATGCTTAGATATTATTTCCTTGATGTACAAACGAGCTAAAGTGTCAAATTTATCGGTTTCACGAATGGCTAAAAAGTGAGCCGATTTCGTTAACCGATCTACTATCACCCAAATTGTGTCTCTGCCGCTTCTTGTCTTCGGTAGTTTAGTAATGAAGTCCATTGAAATATGCTCCCACTTCCATTCGGGCATCACCGGTTGTACCAACAATCCGGGTGGCTTCTTGTGATCGGCCTTGACTTGTAAGCAAGTAAGGCACTCACTCACATACTTAGCCACATCACGCTTCATGCCCGGCCACCAATACAATTCCTTCAAGTCAAAGTACATCTTATCCGACCCGTGATGGACCGAATAAGGTGATAGGTGGGCTTCATTCATAATAAGCGTTCTTAAATCGCCGAATATAGGAATCCAAAGTCTTTCCACCATGTAAAGCCCGTTATCATTCTTTCGGTCAAATAGTTGTTCCATACCGTCTAGGTTTTCGTTTCCAAAGTTTTCCACCATGTAAAGCCCGTTATCATTCTTTCGGTCAAATAGTTGTTCCATACCGTCTAGGTTTTCGTTTCCAAAGTTTTCCGGTAGGGTCGCTTGAATTTGGGCTTCAATAATCCGATCACGAATACTTGGCCCTACCGTGAGACTCATAGCTCGAGCCCGTCTTGGTTTCACTCTCTCCTTTCGGCTTAAGGCATCGGCTACTACATTTGCTTTGCCCGGGTGATAACGGATGTCACAATCATAGTCACTAAATAGTTCTAACCAACGCCTTTGCCTCATGTTCAATTCACTTTGAGTAAAAATGTGTTGAAGACTTTTGTGATCGGTATAAATCACACATTTGGTGCCATAGAGATAATGTCTCCAACACTTCAAGGCAAACACCACCGCTCCCAATTCCAAATCATGAGTCGGATAGTTCTTCTCATGCACCTTCAATTGACGAGAGGCATAAGCAATGACTTTACCCCTTTGCATAAGAACGCAACCCAACCCTTGCCCCGAAGTATCACAATAAACCACAAAATCTTCTATCCCATCCGGTAATGTCAAAATAGGAGCATCACATAGCATATCCTTAAGGGTTTGGAAGGCGTTCTCTTGTCTTTCGCCCCATTCGAAGTTTCTATCTTTTTGAGTCAAGAGGGTGAGTGGTTGTGCGATACGGGAGAAATTTTCAATAAACCTTCTATAGTAACCCGCCAATCCAAGGAATTGGCGGATCTCGGATGGCGTTTCGGGTCTTCTCCAATTCTTAACCGCTTCAATCTTGCTTGGGTCCACATGAATACCATTCTTGCTCACTACGTGACCAAGGAAGTGGACCTCTTCCAACCAAAACTCACACTTGGAAAATTTCGCATACAACTTCTCCTTCCTTAGTAATTCAAGCACTTCGCGCAAGTGCCTAACATGCTCCTCCTTTGTCTTCGAGTATACAAGTATGTCATCAATGAACACAATGACAGACTTGTCTAAGTATGGTTGACACACCCGGTTCATCAAGTCCATGAACACCGCCGGTGCATTGGTCAACCCAAAAGGCATCACGGTGAATTCAAAATGGCCATACCTTGTGCGAAAAGCCGTCTTGGGAATATCATCCTTATGTACTCGGAGTTGATGATAACCCGAGCGAAGATCGATTTTTGAGAAGTGCTTAGCACCTTGAAGTTGATCAAACAAGTCATCAATTCTAGGGAGAGGATATCGGTTCTTCACGGTGAGCTTGTTTAATTCCCGGTAATCAATACACATTCTGAAGGATCCATCTTTCTTTTTAACGAAGAGAACAGGAGCACCCCAAGGAGATTGACTAGGGCGAATGAAACCCTTCTCTTGGAGTTCCTTGAGTTGAGTTTGTAGCTCTTGCATTTCGGTTAAGGCTAGTCTATAAGGAGCTTTTGCTATGGGCGCGGCTTCGGGAATAAGATTGATACGAAAATCAAGTTCACGGGGCGGAGGTAACCCCGGTAAGTCGTCCGGAAAAACATCGGAAAAATCACAAACGATAGGGACGGTCTTCAATTCTACCTTTGAGATGGTAGCACTAAAGACTTTAGAAGTTGAAGAATCGGAGGTTTCGCCTTGTACCCTAAGAATTTTACCGTTGGCCAAAGGTATCTTAACAACTCTCTCACCACAATCAATCGTCGCATTAACCGCCGCTAACCAATCCATACCCACTATAATATCAAAACTACCAATGTCAAGAGGCATAAGGTCAATGAAGAAGTCAACGTCTTCCAAGGTCAAAACACAATCACGGAGTATTTGGCTAATTCTAGTTAGTGACCCGTTCACCATTTCAATGTCAAGCACATAGTTTAGAGCACAAGGATGCACATCAATCAAAGGCACAAAGTTAGTAGACACGAGGCTATAATCGGCCCGGAATCAAATAAAACGGTGGCATAGAGACCATTAAGGAGAAAAGTACCTGCTACAACGTTGGGATCATTGCGGGCTTCATTTACATTGGCCGCAAAGGCTCGGCCGCGTGGTGGCACTTGGTGGCCTTGTTGCCCCCGGTTTTGATTAGGCCCAACCATTTGGAGTTGATTGGGGTGGACGGCTACTTGGACTTGTTGTCCCACCCATCGAGGACAATCATTACGATAGTGGTCACGGCTACCACATTCAAAACACTCGCCCCTTCTTTGGTTACCTTGAGGAGGAACGGCCCGAATAGGAGCCGCATTCACTGGGCCCGTTCTTGGAGCCCTACAGTTCTTGGATGCGTGCCCAACTTGGTGGCAATTGTAGCATGCACCACATGGAGTGGTGGCGGGATGGTGCCTGTTGCACCTCCCACAGAAAGGATGAGGCCCGGTATAAGGCCTCCTAGCCGGTTCTACCGCCGCCATCACCCTACCCCTATAAGCATTTTTGGGATCAAACCTTCCCGCTTTCTTTACCCCACTTGACTCACCCACTTCTTTCCTCTTGTTTGATGAGGATTTGCTCAAAACACCACTCCTCAAAAGATCTTCGGTCACACTCCCGGCTTGGTTGACCGCATTAGCCAAGGAAGTAGGCATGTTGGAGTTTACATAAGATCGGACTTGAGGATTCAAGCCCAATACAAACTTCTGGATGGCCTGTGACTCGGTGCCCACCAAGTGAGGAATGAGGGTGGACAACTCTTGAAATCGTCTCACATAGCCCTTGTAATCGGCTCCCTCCATGTTTAAGTTTGCGAATTCAATGGTTAAATTCTGTAGCTCGTACGGAGGACAAAACTTGGCTTTCACTTTGTCCTTGAAGTCAATCCACTCCAAATTTTGAGTCCGCCCTAGAGTTATTTCCTGGTTCCACCAACTCAAGGCGTCATGCCTAAACATGCCGGATGCATAGGAAATCCGGTCATCGTAGGTGCAATGACTCCTTTCAATCACTGCTTCTATTGCCTCAAACCATCTTATACATTCCGTGGGACCACCTTTCCCATCAAACTCCGGTGCCCCACAACTCTTAAAATCCTTAAAGATGCACCCTTGACGGTATCCACCATATTGGTTATTCATGGGCATCCCGATATTAACTCCCATTGGTTCCTCTTCCTTATATTCTTCGGCTTGAGGTTGATCATTTTCATTGTTTGCATTTTCTGGGGCTTCGTTGTTTTGAGGCCCAATATTTTGCCCAAGACTTGCCGTGACTTGAGCAATGATGGTTGGCATGATGCCGGCGACTGTTTGAGCAATTACTTCAGCCAAGTTTGGCTCAGGAGCTCTACCACGACCCCTACCACGGCCCCTACCACGGCCTCTACCACGGCCTCTACCACGGCCTCTACCACGCTCTACCACGGCCCCTACCACGGCTCCCTACCACGGCCTCTACCACGGCCTCTACCACGGCCTCTACCACGACCCCTACCACGGCCTCTACCACGGCTCTACCACGGCCCCTACCACGGCCCCTACCACGACCTCTACCACGGCCTCTACCACGGCCTCTACCACGGCCTCTACCTCCCTGTACTTCCGGTTGAGCTTCCGGTTGAGGCTCTTCCTCTTCCAAGTTTGGCTCCGGTCCTACCACGACCCCTACCACGCCAAGTCTACCAGGCTCTACCACGGCCTCTACCACGGCCCTACCACGGCCTCTACCACGGCCTCTACCACGGCCTCTACCACGGCCTCTACCACGCCTCTACCAGGCCAAGTCTACCACGGCCTCTACCACGCCCTACCACGGCCTCTACCACAGCCTCTACCACGGCCTCTACCACGGCCTCTACCACGGCCTCTACCACGGCCTCTACCACGCCTCTACACGGCCTCTACCACGCCTCTACCACGGCCTCTACCACGGCCTCTACCAGGCCTCTACCACGGAGCCTCTACCACGACCCCTACCACGGCCTCCTACCACAGCCTCTACCACGGCCTCTACCACGGCCTCTACCACGGCCTCTACCACGGCCTCTACCACGGCCTCTACCACGCCTCTACCAGGCCTCTACCACGCCTCTCCAGGCCTTACCAGCCAAGTTTGGCTCCAGGAGCTCTACCACGACCCCTACCACGGCCCCTACCACGGCCTCTACCACGGCCTCTACCACGGCCTCTACCACCTTACCACGGTTACCACGGCCTCTACCACGGCCTCTACCACGGCCTCTACCACGGCCTCTACCACGGCCTCTACCACGGCCTCTACCACGGCCTCTACCACGGCCTCTACCACGGCCTCTACCACGGCCTCTACCACGGCCTCTACCACGGCTCTACCACGGACCCTCTACCACGGCCCTACCACGGCCTCTACCACGGCCTCTACCACGGCCTCTACCACGGCCTCTACAGGAGCCTCTACCACGACCCTACCACGGCCTCTACCACGGCCTCTACCACGGCCTCTACCACGGCCTCTACCACGGCCTCTACCACGGCCTCTAGCCACGGCCTCTACCCGGCCTCTACCGGCCTTACCTCAGCCAAGTTTGGCTCAGGAGCTCTACCACGACCCCTACCACGGCCCCTACCACGGCCTCTACCACGGCCTCTACCACGGCCTCTACCAGCGATTACCTCAGCCAAGTTCGGCTCAGGAGCTCTACCACGACCCCTACCACGGCCTCTACCACGGCCTCTACCACGGCCTCTACCTCCCTGTACTTCCGGTTGAGCTTCCGGTTGAGGCTCTTCTTCTTCAGCCCTATAATTTGTTCGGACCCTTCTTGGTCTTTCCATTTCTATAAAACAAGTGACACGTTGACCCGAGAGTTAGTCTCAAATGCTCACATGTTAGTCACACAAGTAGTCATGCCCTCATACCGATACCACATACTCATTTCATAACATTATGCTAAGGCAACAGTGTTAAAATCGTAAGGGGGTTTACATATCATATCATCACGTTGCATTTATTGCCATATTTTATCATTAAATTAAGTACTCATGTTCATTTCATCATGTAATTAAACAACTAACACGAATGATTCAAAGTATAATCCGAATTTGATATGCTCTCTAGTTATCAACCGGGTATGTATACAAGGTGTACCAACGGCTAACCTTCCACCCAATCAACTTCCATTAAGCATATCGGTTCCTTATTATACTTTAAGCCACACGTGCGCAATCCACGATGTCATGAACTTGCTATAGTATCGGGTAACCATAAAAGAGTTGATCGGGTTCTTTTAGGGTTGCCGCAATATTATACTAAGTCAATGGCATCCCTTCATTTTGCCCTAACTCATCACATTAGCTTCAACAAATAACAACAACAAATCATAGTAACCACATTCATCACATTGAATTTAAGCTATCACACAAGTGGTCTTAACTACGAACTCACACGGGGATTCACAAAATTCATATTGCACACGAATTTCCTAACCATGCATGCTATATGAAGAGTTTTAACTTAAGCCGTAGTCTAGGTCAAACCGCCTAATTCTCTACGACCACGCATGGGCCACCATTCTGTAACACCCCAAGCCGGAGCTCGAAATGTCACGGAAATCATACAGCACCCGGTGGAATTACAATAGAATAAGCTAAATGCAATTAACGATTCGGTGAATCCAAGACATAGCAAAACAAGTAACAAAATACAATAGGAGCAAATATCCATCAACGCTAACATAATACATTCCAAAGATGGCAAACAATCCTAAGTATAATGCAAAAGGAGGGTCGATGAATCCTTGATCCATGTGGTCCAAGTCCGGGTTAGACAGCAAGCAAGCAACTAAACACCACGTCCGGGGAGAACCTGATTACCTGAAAAGTGTACTAAGCATAGTCAACACAAGGTTGGTGAGTTCGTAGTAATGGTTCGTAACGAACCAGCATCAATAGTCACAATATAAGAATAGAGGCTAGACATGACTTACAGCGAGCCTCTAAGCAACACAATATCATCCAACAACAAGATTACACAAAAGAAATGAGAGTGTAATGAGGATGCACAAATGATGTATGTATCAATGCAAGTGCCAAATGTATGAATAAGCCAATATGCCTATCCCAAGCGTGACCTTCAATCACGTATGCAACGATACCCTTCTGCCATCGCCATGGACAAGGCTGTATCTCAAAAACATCGAGATATATATGTCTATATACTCGGGGTCAGGTCTACATCCAAAATGGGTACATACATCTATGCACCAGGATGCCGGCAATCCCCTGCCGAGGGTCCAACAATAATGTATGCAATGCTTACAAACAAATGTAAATGCATACTTCATAAACCAACAACCAATATACGATAACCTGTGCCAACAAGCAATATTCCTCAAACATAACCCAGAAATCAATGTATGATAACCAAAAGCCAACGATCAATAATCAACAAAACATGAGCCACTAATCACAATATAAACCAACTATACGTACATATACTTCAGAGGATTGTACTTTCTTCGAGTTCCAGATGCTTATGTATAGGGTCACCCGCAGCCTTCCCACCACATCTAAAACCCAAAGGAAGGCATAACCGACTTCCATGTATGTACGTCTATCCTAATGCATAAGTAATACTTAACGAAAACACCACCCAAGTCAATCAAACGAAAAGATACGTCACATCAATCCAACAATCAAGTCAAACAAACAATACATCAATAAATACAAGTAAACACGCCAGGTTTACACTTTTCAGCCCGAATCCCAAGCGGGTAGGGAGAT
Organism: Erigeron breviscapus; assembly: GCA_034093135.1. NCBI lineage: Eukaryota > Viridiplantae > Streptophyta > Magnoliopsida > Asterales > Asteraceae > Erigeron > Erigeron breviscapus. The sequence goes on along the minus strand of CM067174.1, from coordinate 109,193,487 downwards.
ACGAAACTCACCTTGATCGGCAAAGAAGTTAGTAAAAGATTACAAACGAGTAATAGGGTCCACACGTCCACAACCTATAATTACACATCATCATACCGTAAAGTCAACTACACAATCTCAACAATTTGAAAATCGACACACATAAATCACAGTGACTATGCACTGCGCCGCAGTGGGCAAGAACTAGGCCCACTGCGCCGCAGTGGCTAAACTGGACAGGACCAGAAACAATGCACTGCGCCGCAGTGAGCAAGAACCCTGCCCACTGCGCCGCAGTGGTTAAACTGGACCAGGGCGCAGTGAGAAAACTGCACTGCGTCCGCAGTGAGCAAGAACCTGCACTGCGCCGCAGTGAGCAAGAACCCTGCCACTGCGCCGCAGTGACCACACACTGCAGCCAGCACCTGCAGGTTATGCAGGTGCCACGAACCAAAACCCTAAATTTTTACCCAAAACAACCCGAATCGATTTGCAAGGACTTTTAACTTGATTCGAAGCATAACAAAGCATCATTGAACATGAATACACATAACCCAACCCACAAATTCGACCAAAACATCAAAATCATCCACAAATTCTTCAAACCCTAACCCTAACCCAAAACTCCATTTTACCATTTTAAAGGCTCGAAATCACATCAAATCAACTAGAAACACATGAACAAACATAAATAGAAGTAAATGGGTTGATTTAGACTTACCAAAACTCTTCCTAGTGCTCAAATCCGAAATTAGGTCAAAATGGGTAAAATGTTAGAACTTGGCCTTTGATTCTTCAAAGATGGCGACAATGAGAAGATGATGATTACGATTCTTGTATTATAGCAATTCCAAAACACAATTTAGATGGAAGAAAGGGGAAACTAGATGGGGGTTTCTTTTACTAGAGAGGATAGAAGAGAAAGAGAGAGAGATGAGGGAAATGAGAAAAGGATAAGGGGAATGGGTCTTGGGGAGGGGCTGGTGGGTCATGGACTACCCACGGGCCGACCCGTTTCCCTTCTCAACCACAATACCATTAGTTGCACAATTACATACCGACTACACATACGACGACCCGACTAGCATGCCACATAGTCATAAAATCATAAATGGGTCCAAATACTTCATTCGATAAGTTTGTTAGTCAACTTACACCAAAGTCAACGGGTCAAAATTCGCAGATGTTACAGTTTAAATCTTGACCATTGGATTTAATTCAATGGTTAAAGTTGATCCTACTTTACCTATAAAGTTGGATCAACTTTAAAGGATCTCAATCCTTTTTATTTACAAACAAAATGATAAGAACTTTAGAAAAAAATGATTATTGATAAACATAACTATTGAATCATATACAAGCGTTTTATTGTTATAAAATTATCTAACTTTTTTTTTGAAAGGTGAATTTCACTTGAAACTTCGTGTCGCGATTCGACAGCGGAAGGTCTAGCATACGTTGTCTTAACCGGGTCCGCGCTAGAAAGCTACTTCGAAGTAGAAATGTCTATTTCAAATACCCGATGGGGGAAAACCCCCTGCTAATCCGCCCGAAGGCACGACGATTAATAGGGGTAAACCCTGCCCCTCAGTCTTGAATCCGAGTATACCCAAGCCAAACCCTCATAAAGGGACTTCTTATGTCCTCCCCAAGGCTTGAACATAGTTAATAAGTTAATTATGTTTTTATAAATTTTAAATAGTAACACAATTTTAAGGTCTATATATAATACAATTATAAAGTTTAATTTTTTTTAACATCATACATTAGGCTACTTAATTTATATAAAACTTTAAAAAAGATTAAGTAATGAGTACTACAAGACCTTGTTAATCAAATCTGTGGTACTATATTGCACCTTTATAATCTTTGAATATAAATAAGAACAATGGTATTTTTTTTTTTTGAACAGCAGTGGTGATTGGACTCAGCGGCATTGCCTCTTCATCGTCCGGTAGAGATCGACCACGTCACCAGCACAGTCAATCCGAGGACATGACTGGCGGTGGAAGTCCCACTACCGTTCTGGAGGAAACCAGCTAAATGATAGAGAAACCCTCATGCCCCACCTCATTGACAAGGACTTCTCAATATGCATTTCAAAGGTTTCGAACCCGTGACCAACATTTGGCTGAAAAGACATAAGGGGCATTAAATTTCCAGTTGGACTAAATCCCAAGGACATAAAGATAAATACTAAAGAGTTATCCGCCTAATGAGACGATATAGTGGTAGCGGAGACGTCTACATTTTAACTTTCCGATAAACTATTGAAGTATCAGGACTTAAAATCCATAAAAAATGACATTGAGTGTCTACTTACTATTTTTTTTTTTTTCATAGATAATCTGTCTTTAAGTTGTAACCCACGTTCAAGGTTTACTTGAAAAGATTGTCTTAGCATTTGGGCCAGGCCAAGCAATGGGTTGAAATGTTTTAACTGGACTTTATAGTGAGCATTCGAAGATAAGCCTATGCACACAGCATTGCAGCCCCACTCGTAGTCGTAGTTTATACTTGTACTTATATAGACTTGGCTCATAAGAGCACCCCCGATGGTCACTTCCAATATTATTCAATACAGTGTCACATCAGCGCCACATCAGAAAAACATCTTTCCAATACATTTTCCCCAATTCACACCCAATACCCAATACATCCAATACATTCCAATACACTCCAACATATTTATTTTCAAACTTTTAATTTAATAAAACCACAAATATAATTTATAAAATAAATACATAATATTATATAAAATCCTAAAAACACCATTTTATTATAAAAAAAAACATTACAACACATAAAAAAACATAAACAAACACATTAAAAAAAAATAACAACGCTTAAAAAAAACATCATCATAATGCATTAAAAAAAACATAACAAGTAATCTACTCGTCGTTGCCTTCGTCTTCATCATCGGACACCTCAACGAACCCCTTGTACTCGTCCAACACCTTCTCCATCGCCTTCTCGATAAACTTTCGTTGTCGAGGATTCGGATTTGATTGACCCACAAATGAAAATGCCGCGTACATGGTACGTTTTTTTTCTTCCTCGCGAATGGAATCGAGGGCGTCCGATTTTTTGTCAATAAAAGCTTGTTTGGAGCTTCCAAGTTGTTCGAGATGCGCGGCCAAGTCGGATGCACTTGAACGAGATGAGGCCGCATCCGACGATCCCGATGTTCGTGACGTTTTCTTTTTCGACTTTGTGGGGGGTCGTGGAATCGCATCCGGGCCGAAGAGGTCGGTGTCAAGTGGCTCTTCTTTGTCGAGGTTGACGGGCGGTTGGTCTTCATCACTAGACTCGATGTTGCGGGAGATCCTTTTATTCTTTATCACCATGCCATCGACACCGATAAAAGATAGAAACTTCGGTCTATCTCTTAAAACGGTCCAAGTTTCGTACATTGTAAATTTCCCACCCGTTTCCAAAGTATACGCTTGCCTAGCTTGTTCCATCACTTGCGCGTCACTTTCGCCACTACGTCGGTCATCATCATACTTTTTGTAAATAGAGTTAAACTTCCCGACTTGCTCCTTGATGAGACGCCATTTACCCGAGATTTGATTGGGATTCCGCATGATTTTAACTGCGGCATTGTACATGTCGAAAACTTTGTTCCAAAAGTGGTCACCGGTTTGTGAAGTGCCAACGATTGGATCTTCGGATACATCGAGCCAACAAAGGGCTAGGTGTTTTTCTTCCTCCCCGGACCATGCTACTTCTGGCTTTTTGATGACTTTCTCACCCACGACTTTCTTCCCTTTTACCTTCTTACGTCTCGTACTACTTTCGGGTTCCGGTTCGGGTTGCGGTTCGGGTTGGGGTGTCTCGGGTATGGGTTGGCTTGGAGGGGTCGTATGAGGTTGTTGGGATAGTAGCCATTGTTGAAAGTTTGGATCATTTTGGTATGCCGGGTAATAAGGTGGTACGAATGGTTGTGGCGTAAATGGTGAAAAAAAAAAAAAAAAAAAAAAAAAAAAAAAAAAAAAAAAAAAAAAAAAAAAAAAAAAAAACAGAAAACAAATAAAAAAAAAAAAAAAAAAAAAAAAAAAAAAAAAAAAAAAAAAAAAAAAAAAAAAAAAAAAAAAAAAAAAAAAAAAAAAAAAAAAAAAAAAAAAAAAAAAAAAAAAAAAAAAAAAAAAAAAAAAAAAAAAAAAAAAAAAAAAAAAAAAAAAAAAAAAAAAAAAAAAAAAAAAAAAAAAAAAAAAAAAAAAAAAAAAAAAAAAAAAAAAAAAAAAAAAAAAAAAAAAAAAAAAAAAAAAAAAAAAAAAAAAAAAAAAAAAAAAAAAAAAAAAAAAAAAAAAAAAAAAAAAAAAAAAAAAAAAAAAAAAAAAAAAAAAAAAAAAAAAAAAAAAAAAAAAAAAAAAAAAAAAAAAAAAAAAAAAAAAAAAAAAAAAAAAAAAAAAAAAAAAAAAAAAAAAAAAAAAAAAAAAAAAAAAAAAAAAAAAAAAAAAAAAAAAAAAAAAAAAAAAAAAAAAAAAAAAAAAAAAAAAAAAAAAAAAAAAAAAAAAAAAAAAAAAAAAAAAAAAAAAAAAAAAAAAAAAAAAAAAAAAAAAAAAAAAAAAAAAAAAAAAAAAAAAAAAAAAAAAAAAAAAAAAAAAAAAAAAAAAAAAAAAAAAAAAAAAAAAAAAAAAAAAAAAAAAAAAAAAAAAAAAAAAAAAAAAAAAAAAAAAAAAAAAAAAAAAAAAAAAAAAAAAAAAAAAAAAAAAAAAAAAAAAAAAAAAAAAAAAAAAAAAAAAAAAAAAAAAAAAAAAAAAAAAAAAAAAAAAAAAAAAAAAAAAAAAAAAAAAAAAAAAAAAAAAAAAAAAAAAAAAAAAAAAAAAAAAAAAAAAAAAAAAAAAAAAAAAAAAAAAAAAAAAAAAAAAAAAAAAAAAAAAAAAAAAAAAAAAAAAAAAAAAAAAAAAAAAAAAAAAAAAAAAAAAAAAAAAAAAAAAAAAAAAAAAAAAAAAAAAAAAAAAAAAAAAAAAAAAAAAAAAAAAAAAAAAAAAAAAAAAAAAAAAAAAAAAAAAAAAAAAAAAAAAAAAAAAAAAAAAAAAAAAAAAAAAAAAAAAAAAAAAAAAAAAAAAAAAAAAAAAAAAAAAAAAAAAAAAAAAAAAAAAAAAAAAAAAAAAAAAAAAAAAAAAAAAAAAAAAAAAAAAAAAAAAAAAAAAAAAAAAAAAAAAAAAAAAAAAAAAAAAAAAAAAAAAAAAAAAAAAAAAAAAAAAAAAAAAAAAAAAAAAAAAAAATTTTGAAAAAAAATTAAAAAAAAAAGAATTACGCATGCTTCCTCCGTATTGCCCACCACGGACGCTCCTATACGAGCTCGAATACAGCCCAATACGGCCCACACCCAATGGTGTGGACCGTATTCAAACTCGAATACGCCGAATACGAACCTACGTTGGGGGTGCTCTAAACATCAACATTAAATACATGAATTTTGGGAAAAAAGATATGTTGATTTAATTTCTTTAACACCACATTAATGCTGGTCATAAAAGGGTGATTTGTTTTTTCTTCTTATACTAGGGGGAGTTCCCGTGCGATGCACGGCATGATAATCGTCTATTGTTTTCATGTTATTCGTTTTGTAGGATTTGTCGTCAATGGACCTGTTGTGTATACTGTGTTTCATGCTTATAAAAAAAATCAAATACACATTAAAAAAACATATCAAAACTACAAAATTCTTACAAAATACAACAAAAGAATATACCCGGCAATGATGGTGTTGGTGTGCATCACCAGTCTAACTATATTTCATATTAAATGAAATTCAATATGCCATTAAAAAATATGGTATAATTTTTACATAACACCCATGTAACATCCCAACTAAGGCGGAACAATGAGATGTACAGAAAATCGAGTATTCAAAACAAAGGATTATAAATAATATTCAACCATAAATAATATCAATAATATTTAGCCAAAGACATAATTTGATGAGTTTGTGCTTGAGCCACTACTAAGACCCTTTCACGTCCAAATAATAATAATGATAATAAAGGGGTCGTGCCATGGAGACGACCAATAATATATAAAGTAGATTAGAGCACCCCATGACCGACACCGTTGAAGGCGGCCACGTAGGCGGCCAATCAACCTGTCGCCACTGATGTGAGTGAGGGGACGAATCCTAGTTGCGCAACCCTCTAACTACAGGCCTCAATGAGTTAATAGTAGTGTACAGGGGACTACCGTTTGACAGTACTCAAGCTCATCATATAACATATAACACGTTGAACATACAATATAATTCCCATATCAAACCATCAAGTTTTCAAAATACCATAACGTCATTTCAAAGAGTTGAGAATCCATGGTAAATTATAAAGTTCTCATTTGTCAAATTTATCGTGAGAGAAAAAGTATATAAATCGATTGATCATACATCATACCAAAACCATTTGGTCATCAATATTTCAATATCGCCAATTTCAACAACTTTCAATGATTCCATATAAGGTCCAATACCCAAACCGTATGTTCAATCCATAATATCCAACCATAAATAATATCAATAATATTTAGCCAAAGACATAATTTGATGAGTTTGTGCTTGAGCCACTACTAAGACCCTTTCACGTCCAAATAATAATAATGATAATAAAGGGGTCGTGCCATGGAGACGACCAATAATATATAAAGTAGATTAGAGCACCCCATGACCGACACCGTTGAAGGCGGCCAATCAACCTGTCGCCACTGATGTGAGTGAGGGGACGAATCCTAGTTGCGCAACCCTCTAACTACAGGCCTCAATGAGTTAATAGTAGTGTACAGGGGACTACCGTTTGACAGTACTCAAGCTCATCATATAACATATAACACGTTGAACATACAATATAATTCCCATATCAAACCATCAAGTTTTCAAAATACCATAACGTCATTTCAAAGAGTTGAGAATCCATGGTAAATTATAAAGTTCTCATTTGTCAAATTTATCGTGAGAGAAAAAGTATATAAATCGATTGATCATACATCATACCAAAACCATTTGGTCATCAATATTTCAATATCGCCAATTTCAACAACTTTCAATGATTCCATATAAGGTCCAATACCCAAACCGTATGTTCAATCCATAATATCCAACCATAAATAATATCAATAATATTTAGCCAAAGACATAATTTGATGAGTTTGTGCTTGAGCCACTACTAAGACCCTTTCACGTCCAAATAATAATAATGATAATAAAGGGGTCGTGCCATGGAGACGACCAATAATATATAAAGTAGATTAGAGCACCCCATGACCGACACCGTTGAAGGCGGCCACGTAGGCGGCCAATCAACCTGTCGCCACTGATGTGAGTGAGGGGACGAATCCTAGTTGCGCAACCCTCTAACTACAGGCCTCAATGAGTTAATAGTAGTGTACAGGGGACCACCGTTTGACAGTACTCAAGCTCATCATATAACATATAACACGTTGAACATACAATATAATTCCCATATTGTAAACATTATTTCAAAGTATCATTTCATATAAAGAAAGCAACTTTAATTATTCATGCTTTTCACCCCGTAAGTAAAACACATAAAAGAGTTTGAAAGGGGGCTATGACTCACCTTGATATGCCGAGCATTATATCTACTTATCCAAAATGGGTACTTCCCATCTATAGCTTCCTTGATCATATATTCCTTACGCTCCTCATTCGCGTTTCAAAGCCAAGACCATTCCTACGCGAAACTAAGGCGAATAAGGTCCTATCTTAGGTTATCATATAGAAATTCCATGTTAAGTTATGTTATTCTTATTCATCATTGGATGTGTAACCGATTTTAATACGAATTAGCATTTGTGATATCAATTTATAGTTTGGTTAACGTAATTACTTATGTCCATTCTACTTAATCATCCTTTTTGTGTTACTTTGATTACGCTTATCTTTTACTCACATATTCTTCAATATGTCTTATGATTATTCGGGTTTATGAAATTCGCTTAGGTGTTATGGGCCATCACCAATTGGGCCTAAGTGTTATGGGCTTTTAAGTGACTTGGGCTTAATTTAGTTATTGGGCTTGACCTTATTTGGGTTATGTGCTTAATGAGTTATATTGGTTATTGGGCTATATGGTTTATTGGGCCAAGTGGGCCTACTAATTTATGTTCCTTGTGGGTTCACTAATTGGGCCGGGCTAGCCCATTAACTCCTTAGTTCATTACATAGCCCATCACACAAGTTATAAGATTACTTACAAATTTTCTGTTTTTATACAACAGGTTTATGAAATGTTGGCCACTAATTCGGGGTTAAAGCTAATTATTTGGACCCTCCTGATTTTTATACAACAACCTATATGTGTCCACTTATTTTGTGAATTTTGGCTTAATTTATAAAGAATGTTTACTACCTCTAAATATTTTTATAAATGGAAGTGGTCAAAACAGTCACTGTTTTGCATACCCGAAGTTTTATAAAAGTTCTTTGGGTTTTGCTCTTAATAAAAATTCCATGATTTTATTTTAAGTTTAGGACACATTGAAATTACTTTCCACCAAGTATGGCCTCCTGGAACCTTATGGATTAGGAGATAAAAATTGTTAAAGTTGGTAAAATATTCAGACAAAAATACAGTTTTGACCCGATTTAGTAGAAAAATCATATCTTTTGTTTTGTTCAGTATTTTTGGGTGATTCCAGTTGGTGGTTAAACTTAACTCATTCATCTACAACTTTTGTTTTGGAAGTTTTTCTTGAAACGGCCCTCACATGTTCAGTTTATCCGTTCCAAGACAGAAGACTGATTCTGTCAGATTTGTTATTGATTATATCAACTCACCAATGGCCTTTCTTGCTTAATTAACACTTAAGTTTATCACTTACAAGATTAATACTTTATTTTGTAGTACTTTTAACATCAATATTACTGATTATAATCCTTTCAATTCCATCAATCATTATCCAAAGATCCATCTCAAATCCAAACTCCTAACAAGACCAATCTAGTACAAATCTAATGCATGCATGTTAAGATCTAACCATTATACATATAAATAAGCTATAACCTTAAATCTTCTTTTTGAAAACATCATTTTTATGAAAAATTCCAGAAGTATAAACATATTTTCTTTGATAGAAAATCATTTTAGTGAGACCCATTTAACCATTTTATAACAAATCTTGCAACTACTAACTCTTGGGTCTTGTTTGTGTTGAATCCTTGAATCCTTTCTCTTGATTTCAACATGCATGAACATGTGAGATAAGGATCTATCAACTTTGCCCTCATTGAGTTTAAATCAAGAAGAAAATGATAATAAAAGATAAGAAAACATTTGGGTTTTGAAAGAACAAGATTAACTAAAGATTTATTAAGTGAAGAGATGTTGTTAACAACCTTTTTGGGTCACGAAAATGGTGGGAAGGGGCTGTGATTCACGGCTGTTTTGGGGCAGAATATTTCGACCATGATGCACCAAGATGAGCTCCATAACTTGCTTCAACACACCCTAGAATGATCTAGCTTCAACCCTTTATTATTAGAGTTAATTTACTTAAGATTTAACCCTTTATTTGAGTGGTGAATGAACCGAAATTAGAGAAGAGGGAGGAGGAGAAGAATGCAGAAAATTTTGAGAGAAAAATGAGAGGTATGTGAGAGATAAAGCATGGGGAAGTGAGGGAGTGAAAGAGTGTGGGGGAACATATGTCTTGGGAGTTTATCAAGCATGTGTCTAGGGAGTTTCAAGGTTAAAAAAGGTAGTAAAAATTCAAATTGTGTGGGTGTATGTGTTGTGTGTATGTGCCGTGGGTGTGTGTGTGTGTGTGTGTGTGTGTGTGTGTGTGTGTGTGTGTGTGTGTGAGTGTGTGTGTGTGTGTGTGTGTGTCTGTGTGTGTGTGTGTGTGTGTGTGTGTGTGTGTGTGTGTGTGTGTGTGTGTGTGTGTGTGTGTGTGTGTGTGTGTGTGTGTGTGTGTGTGTGTGTGTGTGTGTGTGTGTGTGTGTGTGTGTGTGTGTGTGTGTGTGTGTGTGTGTGTGTGTGTGTGTGTGTGTGTGTGTGTGTGTGTGTGTGTGTGTGTGTGTGTGTGTGTGTGTGTGTGTGTGTGTGTGTGTGTGTGTGTGTGTGTGTGTGTGTGTGTGTGTGTGTGTGTGTGTGTGTGTGTGTGTGTGTGTGTGTGTGTGTGTGTGTGTGTGTGTGTGTGTGTGTGTGTGTGTGTGGTAGTGAAAATTCAAATTGTGTGGTGTGTGTGTGTGTGTGTGTATGTGTGTGTATGTGTGGGTGTGTGTGTGTGTTGTAGCAAAACACATTTTTTTTCTCTTTATAAGTCATTTTTGTTTAAAAGTTTTGTACACACATATATATATAATATATATCCGTATGTACATATATACGTGTATATAATTTTGTCAAGTTTGTATGAATATTTAGTTGGTGTTGATAGGTGGATTTTGTAAGAGTTTTTACTTATAATTAGTTTAAGTTGTATGCACATTTTCTAATTGCATGAATTATTTAAATGTTACGTTATATGTTATGTCTCACGAATGTATATAAATATGCGTTTGACTTGTAAATTTTTATTGATGTACATTGTTATTATTTGAATTGTTGGGTTATTTGGATCATTAGATACTCTCTTGTTTAAATTATATACTTACGAAGTTGTTATTGTTTTACATAAGCTTTGAGATTGACTTGGATAATCTTTAGTTATTGTGGATGGCATTTCTAAGGCAACTACTAACTCTTGGGTCTTGTTTGTGTTGAATCCTTGAATCCTTTCTCTTGATTTCAACATGCATGAACATGTGAGATAAGGATCTATCAACTTTGCCCTCATTGAGTTTAAATCAAGAAGAAAATGATAATAAAAGATAAGAAAACATTTGGGTTTTGAAAGAACAAGATTAACTAAAGATTTATTAAGTGAAGAGATGTTGTTAACAACCTTTTTGGGTCACGAAAATGGTGGGAAGGGGCTGTGATTCACGGCTGTTTTGGGGCAGAATATTTCGACCATGATGCACCAAGATGAGCTCCATAACTTGCTTCAACACACCCTAGAATGATCTAGCTTCAACCCTTTATTATTAGAGTTAATTTACTTAAGATTTAACCCTTTTATAACAAATCTTGCAACTACTAACTCTTGGGTCTTGTTTGTGTTGAATCCTTGAATCCTTTCTCTTGATTTCAACATGCATGAACATGTGAGATAAGGATCTATCAACTTTGCCCTCATTGAGTTTAAATCAAGAAGAAAATGATAATAAAAGATAAGAAAACATTTGGGTTTTGAAAGAACAAGATTAACTAAAGATTTATTAAGTGAAGAGATGTTGTTAACAACCTTTTTGGGTCACGAAAATGGTGGGAAGGGGCTGTGATTCACGGCTGTTTTGGGGCAGAATATTTCGACCATGATGCACCAAGATGAGCTCCATAACTTGCTTCAACACACCCTAGAATGATCTAGCTTCAACCCTTTATTATTAGAGAAAAAATTAGTCCAAAAGCCTTTTGGATTATCTTTATTCTTTTGTCCCTTACGAATGTAGGCCAACGTGAAGGGGCTTTTGGTCTTAGGGCTTTACTTAACATAATAACTTTTATTATAAATATAAATATAATAAATAACTAATAAGTATAGGAAAATGCTAAATAAAGCCCTTATGGCTTTACTTAACATGCATAAAAAAGTTGTACGTTTTCATATCAAAAGCTCACCCCCTGAATTTTATGGTAAGTTAATGCACCTTAACGAAAGCCTTAGGGCTTCGTTTAGCAAAACCCTAATAAATATATATATTCATTGTATGTTTATTTATGTCAGCCGAGCCCACCAAATATTAGTTAATGCATCCCAGCTTTTTGTTAGTAAGACCTTAATCTTTTGCTTAATCTTCTATTATTAAGAGCTTAATCATAAATATATCCTATTTAATAGGTGCAATTTTGCTTCATGGTACTAAATTTTTAGATATATATAGATTAGTTTTAGTATAAAGTTATAGTGATTTTAACAAAATTCCAAGACGATCGAGTTGTATATATTTTACTTCGTGAAATGTGATTATTATATTTGTTAATCCACATTTTTATTCAAAGTTAATATTGTAAATTTTAAAATAAGTTTAAGTAGGGGTGACCCTACTAGAGTGCACATACATAAAAACCTTAATTAACTATATCACCAACTAAATTAGTTGATAAGAAGTATAAGGATAAACATCATTAAAAACTCCGATCCATTATCCGAAGCCCGCATAACATGAAGCACTCCCATGAAGGGCTTAAGCCCGGAGGTGTTTCGAGTTAATTAAAATGGTTAGAGATCAATACAAATCTCTTCCTAAACAATACCCTACTAGAGTGCACATACATAAAAACCTTAATTAACTATATCACCAACTAAATTAGTTGATAAGAAGTATAAGGATAAACATCATTAAAAACTCCGATCCATTATCCGAAGCCCGCATAACATGAAGCACTCCCATGAAGGGCTTAAGCCCGGAGGTGTTTCGAGTTAATTAAAATGGTTAGAGATCAATACAAATCTCTTCCTAAACAATAACAAATCATATCCTATTAATTAAGGGATATAGATAGCAACTAAATCAAGATATACATGGCAAGTGTATATCGAATCCAAGAAGGAAGGGAAAACCCTAACCTTCTCCTCCAAGAAACCTTCCCCTATAAAAGGAGAAGGATTTCTCCCTCATTGGCACGATCTATTCATCGGCCGAAAACCCTAACTCACACATAATTGGTGTAAAGAGGCATTGCCCTACCTTTGGGGAATCGCCAATAAAACCCTAAAATCCATTTAATTCGTCTCTAAATCATCTTCTTTATTTACAAAGCATCCGACGCGGTTTGGTGCACAATCATTTGGCGCCATCCGTAGGACCACCATCTTACACAGAAAACCCACCATTATACCACGACACCGATTCACTAAACCATGTCGAACGCTGGTCCAGAAACCCCGCTCAGTGTAGGCACCACCCAAACACCTATCTCTATGTCCGGCGTATCATCCTCCTCATTCAACACACCAACTAATGGAACCCAAAGCCAACCTGAGTTCGCAGTGATCTCTCAATCACCACTCGATTTGAACCACACCTTCCGCCCAAGTCCTTCCATACTGTATCAAAGAAGGAACAATAGGGGAGAATCCTCAAGGCAAGCAGAACCGATCAACGAAGAGCACTTCTTAGGGAACATAGCTCTACTTGAGGAGGCCCTAAGGTTCATCAATAGACAAAGGGCGGCGGAGAGAGCTGGAAGAGCACTGAACTTTGAAGACGAAACTGATGAAGAATGGGAGGTAGAAAACCAAGACTGACAACCAACAGGGAACAATGCACGCAACATCCGGAGTCCAGAGACTACTCCCTTATTGTTTGGGGTAGAATTTTCACAACTAGGATCCTAATATTATTATAACATTAAACTCGTATAGTGATTGTGCACCAAACCGCATTGTTGATGATGACTCCGGCAAGGGGCTTCGTCCATGGAGAGATGGTTGAGGTTTAAAGGTTTGTTGGCGATTCCCCGAAGGTAGGAGCGGTGCTCCTTTACGCCAATCAAGGATTGTAGATTTGATTGTCGAAGCTTGTTCGAATTTAGTTAGGGTTTTAGTTCGATCTGTGATCGTATGTTGAAATTTGTTTATATTGTTGTATGTCGAATTTAGATTTGATTGTCGAAGCTTGTTCGAATTTAGTTAGGGTTTTAGTTCGATCTGTGATCGTATGTGTTGTATACGGCTGATTTGTTATCATGCCTCTTGAATGAGGGTTACCTCTCCTTATATAGGAGAGGGTGACTTGGGGAGGAAGCTAGGGTTTTAACCCTATCTGGGGTTTTGGCATATCTAGGATATATTTATCCAATTTACTTTCCATCTATATCCCTTTATAATTGGGATATGATTTGTTATATTTTAGGGTAGGATTTAGGCTTATCCCTAACCATTTATTTATTATTATTATCTTTGGGCATAAGCCCTTCGTGATAATGCTTCGTGCTAGGTGGTCTTCGTATCTTGGTTCGGAGGGGTACATCGTCAAGTCCCCCAGTCTAATTTAGAGGCTGCCAAGGCTGTGATTTTAGACTTTACTTCTTCATCTTCTAATGCTCTGGTCCTCATACAATTTTGTCTTTCCAAGCTTTGCTAAAAGTTTTGATCGGAGGACTAAAGGATGCTTAATTTTGATAGATCGCATGGACCGAAGGCGAATGACTTTTTCTTGATGCTGTAAGTGGTAATTTGTAATAGTTGATCAAACGGTTGGGATGAGGCTTCGTTATTTGCGCTATTATACCTTTAAAGATTTTTTCGCCATTGTTGATCGCTACTTGCCCAAGTAACTTTTCTTTCTTTGCATGAAAGTGATTTGCGAATGGTGACTTTTGTCAAATGAGATAAGGTAGTGGGCGATCTTTGTAAGGTACTTTCACGAAGGCTCTTGATATGGTCTTTACTAGGAATTGGTTGTTTCTTTTTTGTGGACCTTTGATCTTTAAATCTCACTTTTTGCGATGAAATTTTGTGCGATCGTGGATTTACGAAGATCAGTGAGTCTTGTAACGGAGGAAATTGATAACTTTCTTATGGTATGAATAATCATGAAGTGCTATGCTTCTGTTTTGGTAATGTCACGGTGTCCTTAGTAAGATAATGTGTTTGCTTTATAGGGTATATTCCCAAAGGCTATCATCGGGCGGGGTCGTCTGCCATTATCTTTTTTGGATAAGTTGATGGCGAATGAAACTATGCGTGGTAATGTTGGATATGTAGAGTGGTATGGAGGTTAACTATTTGTTATGAGAGAGTTTCTTCTTATCGGTCTTCCTCATAATGGGGTAAATTTGGATGTATCTCCGCATAATGTTAACAACCGGTGATGTATCTTTTAAGAGGTTGTGTTTCCGTTACGTCAGGTTGTTTTTCTTTGATGAGACTTTTACATGTGTCACTTTGTTGAGTGACTGCTTGTCTTGATATTTGTAACATCCCGAACTTTTATTGAACGTTTGACTAATGCCGTTAAGTCAATTTGGGGTGTCGTTAAGTCTTTACTTAATATTTGAATGTAGTTATGTGTGGTTAACGTAGATAAAGTAGTTAGGTTTAAAAGCCTAAATTTTAATGACGAATAAAAGTGTGATTAATGTCGCTTAAAAGGCTATGTAGTGCCTTTTAATGAAGGACTAATGTTGTATATGGTCAATAATGCAGTTTGTGACCAATAATGAAGGGTTTAGAAGTCCAGGGACTGATTTTGACATAGGTTGAAATCTAAAAACGGGATTAAGGGTTTAGGAGCTGCCATTAGATGAGATTAAGCAGCCATTAGCAAATAATAAAGCAATTAATCCTTTCTTTAATCCTAAAGCAATTAATTAAGTATTGGCTCAAACGATTTGGTGTTGTATATTGATCGATCATCGAGTCAAGCAGGTAATCATTGATGTATTGATTGTATTTTCAGATTTAGAGGTTGTTTAATTATGAATCAAATCTGATTAAAAAGGGATTATGCAAGTAGTTAGGGTTTATGTGGTGTTTTGGGGTAATTAACATTGAAAGTGATGTTAAACGAGTCCGTAGTCGATCGTGATGATTAAAATATGTTTAATTATGTCGAAAACATGTTTGGAAAGAAGCCTTGATCGATTGAAATCTGGAAAATTAATGAAGAAAGTCGTTTTATGAAAACTGGATGAAATTATAGTCATTTTCGTAAAACTGATGCCAAGTTCGTTCATGCAGTCTAAATTCGTTTGCCCCAACGAAGTTCAAGTTCGTTGTTTAAATTCGTTTGAAGTCAAATTCGTTGGTTAAATTCGTAAAGAAGCTATTTTCGTAAAGTAGAACGAACGAAGTTTAAGTTCGTACGAAGATTAACTTCGTTAGCTAAGTTCGTACGAAGGCTATCTTCGTAAGGTGAAATTCTGAAATTTTACGTAGTCAGTCTTAAGGTCGTTCGAGAGTCCGTTTAAGATTCCAAATGACTTATACTTATATGTTAATGAACGATAGGTGTCGGAGGTTACTGATAAGCATTATTAGCTACTTGTTTGTGCGCGTGTACTACAACCAGGTAAGATACACTACTTTGACACGCTGAGGGATCAACTAAAAGCTGGTTTCAAATCGTAAACACTTCCATTCGGTACCTTATTATTGTATGTGGGCATATGGGTTACTTGGGAGGTATTATGGGTTATGCAGTTGACCATGAGACCTGAGATGCAGTCCCTATTGTAGTGTAATGTAGTATGGCTTAATGTAGTATGTAGCTATGCAGTTGATGTAGTTTAATGAAGTATCTTGATATGCATGATATATAGAAATGAAGTTAATGTGTGATATGCATGCTTGACTTGTACACCTAGTTCACTAGACTTGCTAGGTTGCTATGTCACTTGCACGTTTAAGGATCCAAACGTAACGAAGTTAAAGTGTGTGAATGTCTAGGAATGTGTGTTACCTAGACTATATGTGTGTGAATGTTTGGGAATGCAGGGACCCAACCTATATGTGTGAAATTGAGCTCATAAAACAGATGCAGTGAAAAGTGTTAAGCTTAACCCGTACTAGCCTTAGCCGGGCGAGTGCGTAGATGCAGTTGTTGCTTGGGTGGCTCCTCGCAACATGGTCTTTATACCGCAGGGCGAGTAATACGAGAGGTTTGACCAACCTCCACATACGGATTACTCAAGGATTGGCTTGCCATTCCTTAACGACGTAAGATGAGTAGTCTTTTGACTAATCATCCAGTCGGGTGTGATGCATGGCACACTTATATGCAGTTAACGAAGATACGTGTGACAATGTGTGAACTAATGCAGGATAGGCACATTTAGGATGATTATCCTAATTGAAACGAAGTTGGAATGCAGTATATGTGTGAACGTGTGATGTGTGTTGTGCCTAATAAAACTTGTCTAATAATGAAGATTGTTTTAATTGGACAAATGCTTTTAATTAAGTGTTATCTTACCTAGCTATTCTTATAGCTAACACTTGCTTCTTAATGTGGTTGTTCCCTCAGGTTTAGCTTGATGGACTAGTGATGCAGGACATGTGAGCTTGGGTAGATGCAATGAGGAGCCTTAGCTACCCTTAGACGATGCTTTCTTTAGACATTCGTTACATTTCGTATTTAATGTCGAATTTATGTAGTGATGTGTGAACGGTTGTTTTATGTTGGGCAACCGTTGGGTTTTCATTTGAACTATTGTTTGATATGACAAGTAACACCAAATAAATGCAGAAACCGAAATGTTTTTATCGGTTTTGACTTTTACAGTCTCTACTTCCGCAAGTTAACACCGTTAGGTGAAAAGTTTTCGAAAACCCATATTTTTAAACGACGGGTGTTACAATATTACCTTTGCTTCTCATGTGGTTGTGTCCCTGTTTGTCCCTGTTTTGTGAACCACATGGCCATCTTCTTATGATTCTTTCCTTTGTTAGATGTAGGGCCGGTATTGAGATTCTTTGAATTCTTGATTCGTATCTCAGAGTAGTGCTTCATGTTTGATACCATGTTTGGTTGCGTGTATCTTCGATTCTGTAGGCTTTCGGAGGTACTGGAGGTATCTTCTTTGTTGTTATGGGAGGTTTCTTCGAACTTCCCTAGGAATCCTCAGCTTCTATTTATCGATTTTGGTAGCGGTTTATGTAGGCCACTATCCTTTGTTGACTCTTTCAATCATTTTTATGGGCTTCGGGTGATGAACTATTCTTTATTTTATTCTTCGATTATATATTATGAAGGGATCATCATTCCGAGCTACCTTTTGATTGCTTTAAAGTTGTCTTTAGACGTTTGGCGGCGCATATATGGCCTCCGTGTGGTCGTGTAGAAGTTTGCTAGAAATTTGAAGGTCTTTTCTTGTATATGCACGGTATCGAGGGTATCACCATTCGATTGTTCCGTGTCTTACACTTTTTAGGGTGAGTTTGGTAAAACTCTGCATGGTATCGAAGGCAACCACCTTCGTATTTTCCATGTCTTTTTGTTCGTGCATGCTTCGTTATGGAAGTTTTGTTCTTCCAATTACGATTTGGCTATATGTTATGTAGGCGTCCCTATCATACATTGAGCCTTAGTAGCATGTCTTTTATTGGTAAATGGATACGTACGCGGTAAGATAGGTAATACGATAGGGAGCGACCCTTCGTAATTTTTAAAGATGAAGGTGTGTTCACCATTTTCTGACCTTATTTGGGTCATGGGTTTTACGACGTAGGACATATAAGTCTCTTTGTCGTATACAAAATAATTTGAACCTTTGTTAGGTCGTATATTCGTGATTTTTGTGGAATGGTCCCTTTGAGGGTGGAACCTTTATATCATGCCTTCTTTAAACCTTAGTACTCACATGTGATCAGCTTCATAAATTAGCCATTACGAAGCTTGTTTACAGATCCGACGTTTAAGTCGTTGTATCTCAGAAGGGATAAATTGACCATTTAGGATGAAGATATTGAGATAATATCTTCCATATTTAGATAAGGCTTACAGCGGGTACCTTCGTCACGCAGGTTCGGCTCCGTCACGGAGGCCAGGTTCCGTCACGAAGGTTCGGTTCCGTCATGGAGGGTGACATATACCATCAAACCCCCAGTTTAATATGAGGAGCTGCAAAGGTCGTTATATTAAACTCTGAAAAATTTCTGCATCAAATTAACGCAACCTTCGTATGACAAGTGCTTCGTACCGCTCGGAGGGTATATCATCAAGCCCCCAGTCCAAGGTGCTTTTGTAAATCCTTGCTGGTGGCTACTTCGTCATTTCCCAGGGTGTATTTTGTAAATTCCTTAATTCCCAAAAGTCAATTTCTCAGCCGCTTCCCAGACACATATCTCGAGATGCTATATCGGCGGTTAGGGGTTTTTTGTGGCCGCTGTATATATATATATCACATCAACTTTCCTATCACATCGCTGCTTGTATCTTTCATTTGATCTGCTCCAACTGTCGCTGTCTTCAATTTTTTAATTTTTATTATTATTATTTTGTAAGCCTTCTTTCTTCGAAATAAGTTACCTTCCCCATTTAAGCTATGGACTTCTTTTGTTGTCTTTGATGGAGAGACCTGTTTTAATTTGTCAATATCCGAGGGATTAGAGTGTATCCCTTTGTTGCTATTATAATACCCAAGGAACTTTCCTTCCTTTACTCCGAATGAGCATTTATTCGGATTGGGTTGATTGCTCATAGATTTCTGAAGGTCTCCCAAATGTTTTATAAGAGGTTTTCTTCGTCCCTACAATGTCATTTATGTAAATCTTCACGTTTCTGCCAATCTGTGTGGCAAATGCTTTGTCAACCAGGCGCTGATACGCAGCCCCTGCGTTCTTTAGCCCGGACAGCATCTTGCTTGTAAAAATTTGTACTGTCTTCGTCTTCTTTGGCCATCTGTATCTGATCTTTATATGCACCTAGAAATCATTTCAGCTGGTGTTCTGTCGAGGATTCTACTTTTTAATCTATCTTCGGCAAGGGATAGCAATCATTGGGGCATGCTTTGTTGATATTAACACACATCCTCCACTCATCGTTTCCTTTTTTACCATTACAGGGTTTGTGATTCATTTTTTGGGGAGTTGGATTAGGTTTCGTGGTGAATTTGCAAAGATAAATGATTCAATAGCTCCAGTGGTTTTTATGGGATTTATAATCGTGGGGTAATGCCATAATAAAGCTTTATAATGTTTCGAAGGCTAAGTCCTCGTCGGAGGAGAGAAAAATGGGTTTGTGCCAGAATAGGACCAAGACGTCTCATCTTTCACGACGCTCTATTCCTATTCACAAGCACGTAAATTTGGCTGGTATTTACGAATGATAGGTTTCATAGTGATTTTCAGGGGGTGGCGATTGCTACTTGGGGTTTTATTCTTTTAAGTAGGGGCTACGTACCAGTAATCAATGAGATATTCATAGACTTTCCTCCTGAGATCTTCTATTACGATGGAAATGTGGTTGTCGTCGGCTTCATAAGCTATGGATATCTATGTAGCATGATCCTTGTGCATTGTTAAAGTTGTGTGTCATTCCGTAGGTTATGAGGGTCAGCTGCTTTCCACCCGGGGTGATGCTTTGGATTATGGTCTTGGTTGCATAGTCTTTGGGGTGGCATACTCTTCGTTGCGAAGCCTTTGGCGATGACATACTCTTCGTTGCGAAGCCTTTGGCGATGGCATACTCTTCGTTGCGAAGCCTTTGGCGATGGCATACTCTTCGTTGAGAAGCCTTTGGCGATAGCATACTCTTCGTTGCGAAGCCTTTGGCGATGGCATACTTTTCGCCATGCAGTCTTAGGAACCCGTAATTGCTCATTTATACTAGACTTGTGCCATATGTTTATGAGACTCTTGCCAGCGGTCCTGAGATTGTGAAGTTGATTGGACCTGTGATCCGCGCTCCTGAACCTGCTTCGTTACACGTCTCGAAGGGTCTCCAGAGTATGCTATCTTGAAATTAGCTGTCTATCATAGTAAATTTGTTAATGGTATAACTGTTATACCTGATCCTGGGCCTCCGCATTGTTGCGTGTGAAATCCCGGTACTTTTTCTTTGGCTTTTTGCCTATACATTCAATCTTTTATATGTCAAATGTTTCTTCTTTTTTTTTCTTTTTTTTTTATGTACTTATGCGCGTACATTGGGGTGTCTGTTCAGGCGTCCTTGTCAGCTTGTTCCCTCTTAGTTTACTGAGGTGGCGACACTCTATTTTTAATTATATTGAAACAATGAGTCTTTTGAATAATGCATTATCCCTCGTGGGGCTTTTGCTTATTTTGAATAATTGAGGCAAATAGCCTTGTAATTTATGCAGAGTTTTATGAAACTTCCGCAAATTCAATCCTTTATAAAAGATTGATTCCAGGTCTTATCAACCGGACCCTCTTCGGGGATTTTTAACTAGTACGCTCCGTTGCCGTAGGCGGTTTCGGAGTATGTGTGGGCCTTCCTGATATTATGTGATGCTGGTGCTGTTTAGCCAAAGTACATAGTCGTCGGTTTTGAATGCTGTAGCATTGACTCTTTTGTTGTATCCCCCTTCGACTTTCATTTCGAACATTGCTTCTCCAATGGGTGCATTTTATCTTCATTTTTCTAATGATTCTAGGTCAACTCTGAGTTCCTCCAAGTTTCCTTCAGTATTTAGCATTCTATGTGTCGATATTTGGAATTCGGCTAGTACCAAGACTTCGGTACCGAAGGCTTGGCCAAACGGTGATGCTTCGTTTTAGAGTTATTTTGTTTGCTCAGAGGACCAAGGGAAGTTCATCTGCCCACCCCTTTGTAACGCGGCTTGTTTGGAGACTATGTATCATAGGTGGCATATGTGTAAATATATGATGGAAGTTCCGCACCTTTGGGCATCTTATCTCGTGGTTTTTTATGGCTAAAGCTAAGGCGTTACCTTGGTGCGCCAAGATTAATCCTCGCGGTTTTCCCGAATATCTGCAGCTTTTTTGGAAACGCTGGTATAAGTGTTTGGGGTTTAATCACCTTTTGGGTAGTTTAGATGATGGTTCTTAGTGGCGGAGGTTATTTATAAATCTGAATCTCCTTTGTGCGATCGACAAACGAAGTTACGTAGTCAGATTCTTCTTGTGAAATACATTTGGTTTTTGAGCTCTGAGCCGGTGAAAATCTTTAAGGGATTTCTGAAGCTTTTGGGGAACTTTTTAGGACCTTGAGTTACAGAAGGCCTACGGATGGACCTTCGGGATCTGAGCTTCGTAAGCTCTGCGGGATCTGAGCCATGGCTGGACCTTCGGATCTGAGCTTTGGAGGATCTGTGGGATCTGAGCTTCGAAAGGTCTACGAATAGGCCTTCGGGCCTGAGGCTACATAAGGTCTGTTGGATCTGAGCTGTAGCTGGACCTTCGGATCTGAGCTTCGGAAGGTCTGCGGATGGGCCTTCGGGTCTGAGGCTATATAATGTCTGCTGGATCTGAGCTATTGCTGGACTTTCGGATCAGAGGTTCAGAAGGTCCATGGATGGGCCTTCGGGTCTGAACTTCGGAAGGTCTGCGGATGGGCCTTCGGGTCTGAGCTTCGGAAGGTTTGCGGATGGGCCTTCGGGTCTGAGGCTATTGTATAGCATTAAAGAGGTCTTCTAATCTAGAGGATGCGTGTGGCAGCGAAAGGATCTTCAAGATACGGGGCAGACATTCCTCCTCAGTCGTGATGTTTTTATACTCTATCTATGCAGATGTAACCTCTTCTTTTGTAGGGAAAAATCAGACCTTGGGATGAGTATTTGGGCCTTATTTCGACTAGCCTTTGTAGGAGACGGCTTTGCAATCGATTACCCTCTGTAGCATAGCTCATCAATGAGGCTGTGTAATAATGATATGAGTCTGTGTGACCCACCTGCTTCGTAGCGCAACCGGTTCGTGACGTTGCGTAATGCTGAATCTTCATCCCATTGTAGGGATATACCATCATCTCCCGAATGTCATAAGAAGTATCAATGTCGTGAATGCTTGATTAAGAAGTTTAATCATGAGGAACACCAAGCACAGCTTGGAATGTTTTCATAACTTAGGGTTGCACGAGGGCATCAAGAAGATGTCCCAATACAAAGCTCTTCAAATATGGAGGCTACGTGGGGCAATAGAAAGAGCCTTCAACAGCATGGGGATGTCCAAACAGCAAGGATATTTTTGAATCTTGACCAAATCCCTAGATTATAGGGAAACAATTCTTATCCTCCTTATCTTCTGCGGGAGCCTTCGTTATGGAGAAGCCTTCGTGCCGCGGGGCGTTACTGTTCCTTTGCGTGATAGGTCCTTCAATAACTAGGTCCTCAACTTCGAGATGATCTTCAAATCTGGAGGCTGCGGCTCGCGACAGAGATGTTTTTTAAGAAAAGAATCTCCAAACTGAGAAAAGATCTTTAGATCTGATGGCTACGTGTCGCAGCAAAGATATTTTTTAAGAAAATGATCTCCAAACTGGGAGGAGATCTTCAGATCTGATGGCTGCAAGACATGGCGGATAAATCTTTTAAAAACATGGGGATCTCGAAACAAAGAAGCTGCGTAACGCAGCAAACATATACACATATATATTTTTTAAAAGGGGGTCTCCAAACAGGGGGGGATCTTCAGATCTAGAGGTCGTGCTAAGTCACATGGAGGCACGGGACATATATTGTTTGTGTCCCACGATGGCGCCAAATGTTTGTTCATTAAACATGGGTTGTCATCCCGAGGGGATGAATGGTTGATTTAGGGATTTGTTGGCGATTCCCCGAGGTATAAAGCATGGTGGTGCTTAACGCCATGTAATGTGAATGTGTTTGTGTTTGGGATTGATGGGTGTTTTTGGTTATTTGTTGGCGATTCTCCGAAGGTAGGGTTCGTGCTTCTTTACTCCAATCAAATATGTATAATGTATAGCCGATTGTGATCGTGCTATCGATTAGGTTTTAGATCGGATTGATCGTGTTTAGCATGCTCATGGAAGGATATTATCATATCCCAATATTTAAAGATGCTTTTGCCTAATCATTGTAGGCTGTGGGAGGCTTCGGGACGGAGAGTCATTGTCCCGCAGCATGTTGTTGATATGTGAGTATATTGTTGTAGGTCGCTGGAGCATCTCTTATAGAGAGGAGAGGATGTCCAAATCTGTGTGTGTGTTTTCTGGAGAGGAGGAGAATGAGAGTTTAGGTTTAGAACTCATCTATATATATAGGGATGGTTATCTTGGAGAATAAGTTTAGGGTTTAGAGAATATTCCTAATAATATGCCAAATCTTGATATTTAATGTGGCCAGACGTGATAAGATCAAATCCCCTTAATTTAGGAGGAAGAGATTGAGATAATCTCTTCCATATTTAGATAAGGCTTACAGCGGGTACTTTCGTCACGCAGGTTCGGCTCCGTCACGGAGGCCAGGTTCCGTCACGAAGGTTCGGTTCCGTCACGGAGGGTGACATATACCATCAAATATCAATTAAGATACGGAGTATATAATTAAACATGAGTTTTAATTTGTATGTAAACATACATGTATGCAAGTTGGATTATAAATGATGGCGCGGTGTACGTTGATTAGTTTTGAGTTAAAAAGGTGTGAAAATCTCAACTGTCCATCTATATATATAATCAAGTGGTACACGGCCAACAAAAAGTTGAGCATCGAATGAGAATATATTCATCGAGAATTATATTGAAGATGAGAATAAATTCCAAAAGCGAGTAACTAAAGATGCTTCAAACTCAAGCAAGCAATCTATCTAGGCTTATATATCTGCACAATAAAATACTTAATTAATTATAATAAAGAACCCAAAACTCGTTTAATTTGCTTATTATATCATTATTAAATTTGTGGTAGGAGTAGTCTTAATTAATGAGCTAAAAGTTAAACCTTAGCTTTATTTCTTTTCTTTTTGATGCACATGCTTTTGTGTTATTACATATAAACCGATCGACCGATAGTAGACCTACTTACACTTACTCCCTAGTCCTAGGGTAAACATAATAAGATTATGTTCTTAACGGAAGCTTTTATGTTATCAATAATTTATGTACAGAATAAATTAATTAAGAGTAGTGATAAATCTATAACTATCTACGACAAATATATATATTTTCTTGCATATATATATACAAATGTAAATATATTACGAATCAATTTACAACTGAGTAAAACATGTATTGTGTGGATAACTAATAATTATTGTAGATATATCACTCTCTCAAATTAAATACTCTATATATATCTATAATTAAACATAACAAAAGTTAGTGCTTAAAAGAATAAAGAAAACCATTGTAAAATCATACATTCATGATCTCGAAAAAATCAGGCCTTGAACGGTTGCTCTCTTCATCGGTACGCCTTATCTCTAGGCCGACCTTAGACATGTTACTACACTACTACACATTAACAAAAGGAAACTTTCCTTTTTAAGTCACCAACCGAAACTACTAAAAACAGTTTACCAAGTATATAGGACGTACTATACGTACAATATATAGAAAGTACATGCTTAAGATATAGCAAAAATACCCATAAACCATTACAAAACAGGGAACACAATAATAATGCTATGTATAAAGAGAAAAGAAAGTCTTGGCCGGAATGAATAATTCTTAGAATACGTGTTGAACTTCTTTTTATTTATGAATCCATAAACACCAAAACATTTATTCAAGTATCTAAAGTTTTTGTTATCCTATTCAGTTTATACATCTTGTGTAGTCTGAATATAATCTCATTGAAATCAGTGTAGATTTTTCGCTTTTTCTCCACTTCCAACCCTCAAGAGTCAAGACCAGTATATAAGAAATATTTTTCATAATCATTTCACATTCTATATATGTTAAATGAGATGGGACCTTAAACTTTGGAATTTCGTTTCTAAAGGTATCTCCCAATTAAGTCGATAATAGTATATTATATCTCATACCATCTTTTTATAGATCAATTTTCTTATAATTAAAATCATTTTGTAAAAACTTAAGGAGTTAGTTATTGTATTATTGCATTAAAAAGTGTCGTGCAAGAGCTATGGCCTAGCAAAAGTTAATGATTTCCCTACTAATTATTTGCTCATGATGAAATTAAGAAATGGGTGGTAATTTTTCAATACGAAATGTTTGAATGCATGTAGGAAAAGATTAAAGGACAAATTAAAAGAAAAAATGTATATGATATGATCACAATGAGAAGAAGAAAAAAAAAAGAAGATGAAGAATGCGAATCTTCTTTTAATTGTGAAAGAAGAAAGCATTTATTCCGATGGGTTTTGAAGCATCCATTCCATCTTTAATTTCTTTTACAATTTAGATGCTTTGGATATTTTAACCTTAGTTAGTACCTAGTTAATATACATACTTATAGTCATTATTATAACAAACGGATATTTTAAGTTATAAGAATTAGTAAATAGTAAGATATATGTTCAAGTTTAAAGAAGTTCGTATAGCTAATTACTAGATTTAGACCCGTATTAAATAGACATAATGCTTACGATATTTTGAAGATAAAAATGAATTAGTATATATAAGTAACCAAAAAACCTTGTAAATTCAAATAATAAAATTTATGTTAGAAGTAATATCTTTTAAGATAATATATGTTGTAAATAAAATAATATTGCAAACATTATTGTTATATGTATATTTATTTAACTTCCCGATTATCATATCCTTGATGATGATTTTATAAAAACACGAAAACTATTAAAAAGATACAAAGTATTATTGAATATAAAATATAGTTGGATCAGTGGTAAACATCCTGGCCTCTAGAGACAGAGGTCATGAGTTCGATCCTCATCTCATGCAAAGGTTGGAGGACATTTTCTGCCATTTATGTAGAAAAATGGAAGCAGCCGTCACATCATGCGGGCCGGTGTCCTCTTAGTATACAAGATACACAACGCTATGCTCGATCTTTTTCTTTTAGTTGCATTCAATTCAATTCCATGCATGGATATATCATTCTTTGAAATTGCATATATGGCCATCATGACCATGCAATAATGCATTACATATATACACGTATTCACAAATCACAACATCAAATCCAAATTTCCAAAATGGGTATTTTGATATGTACTTGTAATCAAATATATACTTGGGAAAGCTAGCTAGGAAGCACATGCATGCGTGCATGGCAGGTGGACAATCTTGTATTCTACAAAAGTTTAGAATTAGAAAGAATTTAAAGAGGGAAAGTAAAGAAAAAATGAAGTAGAAGAGGAATCCCTTGATCTCTACACCTCCTAAGAAATTGAATTGTAAGAGAAACTTTATTAGTTTAGTAGAAAGTAAAAAAAAGGTCCCCTCCCTCCTCATGACCACCTTATTTACTACTGCCAATAACTTTAAAAATATGCATTCTCATGATGTATATGATGTCTTCATCCTCAAAGTTAACAACCACATATCCTTAAAGTTACTTACTTCCATAATATCTTGTTCTTTACTACTTTCCTTTTCCATATACAACAAACTTAGTTTCCACTATTTCTATCTTCAAATTCTTCTTAATTCTTCTTCTCCTCCTCTTCTTCTTCAATCCTTATCTGCTTTTCATCTTTATGTTTTTTGTGTTGGATTACCTTGGAATTGATGCACATTTACAAAATTTAAGACGAAATAGCGCTTCAAAATCCTTGCCGCTATATATATGTCAATATGTGTATATATATATCACTATATCATCCATCATTATAGTATTTCCAATTAATAGTTCAAAACATAGCTTGCTTAATTTTATATATAATGACTTGCATGCATGTACTAGCTAAATCACGGCGAGCATCTTTACATTTTATGCCATGGGCTCTTGAAATACGTGAGAATAATGTGGCATAATCTACATATAGCAGATACTATATATATACTGTCTATTAAAAGAGTAGAGATCGATCACATCTCGAGTAGTATCCATAAGATGATGATGTTGGAATATAACATGATTCAATTCGTAATAAACACGTACCGGGGAATCCAGATCGTCCTGTGGAACCTGTAACAGCATAAAGCATGATTGCTATTGATTTCGGGTTCTCATAACAAGATGATTGATTTAGGATGGATTGATGAATTCATGATTAAGGAATTCATCAGAGGATGGAGAACGAAATTAGATATGAGGGAGGCTGTGATTATGTGTGTTGATTAACCTTTAAATTAGGGTTAATTACTCTCTATATATATAAGGAGAGTATTTTCACATTTAGTCCCTCTGGTGTTTAATTCGTGCCTCATTAGTCCTCTTAGTTCCAATCACCTAATGGGAAACCCTATAATACGTCTTTAAGAGTAAATACGTCCATCGAATATTTACTAGACATAGGGATTTCAGTTATCGTCAATTATCATATCAGGAAGGATAGATGATCAGTGACGGTCACACTAACGTGGTTCCAACAGATGAATTGAAGTCACATAATCAAGATGTTTTTCTCTCTACGATCTGACATTTGGACCTTTTATAAAGTAAGAGTATCTATCCATATATGCACAGCACCCATATATGTAGATATATATATTTAAACGAAATAATGATGATATGGAACGCCAACAATATATATGAAGATAGACCGTCAGATTTTGGTCAATATATGCAATTGTGCCTACACTATATGGTGAACTCTATACACATTTTTAACAAAAGCAAAACGAATAACCGTGTAATCTCGAGAACTTCCCGTGTTTGAGCGTATAAATAACAAAATTTTGACACATTAAAGACAATAATAATAATAATGATAATAACAATAAAATCTATAATGTAATTAAACTCAATAGTAATTTGGGTGAAAAAAATGAAAGGCACTGTTTAACTTTATCAGTTATAATCTGTCCGTCTCATTTTAAGTGTTTTCATTTCTTTTTTAGTTTGTTATACTTTAAGTGTCTACTTTGAAAAATAGCTTGGTTAAGAATAGTGTTGCAGGATTTTGCAGATTTTTGTCGCTAAATGTCGTCGCTGAAGGATATGGCGACGACAATATAGGATTTTTGACGACAGTAAATGGTGTCACCGTAAGCTGATTTTAAAATTTTTGTAGTGATTTTAGACTTTTTTTTTTAAATATTACAAGAATTGGAGATAACTTCATAGAAAATTCTTAACATTCTTCATATGCATAACAAGAACAAATTAGCATTTTTCATAGTTTGATCATTTGATAAAAATATCGATGCTTTCTTTTTATATCAATTTTTCATCATAAAACATACGAGTATATATAAAAACTTGAAGTAATTTAGTTTAGTTTGGATCCTATGTAGATATACACTACTATGGACAAGTGGAATATATACATACACATACATACATATATACTCACACAAAAATTATAAGATTCTTGCTTTTATATTCTTTATTCTTTTTTTTTCCTTCCTTCTCTAGCTTTTCTTTTCTTGGTTGCATGTGGTTAAAAACCAAGTAACAGTAGTAGTAATTCAGTGTTTACATTAAGTTAATGTCATAAAGTCTACAAAATAAAGTTAGCTTCTTATTGAGGCTATATTTTATACTACATTTAATAATCAATTCAATCATATATTAAGCAAAAAAGGGTTTCTCATCTTTAAAAGACGAACCCTATTCTTCTTCCCCTATTTGCATATCGCATTTGTTCTTCTTGAATCTCTCTCTCTCGAGATCTCTCTCTTACACACACACAGAGAGATTAATTTAGCTACAAACAAACAAAGAGTAGAGAATGTTCCATACAAAGAAAGCAGCTTCGGGTTCGACGACTGCTATGAATTCACTTCATCATCATAATCATCATAACCATCATCATGAAAGTAGATCCAACATGTGTGGGGTTGGTGGTGGCAATAACCATAATAGCTCTTCTGGTGTTGGCACTATACAAGGTGACTCGGGTCTTGTACTCACCACGGACCCTAAACCGAGGCTTAGGTGGACCGTCGAGCTCCATGAACGTTTCGTTGATGCTGTTGCTCAGCTTGGAGGACCAGACAGTATGCCAACTTTATTAATCCTCTCTTACTTTCAAATATTCCATCTCTATATCAATATATAGTTTTCGTGATCGTTCGTTGATTAATGTTTGTTGCATATATATGTATAAACTTGTAGAGGCAACACCAAAGACAATCATGAGAGTTATGGGTGTAAAGGGTCTCACTCTTTACCATCTTAAGAGTCATCTTCAGGTATATATTTCAAGTTAACTTAAACATCAAGTTTTCACCTTTTCTATACATGTACAATAATTATATATATATGATCAGTAGGTATATTTGAATCGTTTTCATACTCACTTTTTCTTGTTTCATTTTGGTTAAACCAGAAATTCAGGCTAGGAAAGCAACCTCACAAGGAATTCAATGATCACAACATTAAAGACAGTGAAAGAGGTGAGTTATTTATATACTTATATATTTGTTCATTTCATGTATATGTGTATATATTTGATCATGATATATAAGAACAAACGAATTAATGATTGATATGCATCTTATAGTTTCGATATTACATTAATTAACTAATGGATTAGCATATGTTAATCTCAGCTTCAGCTTTAGAACTTCAAAGAAATACTACTGCGTCGTCTTCTGGAATGATGGGCCGAAGTATGAATGAGTAAGCATCCGATCTACGTACCAATTAATTTGTATTCATATATGTACAACCTTACATATTGATTCAATATAGTCAAGCTAAACGTTGATTACTGGTGTAATTAGGATGCAGATTGAAGTACAAAGAAGACTTCATGAACAATTAGAGGTACCATTAGTTCATATATATCAATTCCTTCTTAATTACTTAATTTCTCTATATGTATATGTTACCAAGAAAGTACTTAATTATAAGTAATTGATTATTAAATTTTTTTTCCTTTCTTAATTTGGTATGGTTAATATGCAGGTACAACGGCATCTACAATTAAGGATAGAAGCACAAGGAAAATACATGCAGACAATACTCGAAAAAGCTTGTCAAACTCTAGCTGGAGATCAAAGCATGGCGGCGGTTGCTGCTGCTGGTTACACTAACAATAATGGTAATAAAGTGGTTGGAAGTAATCAAGCAGGCATCGGAATGAATATGAATATGAGTATGAATATCAATGCAAGCACTAGTAGTACTAGTCATCTTGATCAACCGCCGCCAGGCCATCATCGAGTGATGATGATGCCAGGTGATCATCACATGCCGACGGCTATGAAGGACTTTGGGTCTCTCAACTTTCCATCTTTCCAAGATCTTAATCTTTATGGCACTTCACCATCACCATCTCCACCAGCCGTCGCAGCAGCAGGTGGTGCTCTTGTTCATCACTAATATTCACACATATATACATAAACTACAACACGTCAGTTAACTGTCCAAGCTCTTTTGTTTTAAATATCAGCACACATGAACTGATAATATATAATGTAAAATTGATTACTCATTGAGTGAAATTAGTGGAGTGTCACAAATTGGTTAACACATTTTTAGGTGTAATTCTTTATATATATATTTCAGTGCTTAATTAAAGGTTGTACTTGTGAACATTTTATCTATAGTGAAATGCGAAAATCTTAATTTTTTATATTATATCTTTCCATATATGATCATAAATTTTCAGATTTTTTGTACAGTACATGTTTATAAGCTCAAACATTATATTGATGTCAAAAATAAGGTCACGTTTTTGTATATAAGCATAGAGAAAATCGATCAATTGTATGTTAATTATCGTAGTGATAGATAGATATACGGATATGTATATATAAGCTGGTTTTAACTCATATGATCGTTGGATATAGCACAGGTACTGCTGCACCCCGAAAGAGCCCCTTAATGTGGTCAGATGAAGAACTTAACCTTCAAGATGACCATCATCATCGACAACCCGATCAACATCGTCATCATCACCATCATATCGGAGTACTATCTAACAACAACAGTTCTGAAGGAGGAGGAGGAGATGGATGTGATCTAGATTCGTCCTCACTTCCCGGCCATCTTTTTGAAACAAAGCCATTAACTTTAGGAAGCAATATTCATCATCACAATAACAACAATATGGATCATTCATTATCATCATCATCTCATCTTGGGTTAGGGCCAATAATGGATCATCATCCGAAGAAAGTGGAGAGAACGTCGTCACCAAGAAGACCGCCATTGTCATCAAATAGTTCTATGGATAACATGAGAGCCACTCTCTCAACTGCTACCACTACTACTAACAGTAATTCCAATATGTCTCCTCAAGGAAGAAGCTCTTCCTTCGGCTAGCTAGCTACTTGTATCTTCTATACATATATAAACGATGAGTGTGGGTTAGATTATAATGTAATCTCTGTCAGATTCAGACATATATATATAAGTATTTACATATAACTATATATAAATGCTAGCTACTTGCATGGTTATATGTTGGAGTTAGCCAAAAATGTAATAATACAACATTTCACTACTTGCTAGAGTTCATTACTGATTTAGAGTGGTACCACCAAATGAATGAACTAATGTAAAGAACTTAATTTTCTGTTATTATATCAGATAAAGGCATGTATATATGCATGTTGTATTGTATTTTTGATTATTAGTCTATATGCAATTTATACTGTATTCCCACAATATTGGTTTTAGTTGGCAGCTTTCTAAAGTTAAATTCTTCATGAGCTAGTGTCCTTTCAAGAGCCATTTTTCAACTGTGAAGATCTAGTTACATATATTTAGTACTTCTTCAGTCACATCATGAATAATGTATCTACTTACATATATTTCGTCGGTTCTAAATAACACTAATTAATTATATGTGTGTCGATCGGAGATAAAGCTGATATACTTTTAGTTTTTGAACTTCTTTTTATAGCCTAAATGGTTTATATTAAATGTGCTAGCACCAATTATATCTTTAAAAAAGAATCAAGCTAGTTTTTTTAAAAACGAAGGTGTTAGATGTTAATTATTCGAACTCCAGCAGTAACATCGAAGGTGGACAGTATGCTTAAAGTTGGACCTCGCGCACTCCTGAAGAACAGGTGATAACGCGTATAAGTTGTAATTTGTAAACTCTAACACTTCAGCAGCAATATAAGAAAATAATTGCTTATAACTAGCTAGTAGACATATTAAAATTACAAGGGTAGACTTTATTTACTAAACTATTACATTTTTAAAGTTTCACCGACAAATTTTTTTAGGGTGGTGATCTGTACACCACCAAATTTTTACGATACACCACCAGATGTGTTTTATCGTGTTGTACAGTACAACCCTATAAAGCACATTTAGTGGTGTATCGTTAAAATCTGGCGGTGTACATATCGCTTTCCATTTTTTTAACTAAGCTAAAAATAATCACAAATTGTGCTTATTCTTGGGGTTAAAGCTAGGCATCTCGTGATCAATTACTTAATGGACTGCTTCCGCTCTGACTGAGCTGATCGTTGCACCTGACTTCTACGTCCTATCATCCATAGATCTTCTTCCTTATAGTCGTGGTTGATCCATTTACGATGAATTTGGTACATTTTGGGAGGGATGTGGTAAGTGGTGATTGTATATATGTCACTTTGAATGTATATATTTTAGTAAACAAGGGGTTTATTATAATATGTTTCATTGATGTTAAATGAATCATAGTTAAAACTAAAAAGTGATGTTCAACATTTTTTATTTTTTAGTACATCCATCCATAAAATATATATTCTTTGTTTCCTGTCCCCTCTGCAAATATATATATCTTATGCAATCTGGTTAATTAGTTTCATTTCTTTTGCTTTTGCGGGCCAGTAGCGAATTGAATCTGAAGAACCATATATTTTAACTTGATGATTACGCCAAAAGTGTTGATTTTAAGAAGCTTCTGCAGTTTGCTAATTGTATTCAGTCACATTTTTCAAATATATATAATGATGATTTGATGGAAAGGCTAAAAGGTCTTGGTGGTCTAGGCCATGTAGGTGACATGTAGTAACACTTTATCTTTCAATTCTAAAGAAAAAGAAGCTTGAAACTAGCTACATGAGAAACATCTACATTTATTGTAGGCAAAATATAGTCTTTAACTTTTTATAGAGTTATTAATATAAATATTTTATATTAGATGTAAAATATATAGATAAATTAGTTTTTTTAAATATATTTTGATTGATACTCGTACAATTCTTATTAAATATTACTCCGTAATTTATAACACAAACAAAACTATATATAGTCAAAAATGAAAAATAATTTAAAAACTCAAAAGCAAACAATTAATCTTAGATGAAGGTAAATTAATGTCATGTAGATAACTACTAATGGAAGGATACTAACTTTTCAACATCTCTTTAGTTATTGCTTACAAAGAGAGGCTTGGAAATTTGAAAGTTGAGATCAAGAAATCGAGGAATGGAGCACATAAAAGGAGTTTAAGCTAAAGTTTAAAAGCTTGACAATTAGATGGAAAGTTTGACAGTTTCTTCAAAACATTGAAGAATGATTCGAATGTTTGTCTCTACTAATCAGTTGAGATTTTTTTCGGGCGGTAAATGTTGTATTGTCGTCTATTTAATGTTCGGATACAAAACTCTTCGGTATCAAGTATGTAATGAAGCTAGTACTGTTCTATGTTATTTTGAAAACTATCTTTGATTTGGATCATCTCATTCTCAATGTTTCAAAAAGTCAAAAGATGACCAAAATAACTTCAAACATTGTATGTAAGCAGAAGTTTTGGGAGAGTAAATCTCACTCCATGTTTATAATAATTAATATTACATGATTTTTTATTGACGTGGCAGCTTATGTGATGACAAATGAGTCTATGTGGCGTTACACATCATTAATGATATTTAATTCAATAATACAAAGCGAAGTTTAATTTAATAGATGACTGGTAACTAAATGAAAAAGTCACCCACAATATTTGTTTTTGTCAAGTTTTGTCACAACATTTCTTTTTTTTTTTTTTTCAAACTCTCATAAACTAGTTGGTCCTAAGCAAAATCGATAAAAAAATAAGATATATATATATATATATAAATATATATTCCTCCCTAAAACCCAATATGGGTACAAAATTACAAATGGATTTTGGAGTAACTAAATAATGGGCCTGTAACATAAAACTAGTACAGCCCAATAAGCCTTCTTATTAATTAGTAGTTGAGTGTCACGCACACACCGACTTCTTCCGGCGACCGGAAAAAAGAAAGAAAGAAAGAAATGTCGATACTTTGGGAGAAAAGCTCAGCGTGGCGATGGATGGTGAGGAAAACTCGTGATTCGAAGCCATTTTTCTTTGGTTTTGCGGGCTGTTGTGTTGTAGTCCCTTGTATTGTGGGCTACTACGTTATGCAATTCACTAATATCCGCAACGATCAACTTGAATCTCAACTCCGTCGCGACGCTCGTCCTGATACACTTGTTAGTATTACTCACTTACTTATTATACCCCCCACCCCACTCTATATCTATATCTATATCTATATATTATTTTCTGTATCATATGGTTTATTTGTTTTGATTTTAAGGTGTTAATAGTAGTAGTTTCCCTAGCTAGGACTATAAGTTTATTTATTTTTTTTGTTGATTCATTGTTTGATGTTGGTGAAATTGTTGAAAGAATATATGTAAGGTTATAAGAAAATGTGGTGATTTAGGGTGGCCCCAATTTGCCGATTTTTGGCATGCTTTCATCCGATTAAAACAAGCCACATCATTTATGCCGAAATATGAGGGTGGTTTCCAAAAATCAAAGAAGAGCATACGATCGCAATACTTAATTATCGAAAGTTCCAAAAACAAATGTCGAGCTTCTGATTCTCCGGTCATTGGAACAAGGTTGTTGTTCTTCTTCGTGTCTTCTAGTTGATGTTCATCATCTTCGAGACAAGTTGTTTCTTCTTAAGGTTTCAACACCGTAAAACAGTTTCTTTTAAGTTCTTTCAACCGGCTCTTAACCTCATTCTTGATAAAATCATTGTCATTGTCATCCTCCTCTGTAGAAGCAGAAGCAGAACCAATAGCCTCGTTGGGCTCTTCTTCGGAAGGTTTTGAACTTTTGGTTTATTTATGCGAAATCAACTCTAATGGTCCATTCCCTACACTCCCAACGGTCACTTCATTCGGCAAGGGTATGCCGATGGCCGCATGCTGTTCCATGCCAAATGGTAGGGGCGGTGTTACTGCATGCCAATATTTGGTGGCCAGCCTCAATGCTGCCCACCCCTTTCACCCTTAGAACACTAAAAAGATCTTGGTGAAGAAAATCATTTTTCAAACTTCGAGTAAAATGGGTGAAATGTGCGGAAGAATGGTGACTAGCGGTTAAAGGGTGGATAAAAAGGTTTCTATTTGTTGGAAAGAAACAATTTTGTTGAGTAGTTTTGGAGAAAGAAGGCTGATAAAAGGTGTTAGATTTGTAGGGTATGAGGTGGTTGAAAATCACAATTTATTATGGTTCACGGAATGAAGGTAATGTTTATCTGTGCATCAAAGATAGGTTATGATTCTAATCGATGAGGCGACCAAAACGCATTGATTAAATAAATGGTTGCTTAGTTTGCTAGTTTAAGGTTTCAGATCCCGGCTTTTGATTTTTTTTTCATGTAGTCAACTATCAGAAATATTGTGTGCCTCATTATTTGATTTCTAATCCTCAAATGACCCGTTATCACATGTGTGCTTTATTAGCTCTTTTAGGATAAGAAAGTAGGATGATACATTTCGGTTTAGGCGTTTAAACTCAATTTGAGGTGTGTGACAAATGAATATTAAATGTTGGCTTAAAAATTGGTGCACGAAGGGTCATATTGGGTCGGAGTTCAAACAAATGGGAGATGACCGGTGACTTACCTAAGTGTCAACCCATGTATATTTACTATATGTATATCTGAATATAAAGTGACAATGTGCATACTCTAGATTACTTGATAGCAACTCAACTGAAGTACTAGGGGGATGATCTTTGTAATACAAACTAGTTAAAAAGAACTTAACCTGATGCACTACTCAACAGGGGCTGACGATATTTTTAAACTTTCCTTGGATATAGCCATATGTATCATGTCATCCACCCCATGTCTTCATCTCTACACCTAGAACTCGTTTGGCTGCTTGTGCTTGATTGTGTAAACATGTAGACATTTTCTTCAACCTCTTTTTTTGTTGTTTCTGAATTTTTGTCAGCCTACATGATATCCTGAACCTCACAACGTGTAATAAATACTCCTTGGATTGTGCGATTAGATTATGTGAAGTATGCTAGTCCCTATGATGGGCTTAATATTTTGCATGTTCCGGGATAATTGTCAGATAATAAAGAGCTCAAGAGGGAACACAAAAGGATCATAGAAATGGATCTCGATTTTTAACATTTTCTTCAAGTTGTAACATCTATTGCTTCTAATGAATCGAAATTTACTTACCTTTATCCTACCCCAGCCATAGCCCCATTACAACCATTCCTGTATTTCACATTTTAGACCATGTGAGTTGTGTTTTTACAACACCGCCATAATGATCGACCTTAAGACTACATAAGAAGTAGCACATATTATATGTTATTCCAACGTGAAATTTTATTTTGCATATGTTGGAAGAAAACTTGTACCATAATTCACCCTGTTTTTGTAGACAATTTCTGTTTAATCGAAGACTATAATTAGTAGTTCCATGTGTGATTCAGATGATGGGAAAAGTGAATAAAGAGAGGCTTGGAGAATTCCTTGGGGAACTGCAGAGGAAGGAAGATACAAACGATCGGTACGTTGCTGCTTTGAAGGGAGAGACTCTAACCAGAAACCCGTACGTAAGAATTCAACCTGTCACTAGTCCAGCCCCCTCTCAAGTTAGTAATGGTAAAAACTAGGCAAGCTGTCTATTTCCATGAAATGACTTTGTCACCATGTTCTGTAATTTTGCAAGCTCATGCATATGGATGCAGTTGCAAGAAGAAAAATGATGTTTGTAGCAGATATTGTGACTACACTTAATGGCCGTTAATATTATTTATTATTTATGTTTTATCTACGTAATACGTAGTTGTACCCGAAGCAATAAAATCTATACTATTAGCTACAGTTAAAGTTCTGTCAAGTAATGTAATGTCCGTCCAGACCGTTAAAGAAAAAACTGTGTTTGTAGCAGATTTGTGACTACACTTAATGGTCGTTAAAGTTATTTATTATTTATGTTTTATTTACGTAATACGTAGTTGTACTCGAAGCAATAAAATCTATACTATTAGCTACAGTTAAAGTTCTGTCAAGTAATGTAATGTCCGTCCAGACCGTTAAAGAAAAAACTGTGTTTGTAGCAGATTTGTGACTACACTTAATGGTCGTTAAAGTTATTTATTATTTATGTTTTATTTACGTAATACGTAGTTGTACTCGAAGCAATAAAATCTATACTATTAGCTACAGTTAAAGTTCTGTCAAGTAATGTAATGTCCGTCCAGACCGTTAGAGAAAAGAACATGTGTTTGTAGCAGATATTGTGACTACACTTAATGACCGTTAATATTATTTATTATTTATGTTTTATTTACGTAATACGTAGTTGTACCCGAAGCAATAAAATCTATACTATTAGCTACAGTTAAAGTTCTGTCAAGTAATGTAATGTCCGTCCAGACCGTTAAAGAAAAAACTGTGTTTGTAGCAGATTTGTGACTACACTTAATGGTCGTTAAAGTTATTTATTATTTATGTTTTATTTACGTAATACGTAGTTGTACTCGAAGCAATAAAATCTATACTATTAGCTACAGTTAAAGTTCTGTCAAGTAATGTAATGTCCGTCCAGACCGTTAAAGAAAAAACTGTGTTTGTAGCAGATTTGTGACTACACTTAATGGTCGTTAAAGTTATTTATTATTTATGTTTTATTTACGTAATACGTAGTTGTACTCGAAGCAATAAAATCTATACTATTAGCTACAGTTAAAGTTCTGTCAAGTAATGTAATGTCCGTCCAGACCGTTAAAGAAAAAACTGTGTTTGTAGCAGATTTGTGACTACACTTAATGGTCGTTAAAGTTATTTATTATTTATGTTTTATTTACGTAATACGTAGTTGTACTCGAAGCAATAAAATCTATACTATTAGCTACAGTTAAAGTTCTGTCAAGTAATGTAATGTCCGTCCAGACCGTTAAAGAAAAAACTGTGTTTGTAGCAGATTTGTGACTACACTTAATGGTCGTTAAAGTTATTTATTATTTATGTTTTATTTACGTAATACGTAGTTGTACTCGAAGCAATAAAATCTATACTATTAGCTACAGTTAAAGTTCTGTCAAGTAATGTAATGTCCGTCCAGACCGTTAGAGAAAAGAACATGTGTTTGTAGCAGATATTGTGACTACACTTAATGACCGTTAATATTATTTATTATTTATGTTTTATTTACGTAATACGTAGTTGTACCCGAAGCAATAAAATCTATACTATTAGCTACAGTTAAAGTTCTGTCAAGTAATGTAATGTCCGTCCAGACCGTTAAAGAAAAAACTGTGTTTGTAGCAGATTTGTGACTACACTTAATGGTCGTTAAAGTTATTTATTATTTATGTTTTATTTACGTAATACGTAGTTGTACTCGAAGCAATAAAATCTATACTATTAGCTACAGTTAAAGTTCTGTCAAGTAATGTAATGTCCGTCCAGACCGTTAAAGAAAAAACTGTGTTTGTAGCAGATTTGTGACTACACTTAATGGTCGTTAAAGTTATTTATTATTTATGTTTTATTTACGTAATACGTAGTTGTACTCGAAGCAATAAAATCTATACTATTAGCTACAGTTAAAGTTCTGTCAAGTAATGTAATGTCCGTCCAGACCGTTAAAGAAAAAACTGTGTTTGTAGCAGATTTGTGACTACACTTAATGGTCGTTAAAGTTATTTATTATTTATGTTTTATTTACGTAATACGTAGTTGTACTCGAAGCAATAAAATCTATACTATTAGCTACAGTTAAAGTTCTGTCAAGTAATGTAATGTCCGTCCAGACCGTTAAAGAAAAAACTGTGTTTGTAGCAGATTTGTGACTACACTTAATGGCCGTTAATATTATTTATTATTTATGTTTTATCTACGTAATACGTAGTTGTACCCGAAGCAATAAAATCTATACTATTAGCTACAGTTAAAGTTCTGTCAAGTAATGTAATGGTCGTCAACGACCGTTAGAGAAAAGAACATGTGTTTGTAGCAGATATTGTGACTACACTTAATGGCCGTTAATATTATTTATTATTTATGTTTTATCTACGTAATACGTAGTTGTACCCGAAGCAATAAAATCTATACTATTAGCTACAGTTAAAGTTCTGTCAAGTAATGTAATGTCCGTCCAGACCGTTAAAGAAAAAACTGTGTTTGTAGCAGATTTGTGACTACACTTAATGGCCGTTAAATTATTTATTATTTATGTTTTATTTACGTAATACGTAGTTGTACTCGAAGCAATAAAATCTATACTATTACTACAGTTAAAGTTATGTCAAGTAATGTAATGGCCGTCAACGACCGTTAGAGAAAAGAACATGTGTTTGTAGCAGATTTTGTGACTACACTTAATGGCCGTTAATATTATTTATTATTTATGTTTTATCTACGTAATACGTAGTTGTACCCGAAGCAATAAAATCTATACTATTAGCTACAGTTAAAGTTCTGTCAAGTAATGTAATGTCCGTCCAGACCGTTAAAGAAAAAACTGTGTTTGTAGCAGATTTGTGACTACACTTAATGGTCGTTAAAGTTATTTATTATTTATGTTTTATTTACGTAATACGTAGTTGTACTCGAAGCAATAAAATCTATACTATTAGCTACAGTTAAAGTTCTGTCAAGTAATGTAATGTCCGTCCAGACCGTTAAAGAAAAAACTGTGTTTGTAGCAGATTTGTGACTACACTTAATGGTCGTTAAAGTTATTTATTATTTATGTTTTATTTACGTAATACGTAGTTGTACTCGAAGCAATAAAATCTATACTATTAGCTACAGTTAAAGTTCTGTCAAGTAATGTAATGTCCGTCAACGACCGTTAGAGAAAAAACCGTGTTTGTAGCAGATTTTGTGACTACACTTAATGGTCGTTAAAGTTATTTATTGTTTATGTTTTATTTACGTAATACATAGTTGTACCTGAAGCAATACAATTTATACTATTAGCTACAGTTAAAGTTCTGTCAAGTAATGTAACTTCCGTCAACGACCGTTAGAGAAAAAACTGTGTTTGTAGCAGATTTGTGACTACACTTAATGGTCGTTAAAGTTATTTATTATTTATGTTTTATCTACGTAATACGTAGTTGTACTCGAAGCAATAAAATCTATACTATTAGCTACAGTTAAAGTTCTGTCAAGTAATGTAATGTCCGTCCAGACCGTTAAAGAAAAGGACTTGTTTTGCAATAGATTTTGTGACTATACTTAACGGCTGTTAAAGTAATTTATTGGGTTTGTTTTATCTATGCAATACATATTTGTACCTTGTATGCATAGATAGCTTGTAAAAGCATATAGCTTTTTAGTATATATATAACTTGAATATATCTTCTTTAATATGAGGGTTATAACTTGAATGTAAGTTCTAGTTAAAACGAAACAAACAAGGCATAACTGTCGATTTTAAAAGTAAAAAGTTCATTTCCAATCAAGTTTATAAACACAGACTTGAAAAATGGTTGATCATCAAAAATAATAATTACACTAGCGAACATATTTTCTGCTTTCACTTTTTGTCAAAATTTTTATGTAGATATCAAAACTCGTAAATTTATAATTACATGGTATCGAAAGTCGAAACTCGTAATATTATAATTACATGGGAAATTATAATTACATGGTATCCATTGTGTCATTATGATCTTATATGGAAACGGTAGATACAAAAAAGAATTTGGATCAAATAAATACCATCAAATCATTCATTTTT
The DNA here is from genome assembly GCA_034093135.1 of Erigeron breviscapus. NCBI lineage: Eukaryota > Viridiplantae > Streptophyta > Magnoliopsida > Asterales > Asteraceae > Erigeron > Erigeron breviscapus. The sequence continues at coordinate 109,152,109 of CM067174.1, read as the reverse complement.
AAAATGAACGTACCATAGTGTTTATATTCAGATGACACTGATGAAAGATATAAGTTTGATCCACATTGGTTGGTTTACTTGAAACCATATCATGACTAAAAATTTAAATCGATAAGTTTCGGTTAGCGATTACTTCATAGTACAAAATTTTCAATTGAGTTTTGGTAGGAAAAGTAAACAAACAAGCTACTTATAATCCTATCAAACATTTAGTATATTACACTAAACCAAGAAAGAAAGAAAAAATTAGAGAAAGAGACGAGTCAATGAAAGTTTAGTTATACTTTATAATAAATCTTAATAATACAACTATAAAAATTGGAAGTACACAAATATTAATGAGATGGTTAACATAACAACACCACCACCAGCAGCCAATCCCTGAGGTGAGTTGTAGACGGACTTATCTCCACCCAAAGGTAGAGAGACTGCTTCCATAAGGACCTCCGATCACAAAGAGGTAAAAGTCGAAAAGTGTAAAGAACTTAGTTACCATACCTGTCGGCCAAAAATAGCATAAAAAGATATACCTGTCTGCTGAGTATCAAACGGCTACATTAAGAGTAATGAAGAGTAGCAAACATGCGGCCTAACATACTTTAACACAGATTCGACAATACATGTACAATATATGAGACGGTTAACATAACAAACACAGAATAGATCCAACTCTTGCTACTTATAAGATTGTGAAACCCTATAAGGCTATAAGTCTATAACTATATATGAATATCGGTACAACACATAATATAAAATAACTATATATGAATATCGGTACAACACAATATAAAAAAATTCAGTCTCTAGGAAGTACAAAGTTAAAACCCATTATGAGTTTGCTTGTAAATATAATTGATCAAAATGTGGAAGCATCATCCATACAAGTTTGTTTTTATACATTTACGCCTATTAATACTAATTCCCCGTGGTAAATATAATTACAAAAAACTGAAACCGAGCACAAAGAATTAAGTCAGACATCAATTTATCAGCTGCAAAAGACTCGGTTGGCTACTGTACTCCTTGGAAATGTTTGTTGGATGTACTTGATGGAAGATAGCAAAAACTTCTAATAGCAATTATCCATCAACGATATCCCAAAAAATGGCCTACCAAAAGTCTATCTTAGTCATCAATGTCTTGAACCCATGCTAGATCTGCAGGGATTTATCAGGTTAGTATCTAGCGAGACTCAACTATCTGTCATTCTGGCTATAAGGGAAGTGTTCATAGCCAAAAAATGTGTATGAGAGAGAGAGAGACAGAGAGACCTTGAAGCACAGACCCTACTGCTCCATTTGGTACAAGAAGTCCAACAATTCGCTTATTATCTGTTGTTGTCTCTATACGCACAACCCGTATTCGTCTATGGCTTAGACGGGCCTGTATTCAGCACAACCACACATGTAATTACTGAACTACAATCATTTTGATAAATTAATTACAGTGAACTACTAAAAAATTGCACCCATACACGTGAAGTAACAACTGTCGATATGTACCATTGCAGACAAATCAGCAAATGTTATATCCAGTATATTTACATACCTGTTTGGAGAGGGCCTTCGCAATTGTTCCCCATACGGGTAGAATTATGCCACCAAGTACATTTACTTCCTGTATTCTTCTTCCAACTGTACAAAAGCTTCCAAGTTTACAATTTGGACCATGCATGCACTGCAGATCAGAGCAATTAGTCAATTAAGCTAATCACAAAACCATAAATGCCAGTGAAATACATCATTCTTTTACCACAAACAAGAAACTAAAGAATATGAAACTGTAATGACTTGGGATAATCTCATTAATAAGTTTAAGTATACAATACCTGCTTATTCGAAACTTCATACTCATCCTTCCATCCACTGTGTGCCTTCTCTACTGACATTATCTTTCTATACTTGTCCTTCAACTCAGCTAAGGGCATCTCCCTGCAAGTTAAAACAACAAAATGCACACCCAACTATTAGAGCCAAGCTATACAAGCAGAAAATTACAGATATAATGTTTTTTACTTTCTATACCTGAGTGTTTCCCCGGTAGCTGGGCGAAATATCTTAAACATGCCAGATGAGCTGAAAGATACGATACTTAAACTAAGTGGAGAACAATAACATAAACACAATTGTTGAAGCTAATGGTATGATCAAATATTATCTAGGTTATCGCATTCAAACTAGAGTTATTAGAGAAATTATGAATAGGCTTATAAAACTATAAAAAGCAGTGAAATATGATCTCCTTATCTGGAGTGTGTTTGGGTATATGAGTGTAAGAGTATCCAAACTTAACAGCTTAAAGAAATAGCATGATGATCAAACTTTAAATTAATACCCTTCGATTGCCAAAAGACAGTGTCTTCTTCCAAGCCATTCTCTCTTGGATTCATAAAAACCATTTGCAGAAGAGCCAGACACATCCTTTTGCTTTTCACCAAGCAATGCAGACGCAGCCTACAGGAAACAAAGCTATCACACAAATAACCTCGGAAAATACAGAGATACCTAACACTACTATTCTGTAACTAAAGAGAAGTACATACCTCCCAGGTAATTCCCCGATCCATAACAAATGTAAATAGTACAGTGGACGCTCCAGACATATGATCAGTATGAACAGTCTGCAAATTTTTTGGAAATCAACATGCATATTACAGTGTGTAGATAAACGGAGAATACATGAGATATAACCTTTGGAGTTCCTTGCAGTTCGATAGTGTTAGCTTTCAAATCAACAATCCCAGTATCCAAATGTCCTTCAAGGCGTGCATTTTGAAGGAGATGATCAAGGATGCTAGCAAACAACTCAAAGAGCCTATAGTCAATCATAAAAAATAATATTAACTACCACAAAAAAAAAAAAAATTGAAAACCTAGAAAGATAATGTAAAAAAGAGATGACCTGTTTTGGATATCTGGTGGCAGTCCTAAAAGCCTGTTCAAAAATCGTCCAACATCATGCATATCTGAATCAACTATGCGGCCAGAATACTTTCCAGAATCCTTGCCATTACCTGTACACGGATGAAACAAGAAACCGATAAGGATACACTACAAAAGATAAGAGTAGTCTATTAATCAACAAGTGTGTTGCTAAAGGTAAATACCAATAATGGTGTCTCTAACAATGCCGACAGATACAAGAGCAGCTCTTCCCTTTTCAATAAAATCTCTGATTGTGGCAGGATTATCAAATGAACAATTTGGTGGAACTACTGGAAAAGTATCCTAAAAGCATGGTTATCGTTGAGTTAATGGGGTTTGATATCAAGCAAAAGCATACACAGAAAGAAAACTTAAAAGATAAAAACCTGCTCCATAAGTCCCCTGTACATGATCACCAAAGCCTTTTTACCATATGAACTATCATAATTATAGGCGCTTAAAGATGGTCCAGCCCTGAAATATCATAAAGAGAAAAAGATAATACAGGAATACTTATCTTGAACTATATAAATATGCTACACATCAAAACATAAACTTACCTCCGATCCCCCTGCGTTAAAGCTCCAAGGGACTCTAATCGCTTTGCAACTATGGAAGCAAACCGGCGTTCACCTCCGAGATTCGTGAACAGTAACCTATTATTAGGTACATGAATCAAAATAGTAGGACAAGAAACATAAAAACCACATATCATTGGTCTTGGTGCAAAGCTTCATCACAACAACAATTGCCTACAGTGATGTATTGTCATGTGATAAATTGATGAACCAAAGGCTTGAATCCTAATTAACAAAGTTAACCCTAACAAACAGATCCTATGCACCAATTGATGGGTAAATATTTGACCATCCCAAGAATGTGAGTTGAAAAGAACTTTGCAAGAACTCAATCCATATTAGCAAATGTTACAAGAGCAATAGAGTTGAAATTTGGTAAAAGCATAGAAGATAACCATAAGGTAGTAAATTGAAGGCCTATCTAATCTACCTGTACTCGGGTGCAGAAGCTTGATTCGAACGATGTGTCCTTCCAAATTGCTGAATTGCACGATCAGCGCTCCAAGGTAATTCTAAAGTTATATGGACCCTTCTTTTCTGGCACAGAACACAAGAAAAATACAATTACACAACTCAGAGATGCAAGATCTCCAAAGTCCCAAGTAAAATGAATACATATTTACCTGGTTAAGGGCTCTTCTATCCGCCTGCAAAGAAACACCTGCTGATCCAGCTTCAGAAATAATGGCAATCAGTTTCTTACCATCCATGAAGAGTTTTTTTTCGTGCATGTTGACCATTTCCATAGTCACATCCTTCCTGTATCAACATAGAAGCAATGCATCAACATCCTAAAAGCAAATCAAATATGATATCATCCCTAATCCGTCGTAAACTCACGTGTTTCGTGCCTGATAAGTGACTCCTTTTCCGTTGGAAGCCCTAACAAGCATACCTCGTCGCCCTGTTATTTCTGCAACATTACCAGGGCCTCCAAGCTGCAGTTAATTGTAAAGTAAATTAGAAAAAGAATAATCACGGAAACAAGCAAAAAATTAACATAGAGTAACCACATTTATAGAATACCTGATCAATAATGTCATCCAATGGGTTGTTTGGAAGATCAAATGTACGGATTATATCCAAAATTTTTGACTTACGCTCTACGGCAGCTTCATACCTAATACATTCACAAGAGATCAACTAGGTAAACTTGCTTAGTACTGAATCAGGTTAATATAGCTCTTTGGAAGTAAATTCATGGCAATTAATTGTAAAACCCGACTTGCTACAAGATGTGGCAAAACTAGCTGAGGGCATTATATGGGAGCATCAGGAAAGCAACAGATACTTAGGAAAAGCAACTGGTTCACTTATATAGCCACACCTTCGTAGTAATTCTGCTAGATAGATATGTCTTGCTTGAAGATACTCCTCTGTTTTTTCCTTACAAGAATGACACGACCAGTCGGAAGATACTGCATCCGTTTCTGGAGGAACTACACATGCCGGATGCACAAGTTGACCACAACATGAACACTGGAGCACTTTCTTCCTTTCCTACATAAAAAATTAAGTAACATACCAAAGATATGAATTAAGAACTGATTACCACGCAAACAACAAGGAGTGGCACACATACAGCTTCTGAGTTGCATATGTTGCATATCTGAAATTCATCATCAGATTCCACAGATTCTTTGCCAGAATCAGCTACTTGGTTGAACAACAAATTAGAAATACCATTAGTTCAAGCAGTAATTCAATGGCAGTAATTCAATGGAATTAGAAACACCATCACACCACTTATTCGGATAAAAATCACACTACAATGTTAGCCAAACAAAGATGGTGTTCTATTTGCACAACTTACATTCAGACTCTTCATCACTCTCATTATCACTTGCAGGTTTAAATTTTGCAGCTTTCCTGACCCTCCCTTTGTAAGAAACATCGGGATTTGCTGAGTGCCTCTTACGCTGAAGTTCCTTCACACTATCTTCTCCTACAAGGGATAACACACAATACCTATTAGTGAAAACTGAAGATAAAAACAACGCCACATCACGTAAGACAATGAACACCTGGCAAAGATTCAGGTTTTTCAGGCAAAGGATAGTTCTCTTCAACAAATTTAAGCAACAGCTCACGAGGTCCAGATATGAAGTCCTCAAGTTCTATCCCCTACGGCGAAGAAATATGGAAATGAAAATCAGAATGCAGGCATCCTGCATTTTAGCAGGCAAAAGAAAAACACACTCACATATTTTGTCACTGCATCCTCTGTTCTTGCCTCCCCGGTACTCTGAAGACCAATGACCACACACTTGTTGTCCACCAGTGCCTGCTTGGCAAGGCTTACAACAGCAGGCACTTTTGCTGACATGCATACATACCTAAAGAAACGCTAGAATATAACAGAAGCAACAAAACATACGAACATATTAATGTAAATACAGAGGAAACATTCAGGCTTCATAAAAATCAAAATTAAACTGGCAAACCTGATGGCTCGCCCAATATAATCTCCACAGCTGACTGGAGCTAGGCTTATCATCACCAAGAAATGCACTTGCAGAAAGCAATTCAACCCTCAATTCAGCCCAAAATTCAGCTGCTTTTTTGTAGATCTCCTGCAATTAATCGAATATAGCAGAAACATGAGCAAATCTTTTAGATGCATCTTTTACATTAAAATACACAGAAAACTAGTTGGTACCGTCATTTTGGCCTCCAGTGGAACCTCAACAACTTCAAATTCTGCTCCTTTATAACTCAGAGTCCGACATACATACATCCCTCTGAAATGTAAATAACCTAATTGTAATGTAATCACTTAGAGAAGTTAGATGGTATATGCTAAGTGCCAACCTCGCTTTCATGTCCATGGCAACAAGTTCAAGTGCCCCTACTCCTCCTTTATCAAGAGCACCTGCATAGACATACACAGGTATATTAAAGACATTACTGATAAACAGATGGTATTGATACCTATACAAAAAAGAAATACACAGTAAATTCACCGAGCCTGCGGGTGAAGCACGTATATGTGCAACTCTTGACATGTAAACAAAGCAAAGAGTATGAAAGCATGCATTTTCTTTATAAGCATCACTGAAAAACTATACAATCAATATAATACCTATTATTCAAATTCTTAAGAGTCATGTTTACTTGTATGGTTATTAAGTAACAAGCATTTTGTCCCAAAAAAAAGTAGGGATGGGATAAAACTGAAGCCAGAAAAAGATAATATAGGTCACACCCAAAAGTAAACATAAGGTACACTCGGGGTTCCCTAGCATGCACGCCACCATCATCTAAAGTTAGGTCCCATCATGCTCATCTCCCTTACGCGTCTTATTTATACCGTGGTTCAGATCCATAAGACCATAACTATCTGTACCAAATTCTGAAGCTGTATCTATTTCACTCCTATTAAACAATGGTATTCACCCAGTCAAACAGCTTATAATAAATAAAAAAACAAGTATTATTCATGAACGGCATCATTAAGAACACTGGTGATGATCAATATTCACATCGTTAATGGAAGACCCCTTTTTCAATGTAATTGATTATCATAAAATTCAAAATATAGGAGCAGGGAGGCAGCATTTAATAAGATGGTTAACAAGCGCATTTAGATAAGTCGTTATTTTCAATAAAGCTTAGTATGCACACTTTCTTCTATCATCAAAGCATCCATAAGCTTAGGCAAAAAAAGGTAAACATGGTAAGTGATGAGTTACAGCAAATATTAAACATGCATCCAAAATTCACATGACTTCAAAAAACCAAGCACACTGATTTCATGTCTCCAACTCACTTTACAGAAAAAACAAAGTTGAAGTTATCTCATCTAAAACAATATATACAACTAAGTAACTAACATCTGATAAATTGTTTAGTGATGCGTCAGATTACATGGTTTCTAAATCTCCATCAATATAGAGTTTGACAGGAAAGTAAAAGAAATGAAACTAAAACTATAAGACATAACCATTTAAATATTTCTTACAACTATTCAGAGTTGTTCTTTTTCATTAAACAAAAACTACTCAAGAATAAAATGACAATCAGGGTAAGTATTCTATTCAGATCTATGTAGAATAGGTATATCCAGTAAGCAGCAAGCAGCAACCTTGTGAGATAGTCACATCCAGGGTCCTATATTGATTAAAATTGAAAAGTGCCTATGGTCTACCAATATCAAGATGAGCCACCAATCAAGAGATTCTGGATTCTAATCCCACAAATGTGTACATATGTGATGGTGTGTGAATATTTGCTGATTTGCCTTACAAAAAACAACCAGGTAACCCTTACGCAAGGAAACGCGAGAACCATGTACAAGTACCAAATGTGAGTCAGCAGCAATATGCATCAAGTATATAGGTTCAGTCTCTTCAAGATATACTAATATTGAGGTGTTAAACACACATTGTCTATTTGAGTTAGTGAGTCTAGGGTACTTGAAGACCTTGTTAACCAAGTTCAAGGTACTATACTACACCTTTAATAATTCAGGGTAGTAGAACACCTAGTCAACCAAATTGAGGGTACTAACATACATTTTGGTCTTATATATATAAGCCAAGTTTTTAGAACCTTTACAAAGTAATATATCAAACTATCTTGTAACACATCCTACAAACAGATAACTAAATACGATTTGTCCATGGATATCAAGCAATCTTGAAATAAAAAAGAGAAACCTACTAGAGACAACAGCAATATACAAATAAATCCATCAAACCTTAAACCGGGATCTAGAAACCAGAGACAAATGGGGATCAATCAACATAAGGAAACTCATATTTGTGAAGTTAAATGTGAATGCATTTGTGTTTATAAAACAGACACGCACACACATAGGCGTATGTGTGTGTGTCCACTCATACATAATAAGCAGATACAAATACGAGCATAAGACATAGCAGCTTTTGATAGCTAATAAAAGAACTCACCAACAAAAAAAAGGATGTGAAATGAATTCAAGATAATGCATTTATACCTAAAAATTCACGGAAACCATCAAAGGATGTTCCAGCTCCCCAAAGACCAAGGCGGACCATATAACCCAAATTTCTGGGTTCTGATGCACCAGTTGCTGAACAATAAACAACACGTCCTTCAGGAAGTTTTGCCTGATATATATTGAACCAGCACCTCTTAGAATCCAAGGAAAATTAGATCACCAAATTAAGCAAAAAATATAGTGCCAGAGACCTGAAGTTCAAGAACCGCTTCACCCGTTCGTGTTGGTTGTCCTCCGGCTTCAGGTATCAAATTTTTGGCCTTGTGGCACTACATTTATAAATATAAGGCTAGTCAGAAAGCACTCAAACATTACATGTTTCTCCCTTCTCTTTTTTATCCTTTAAATTGAGAAGATAATTTCCTACACTCTACACTTATGTTACTGAACTGACAAAGCTAACTTTTTGGGTAAAGGGTTTATACCTGGTGAATTGTATCTATGATTAATCAAAAATTACAATAAAGATCAAATGTTACAAAACATGCCTTCTAACCATTAAAAAGAAGCAAACCAACTGAATTATAAGCTAACAGAGCCCTCCCACCCATAAAGACCCCAAAAAAGAGGCCAAACAATACCACGTTTAAATACCAGAATAAGAAAGTTTCCACAATTCCTGCATCTTCAACACAATATGTGCACATATGTACGAGAATCACATCAAGAGACTTTAGCAATAAACCTACAATATAGTAAAAGTTTGTACTGTTCACCGATCTAGTCCCAAAGTACAAAGCCAGCCCTTTTATTTTGGTCAGTCTCAAAAAAAGTGTGCCTCCAAAAGTCCAAAATGATTACTAAGTTCCCATTCTGCCCTTATATACATGTTTCATCAATCTCCTTTAACATTACAAAACCTGTGTGTACTTTAAAGGCTAAATACTAGATAAAATTGGGACGATTGGGACGCAATGGACAATTGATTTGGTCCAATGGCCAATTTATTTGACGCATGGGTGTAAAATAACCAAAGCCAGTTTTTTAATTAGTAGATGGGTTAACTAGGTGTAATTTAATAGCCAAAATAGACAAACAAAATCTCACGTCTATTGTCACTAGCAAAGAAGCCCTATGAACTCAATCATATAATATAAGTGATCGTCTGTAAAAGAAGAGAAGAAGTTGGTACCTCATCAAACACAATCAGCCCATCATATTCTGAACCATACCACTGCACAAGCTGCTGCAATCGAGAACGACCCTTCTCAGAAGAAGCTATAAGGCTGCTATATGTCAAGAAAACGACACCCTCTTTGATACCAACAGTCTTGGAATCAAGCTTGGCATAAGGGAGTTTGTTCAAAGCATGCACTGTAAAAAAAAAAAAAAGAGATAACTACTGTAACCATGAACAACCCTTAGATTCTAACCAGCAGGGGTAGCAAAAAAGTAAACAATACAAAAAATTATTATCTAAAAGTAAGCTTTTGGCTGTAGAGTCATCTAATACCCCCAATGAAAACTCCAAAAGCACCCAAATTGTTAGATAGGTGTGAAAGGCAACCAGAGGTGAGTATATACAGCTTTAAAAACGTAACGATTAGCTAGAAGAGATATACTCCCTCCGTATCAAAATAAGTGTCAACTAGAGAAGAACTCACACAATTGAAGAAGTGCAATTACTGCAGCTTGCTTTTGCTAAAACAACGATTCCCATGATCATTTATTTTAAAACATAAAAAATTAAAACATACTTACAGAAATCCACCTAGTTTAGTTGAGCTAGTGGAGGTATAAATTAAAAGAAAATAATTTAGAGGGAAATGGCAGGTTTCCAAACAAACATATTTACTTTAATACCTTCAATACATGTTGCTCCCACATCATCCAAATCTCTTCTAGCATCAAATTTCAAGTCTGAACCAACAGAAACCCACCTGAAATCATCATGATTAGCATCACCAAAATGAAAAATAATACACATGTGGTCTTATACTCAAAGATCACTGACAATATTAAGCATATGCAACCACCACCCAAAACCTTACAATGCTTTTCTCCTCCCATGGTGCCAATTCTCCCATATTAGTCCTGCAATTGTACGTCCTTTGCCGACACCAGCTCCATCTCCAAGGAAAAATCCTGCCCTGGTTCCATTTTCAAGATGTTGGAGGTGTCTCTGTGAATAATAAAAATTAGAATGTGCATCAAGAATAAAGTAATTAGAAGTTAAAACTTAAGTTTAAAAGCAACCTGACAGGCATAAACTAGTGTCTCAATCTGCAAGCATGATAATGCTTTTGAAGCTTCCAGGTTATCCTTTGTTCTAAGATCATATGTTGGTTCAGGTGGTTGCACTGCAGATAAAGAGGAAGTTTCCACAATAGGATCTGGATGTGGGGGACCAATAGCCACCTTCGGTGGGCGCTGCATTTCAGTAAAAAATAGATATAAGCCCAGGATTATAAATCCACACATGAGAGGAGCTTAGGAGAAGATAAATACTCACGTAGTCCGTGAAAGTTTCTCCTACAACACCTCCTCCGTCTTCTTCTCGTTCCACTTCAATAGCTACCTGAAAATGGTTTATCTCAGCAGGTAAAACAGAAAATGAAAAACAATAAATATTTTAGGACATTAAAAACCTACGTCAGATTGTAACCTGCATTTTTCTAATTCAGTAGTTATCTATAGGGTCAGACACCTCATACACATATCCATTTAGACTACTTTTACAGTGCATATTCATGCCTTGAAAGTCAATACCAAAGTTAACCCTACATTATGTATCAAGAAAGTTTATTCTTAATATTTCCCATTTAGGTTTCTGTTGTAATTAACCAACCTCACTCCACTAACCAAGTTCCCATTCTCATAAACTCTAATGCATCCTTATACCATGCTAACAACTTCTATACCACTTTAAACCTACTAAGACTAGTTACCATCACCTCCAATAACGTGGAAATTAAATTCTAATCCATAAAAGCAAATGCTGAGCAACACATCCAATATTCTCATTAACTAATTTGAAGTCTACTAATTCAATTCTATAACCACAACCCCAATAAGCAATTAGCTATAAGTGTACACTGGTATATGAAAGAATGTACATGCAAACATACACTAGACTTTTACGGAACATTTCACCCTACTTAAGTACAACTGTGTGAAAACTAAATCCCTAAAAATCCAACTAGTTGTCCGCAACAAGCAAACTAGGTCAATATTGAAGAGATACGCATACATATACATATATAGATACAATAACCAAATGAACATTCAAAAAATACAATATGGACATTCATATTGAAAACTGTTTGGTAATATACATATCATGTAATGAACTTTCAAAAACACGATATACAACTTTTTTCAACATTTCACATTACATTACTACGAATGTGCAACTAACTAAATCCCTAATATTCAAACAATTACAAGCTAATTAGGCCAAAAATGAAGATATAGGCATACATTAATATACAATTTATAGATACATTTAGTTCATAACCTCATTATATATATGTATATATATGTATATATCTCATATAATGAACATTTAACACACGATATACTTTTCGAACATTTTACATTAAGTTACAACAAGTACGTGGCTAACTAAATCCCTTAAATTCACATATTTCTACAACAAGTAAATTAGGTCAAAATGAAACAATAAGCATACAAAATTACATATATAGATATAGAGATAGATATATAGATAGACAGATACAAGTAGTATATGTATATAGTTAGGAAATGAAACATGAAAAATAATAACCTCATTAACTTCCTCAGGAGGCGGAGGATAAAACTGTTTAATTCTAGAGAGATCGACAGCAAGTTCCATTTTACACTGAGGACAAGCAAACCTTGATAAACCATGAGGAACATTAAGTATAGCCTTGCAATTAGCGCACGGCAGTTGGATCTTAGTCGGATCGATTCCATGTGCCGGAACCTGTACCGGATTATTCCTAATCAGTTCCGGCGGCAACATTTGCGGCATCTGACACGTCGGACAAACAAACTCGGTCAAACCTGGACCGACGGTTAATATCATACGACAACCGGCGCAACGAACTTGACAACCGCCGGTCGGAAGAAAGGCCGGCCGTGGTAGCGGTGGTAACGGTGGCGGAGGTTGCGGTGGTTGTATGAGCGGGAGGGAAGGGGAAACCGGTGGCTGTGTCATTTGATTCAGTCGAAAACTGAATTATATTATATAGGTATTATTAGAATTATTATTATGTATGTATAGATACGGGTATAGATATAGATAGATATATATACATGTACAGCGGTTGGGGGGGACGGAGGAATCGTGGTGGGGAATGGGAAGCGGCAAAGAAGGGTGTATGCGTGTGTGTGGGTGATCTAATTGGCGCCTATCTCCTCCCTCTTGTTATTGCGCCTAAATTTTACGAGTACATTGCAATAGTACAACTACATATACTATCTATCGTGTCAATCATCTACTGAGTATATGCGCGTATTTAAAAATTCGAAAATTTACTTTAGATTTTTTGTGTGATTTGCATTTAGATTGTTTATTTCGTAGGTCTTTGATATATTGTTTGAAGAGGGAAGTTATCCACATCATCAGTTAATAACGTTAATCGTCATTTGTTAAAAATATATTTGAAGTTGTTAATAGTTGGGAGCAATTTTTTGACTCGTCTAGAATAATTGTAATCCTTATAATCGGCTTTAATGATGTGATTTAAAAATTAATAGAACAAATCATAATCCTAGTTAATAACAACTAAATAATATAAAACACACACTAAGTTATACCAAGTCAAGTAAGACGGGTGTAGTCTCTATTTCGATAGGGAAATAATACTCGTATCACAAAAGTTGATAAATCTACCATTGTAATGCATTGCATACTTGTACAATATGTTGTGATATATATACAGTGTGGTAGATGTATGAAATTTTGTGGTACGATCATCACTACCCATTTCGATAATTTGATATCATATATGCTTCAAGTCCATCACGCTTAAGAGCTCCATTCTAAATTATCCATACAACATTACATGGAAAAGTTGTGTTGGTGTTGAAGATACTTAAAGTGTAGTGTTTCTTTCTTTTTATAGTAAATCTACCATTTAGTATTTTTGAAAGTTTATCAAAAGTTAGTTTCATTGAATTTTTAGTTAGACGAGTATGTGTTCTTAGTGTTTATATTACGGTTTTGTTATTAAGTTAGGTGAAATGAACATGAGTATTTGTAAGCATGTGAGCCATTGACTTATGAAACTTCATTACAATTTACTTACAAGGTTTGATAGCATTGAATTGTTAGTGTAAATGAGAAAAATTTGTATTAGGAGTGTCTTTTGTTAAAGGAGAATTTTAGAAGTGATATTTTTGTGGGTGTTTTTTTTTTAAATGTCATTTTGATAACGCATGTAGGGTTAAGACAATATAGTCTACCGAGTGTGACGCCCACAATTATATGGTGACAATTCAAAATACGTTTGTTGGGAGATTGTAGATTCAAACCAAAAGATACTTGACGATGGAAGAGATGTTTGTACGAAGAATGTGGTTCTTAAGAAAATGTATTTTATGATCGTTGTGGGTAATGGTTTTATGAAGATTTTTTTATTTTTGATTTTTGTTGGTGCATGTTTCTCGGTGACAAAAACATTCTAGATGTGTTATGAATTTTATATTCAAGTCTTGTAAATTACCGTTTGTCAATGAAATTACCTTGGCATATATTGGGATCATATTGGGATCCTTTTATATATGTTTATATGTTTGTTTATTATTTGTGTTTTGCAGGTACTTGACATGAATGTAGACATTACATGTAAAGGGTAAATAAGTTAATGTTGTTTCTGCGTTTAACAGCAGTAGAAACATTGGCTGAGTAATGTTGGTTCTGCGGTTAACAGCAGTAGGAACATTGACTGAGTCAATGTTGGTTCTGCGTTTACAGCAGTAGGAACATTGGCTGAGTTAATGTTGGTTCTGCGTTTAACAGCAGTAGGAACATTAACTCAAATATTCCTAAGTGTCATTTGAGAGTTCTTGGAAACAAGCAAAAGTTTGCTTGTTCAGAAGAACACTCAAATGGTTTGAGAGTTTTTTGGGAACAAGCAAAAGTTTGCTTGTTCAGAAGAACTCTCAAACAGTTTGTGTGTTCAGGGGAACACACAAATAGGCCAAACCCTAATGGGCTTGGGCTGACATGGAAACACGCAAACCCATAGGGTTTTGCGTGTTCCTGTCCTTGCCTATAAATAGAGGGTGTGTGTTTGCGTGTTCAAAAACAAGAGTGTAGAGAGAGAAACGAGCAAATCTTGAAAGAGAAACTACTAGAGCTAAGAACACACAAATCTAGTAGATCTTGAGGGTGCTACTCTACTCACGCACGAACCGCAAAACACACACTCGTGTTGGTTGGCTTACCAAGTGGGTATAGTTTGTCCGGAAAGCCGCCTCACTATATTAACCAAATACGAGTGTTTATGTCCATGCATAGATATATATATATATAGTGATATATATATCCTACAAAAGGTTGATATAAAAACCGTGGGTTTTCTCGAGGGATTCCGCGCCTCGACATATCTATAGTCAATGTTGGTTCTGCGTTTACAGCAGTAGGAACATTGGCTGAGTTAATGTTGGTTCTGCGTTTAACAGCAGTAGGAACATTGGCTGAGTCAATGTTGGTTCTGCGTTTACAGCAGTAGGAACATTGGCTGAGTTAATGTTGGTTCTGCGTTTACAGCAGTAGGAACATTGGCTGAGTTAATGTTGGTTCTACGTTTACAGCAGTAGGAACATTGGCTGAGTCAATGTTGGTTCTGCGTTTACAGCAGTAGGAACATTGGCTGAGTTAATGTTGGTTCTGCGTTTACAGCAGTAGGAACATTGGCTGAGTTAATGTTGGTTCTGCGTTTACAGCAGTAGGAACATTGGCTGAGTTAATGTTGGTTCTACGTTTACAGCAGTAGGAACATTGGCTGAGTCAATGTTGGTTCTGCGTTTACAGCAGTAGGAACATTGGCTGAGTTAATGTTGGTTCTGCGTTTACAGCAGTAGGAACATTGGCTGAGTTAATGTTGGTTCTGCGTTTACAGCAGTAGGAACATTGGCTGAGTTAATGTTGGTTCTGCGTTTACAGCAGTAGGAACATCGGCTGAGTCAATGTTGGTTCTGCGTTTACAGCAGTAGGAACATTGGCTGAGTTAATGTTGGTTCTGCGTTTACAGCAGTAGGAACATTGGCTGAGTTAATGTTGGTTCTGCGTTTACAGCAGTAGGAACATTGGCTGAGTTAATGTTGGTTCTGCGTTTACAGCAGTAGGAACATTGGCTGAGTCAATGTTGGTTCTGCGTTTACAGCAGTAGGAACATTGGCTGAGTTAATGTTGGTTCTGCGTTTACAGCAGTAGGAACATTGGCTGAGTTAATGTTGGTTCTGCGTTTACAGCAGTAGGAACATTGGCTGAGTTAATGTTGGTTCTGCGTTTACAGCAGTAGGAACATTGGCTGAGTCAATGTTGGTTCTGCGTTTACAGCAGTAGGAACATTGGCTGAGTTAATGTTGGTTCTGCGTTTACAGCAGTAGGAACATTGGCTGAGTTAATGTTGGTTCTGCGTTTACAGCAGTAGGAACATTGGCTGAGTTAATGTTGGTTCTGCGTTTAACAGCAGTAGGAACATTAACTCAAATATTCCTAAGTGTCATTTGAGAGTTCTTGGAAACAAGCAAAAGTTTGCTTGTTCAGAAGAACTCTCAAAGTTTGTGTGTTCTTGTGTCTTTGCGTGTTTATAAGTTAAACCACATACACAATGGCAGCAAACTATCTTAACCAATTGATACTAATGGACCATGAGACCGGTAAGGGTAATTCACCACCCAAGCTGATGATCATAGACCAATACTTTTCTTGGAAAGGCCTATTCGAATCCTTTATGCAATTCACGGATATTAGAATGTGGACTTGTATGACAGAAGGATATAGTGCCCCAACATATGAGGATAGTGGTGTTAACAAAGTATATGCTTATCAAGACATGACTGAATCTAATAAAAAATTGTATGAAGCAGAGAAAAAGGCACTATCATGTTTAAAAATGACATTGCCACAAGAAATATTACATTTATTTTGATGGATTCAATACATCTAAAGAACTTTGGTTAGCATTAAAGAATCGTTGTGAAGGGGATGAAACACTTAAAAAGAATCGTAGAGACCTTCTAAAGCATCAGTATAATGTATTTAATGGGTTAAGAAGTGAAAACTTAGATCAACTAATTACAAGGTATTATCACTTGTTAGCAGAGTTGCAAAAATTTGAGGTTACCTACTTTGAAGAGCAAAAAGTCGAGAAATTTTTGAGCTCCTTGCCGGAAAAGTGGAGTAATTACATTACCACTTTGCAGGAGAAAACATATTTCTCTGACATGTCCTTGACTCAGATAGTTGCTAAGTTTCGGGGACAAGAAATGAAACTAAAGAGGAGGGAAGCATGATATAATAATGCTCAGATTCCCGAGCTTTATTACGGTAGGCCTACAATCAATGTGGGTCCAGGTTCCTCTAGTGGAAGCACAAGTGCCTTCATGGGTGAAGATGTTGACTTACAGAAAATCTCATTTGACTCTGAGGGGAACATATGTCTTGTTTCAAGTCAGAGCGACAATCTAGGCAATCGTCAGTATCCTACCTCCAGTGCTAGTTCCACCGTGCCTATAAGTGTCAAATGTGCGGAAAGTCACTTATCCGTTGTTGTTTCATTCGTGACATAGTATGAACAGTTTATCCAAGGAAAGGTTCAAGATCCTAGTCTTATAGATGAAGACTACGAACAAATTGATCCTTTGGACTTAGAAGAGATTGAATTGCAATGGAAAATGGCCATGTTGACTCTTCGGGCTAAACGGTTCTTATCAAGAACAGGGCGAAAGGTTGTGGTTTCCAAGCTTGGCTTTGATAAGTCAAAGGTAAAGTGTTACAATTGCGAGGGCTTTTGACACTTTGCTAGGGAATGCCAGAGACCTAAGAAGGATGACAGGTCTATTGTGAATCGTCAAAACTTCAACCAGGGCGGAACAACAACTCCTCCAGGTGCTCCACAACGAAGATATTTTCAAGGGTCGAGCTCGAATGTTAACAACTCTTCTCAACAAAACAGTTATCAAGGTTCTAAGGTTGAAAGTCCAAACTCTAGTAACCAAAGTGGGTCAAGAGCTTTGGTGGTTCAACAACAAAAAGGTTCATATGACTGGGGTTCTATTGTTGAAGAAGCCGACAATGCCTATCTTGCTGAGATTTGTTCAGATGTGTCTTCAGATTCAGAATCAGATGTTCCAGAAGGTGATGATACTAGATCATTCAAAAACCCTGAAAAATCATTAGTTATGAGCAGTTCAAACAAAGTCGAAGATCAAAAGACAATATCGGGTCTGGTGAACTTCATGACGAACTTAACTATCACAAAGTATCCAATTTCAGTAGAAAGGACTGACAACATGTGGAATATCGATACTGGATGTTCTATTCATGCCACTGGAGATAGTAGTGTTCGGTCAGACTTTGTTAAGATTTCTGATGTTCAGGTGAACTTTGCCGGACCTGCACAGGGAATCGCAACTGGTCATGGTAAAGTGAGCATCACTAATCTTTATCTTGACAAGGTGTATCATGTTGAACATCTTGGTCAAAATCCTTTGAGTGTCAGTCAAATACATGATGTATGTCATGAGTGGGACAGGGATCATAAAAATGTTCCTCGTTTAGTTCCTGAAGCTTCTAGGGTTAATGAGACATCAACAAGCGGAAGGGTAATTCTAGAAGAAAACGAGACATTATATTTGAGACACTCAAAGTCAACTCCATTAAGTCATGTGAAAACAATGAAAGAAGCACTGGAAAGACTTTCTTGTATTGAGGAAATGAGAGAATATGGAATTCCAATCACGGAAGAAAATCTCATAAATTCAAGAAGAAAAATATCAAGAAGATTTCCTGCTTCATATTGCGTACGAAGGGTCATGTAGCTAGCATGTGTCCAAGTAAAGGAATGAATAGAGAAATGACTCATTCAAGGTCAGAACATACAGATACTAGGATATGCTCAAGTAGTGATGATCATTCTTCAGATAATCTATCCAAGCTTAATGAGAGAAACCTGAGAAATAGTTATCAGAAATTGAAGGGAAAAGATATGATGAAAGAACAATACAGAGAATCAATTGGAAACTCTGTTGGTTCTTCTCAAAGGCTTCCCATGCATTCTTTATCTACTCAAAGATCAAGAGATCTAGAGAAGAAATCATTTGGAGAAAGTTATTTCAGACAAGTGTCAAATCATGCAACTTCTTCAAACTACCCTTTTTCAAGAAAGAGATCAGAGAATTCTGGTAGTAGGTATCCTTCAAACTCATATGAAGTGAGATCTTCTGCTAAACCTACAGAATATCATAGTACTTATTATGATCGATTTGCTGGAAGAAGTGGGAACGATTTCAGATCAACATCTCAGAGCTACAATGTTGGTGAATCATCCAATGCCTTTCGTAAGAAGCGGCATCCACTACTAGAAACAGGGCTATCCTTGACGCGCAATGCGCGTCAAGAAGAGCTCGGATGACGCGCAAATGCCCGTCAAGGAAGGACCAGTCATAAAGCTTCATGACCCGCATTTGTGCGTCATCCGCCTATGACGCGCATGTATGACACACATTTATGACCCTCCTTCTTGACCTTCATAGTAGAGAGTCATAACCTTTATGACCCACTTTTTTGACATACGTTTTTGCGTGTCATAACTTATAAAATCATTTTTTTTTATTTTTTCTGTTTTTTAAAACCTGATTATATACATAATAAACCTGGCAATAAATTAACCTGATAATAGTACAAAATTAACGCATTTCATATATATCAAAACCATGCGTCACCAATTCATTACATAACGATTCATGTCCAAATAGATACCGATAATTAGTTAAAAGTTTACAATATATACTTTCTACCTAAAAATGAAATTCGACACATAAATTGCCCATTCTTCTCGAATATCGTCTAAATCCGCATCCATGTACTCATTGCTATCACCACCAATCTAGTCAAAAATAAAACAACATTTTAGAACCCGAACTACTTAAAACAGTTAATTAACTACTTAACTGTCTAAATCTGCATCCATGTACTCTGCGCATCCATGTACTCATTACTACTTAAACTACTTAAAACAGTTAATTAACTACTTACATTGTCATTTTCGAGAACCCGAACTCCATGTTTAACTACTTCCTTCATAAACTTCAACATGAAGTAGCCACAACACTACACAAGAAATATACAACATCCAATCAGCAGCATAAATTCTGCAGCATAAATTCAGCAACATACAACAACTACTTCCTCCATGTTTAACAATCAGCAACATACAACAACATACAACTAGCTGGATCTCGATCAGGTGTACTAACCAACTAAGTAACTAACTAACTAACTAACTAAGTAACTAACTAACTAACTTAACATACAACTAACTACATACTTAACAAACAGCAGCAGCACAAGATAATATTCAACAAATAACTAACCTTATAACTAACACAGTTAAGTTTAGTCCTCTTGTTGTTTCCAGCTTCTACATCATACAATGCAATTGCTCTACAAAGAATTAACCCAGTTAAGTATTACATCATACATCATAAAGATTCTATAATTTGTATTACTTACGCATCCACTATTTGCTTGAACTGAAGATTGACGTCGCTAGTCGATAGGGAATCAAGATAATAGCAGGTACTTGTCTTCATGTTAATCACGCCTAACACCCAATGTCTTCTACAAAAAACAAAGATCAAATTCTATTAATTACTGTTAATTTTTATTAATTAATTTAAATGTTGTCGAAAATCTAACCCGGGATTGTATGGCAATAAGACGAGGTCATTTTGCTTCCTTGTAGATAACCTTCTTGCAATAACTCGACTTGCATCCTCGATATTCTTGGCCCTCGCTTTACGTTAATGATGCATGATCGCAGTCGGGGTCATGAAACAAACTCCATGATCTCTGTGTGACCCATTCTTGATTTGCTCATACAGGTACCTGTTAACAATTAACATACGAAGTTTACATTCAATTAGTCCTGTTAACATACAAGTACCAACTTTTTATAAACTATATTTATCACTCACGTGATATAAGAAGCAACGACAGCCCCGCTTAACTCATCCATTGCAAATAGACTGTCAAAATCATTCCAATTTAAGTACGTGTAACTGGGGTGCCCAAACAAATCGTCCTCGCATTGCACTTTTATGCAATCGACCTTTGCAACTTGTCCATCAACCATCATTGCAGTCATTCTCATACCCATCCTTTCTTCAATTCTTTTCCTTACTCTCCTCTGACCTCTCGTCATCATTTTTTTCAACGGATTTCCTTTCTTAGTCACTTTTGCAATGGAGGCGACAGTTTCTAGGCTTTTTCCTTTTTCAACTGCAACTGTAAACATAACAGTTTCTGGTCACTAAAAAAACTGTAAACATATGATGTTTTTGGGCATCGTACCTGTTTTTGGCATCGTCGCTTCTTCTTCGTTGTCGGATTCTCTTTGTCGCTTCTTTTCTTTTTTCTTGTGGGTCGACCCACTGCCCAACTCTCTTTTTTCTTCTTCTTCTTTTCTTCCTTCTTCTTTTCTTCTTCTTCTTTTCTTCCTTCTTCTTTTCTTTCTTCTTTTCCTTCTTTTCTTCTTTTCTCCTTGTCTTGATCAGCAGCCTTTTTCTCCTTCTTTTTGGCCACTATCTTGTTCTGCAAAAATATAAAAAAGTCATAAAAAAATCATACAGGTACCATTTTTTTCTAATGATTAAACTGTTTTATATAAAAGTCTTACCAAACTAGAGCATGGAATGACTAGGTGACTCGGCCAGCTTAGTAAGTACCCAATGGCATCTTTAACAGTCTCAACGAACTCCTCGGGAATTGGATTCGGTATCAAAGCTTCTGCTTGAACAGATGTGTCCACCGTAACTTCAATGTTCCCATCTAATATTATATATGAACAAATAAATATTAAATAAGTAAGAATATATATAAATATTAAATAAGTAATTTAACTTCAAATACCCGAGACATGATTCACTATGGTTCCTTTGGCGACTATATTTGAAGGATCGTCGACCGCAAGTAAGCAAAATTTATCCTACAAATGTGCACAATATTATTAAAACAGACAATAATTGCACAATATTATTAAAACAGACAATATTTGAAGACTTACATTTGGTTCACTTGGTGCATTTGGTTCTTCGTCTTCATCGCTACACATTTTACAATTACTTGCACCCTCCGAAGCATTGGTACTTGCACATCTTCTTCTTTCTAACTCATCTTCAACAGCTTTTAGCCGTTTATGCATTATCTTATCATGTTGTTGCAGGTATTGCTTGACATTCCTGGGTATTAAAAAATACTGTTGCGGTGTTATATATCGACCCATCCCACGTACACGCCCACGCTGTTCATCAGTACCCAGGGCCTCTGTAAGCACATCTAGTGATCCCATTGGATCCTCTGAATAATCCTTGTCCTTCTTTAGCATCTCCTGATTAAACAAACATATAACTTAACATCTGTTGACTTACGGTCAAAAGTCAAACTTTAACTAACACTAACTAAGCAGCTAACTTTGTTGACTAACTTAGAAATCTGAATACTAACTAAAACATACCAAAATAAAACTGTTAAATATGAATACTTACAATTTTATCGAGAACTTTTTGGACAGCTGGGTCGAAACCTCTTTTTTTCTTTTCTCTTGCTTTTTTCCAACATTCTACCCTATCAATCTCCCTTTCCTCTTTGCCGGTTGCTTTCATCTAAAAAAGTTAAAAGCAGAAGTTAAAAAGCATCAACATAAGCAATAAAAAAGTTAACATAAGCAATAAATTCCATCCTATCTCAGAAATGAGTCTGGCATATCCCTTTCGGCTCAAACGATGGTTGTACTTATTACGTGAACGAAGAACTGAATTCTTATGACTTATTTCCTGCATAAGTATATACAATTAACATGTTAGTAACTGTTTTTGTGATAAATAACTGTTTTGGGAAACTTAAACAAATACCTCGAACGAAGGCTTAGTTTTTTGTGATACGAAAACTTTCCAGTCTTTTTTTTTCACGGACGGATACTTTTCAGGAGGAGTATATAATCGCTTCTTGGCCTCCTTAGACTTATCATCTTTTAGTGGCTTAATGTACTTCTTATAAAGAAAATGTTTGAAGTTTTTCCACTTTAACCCGATTGATTGGAGAACTTGCTTCTGACTGCTTTTGTGAAGTTTAAAATGTTTCTGAAACGTAAAAAATGAATCAAAACATAGTTAGAATAAAATACTAAAAGTAAAACATAGTTAGAATAAAATAATAAAATACTTACGTTAACATATTGCCAACAAGCTTCCTTCGTTTCATTATCTACGATCAACCAAGAATCATAGGTTATGTTCACCATAGATCTTGCCACCAATCCCTCAAAAGTAGACAGTTTTGTTGCTGCCCTTCCAGTTGGCACACCTCTTTTATTATAAGTAACCACTGTCTTTTTTTTCGCCTTCGTTTCATTATCTACGATCAACCAAGAATCATAGGTTATGTTCACCATAGATCTTGCCACCAATCCCTCAAAAGTAGACAGTTTTGTTGCTGCCCTTCCAGTTGGCACACCTCTTTTATTATAAGTAACCACTGTCTTTTTTTTGCCTTCGCTTTTATTGTCGGGCCTCTATGCGATTTGGAATCTAATTCGCCATCCAAATTCGAATCAGAACCAGAAACCGCATTTTCTTCGCGGTCCGAATCAGAATCAGAACCGGAAACCGCATTTTCTTCGCGGTCCGAATCATTATCAGAACACGAGGCCATCTTTTATTACCAAAAAGCAACCTGTTTAAAATAAACAAAATAAACAGTTATTTTCATACCAAAAACTTTAAATAATAAACAATTCTTGACAGACTTTAACAAATAAACAGTTACTAAAATAAACAGTTATTTCATACCAAAAACTAATAAACAAAATAAACAGTTATTTCATACCAAAAACTAATGATCTAAAACGAAAATGCCCTCGTCATCCGAGCGCGTACACTTAAAATCATCGTCTAGATCTACTAAAGACAGATTCATATCTTGTGTAACATCAAATTCAAACACATCATCAGTTTCACCATTATTATCTCCATACTTATGCATCCTATGTGGTGTGAAGCCAACAACAGACAGGTTCCTATCTTGTTGGTCCTGAACATAAAAAACTTGTCTTGCTTGACTAGGTAATATGAAGGGTTCAGACCGTTGACCAAGCCTATCAAAGTTAACCACTGTGAATCCTAAATCATCTTTTTTTACTCCACGACTATCTACCCACTCACACATGAAAACAGGAACCGTAAATGTACGATAATCAAGATCCCATATTTCCAATATACGACCGAAGTATGTAACAGCGCCGTACACCGGATTGGAGTCTTTTGCACTAGCAATCTGCAGAGTATTTGCAACTACAGATACTCCACTACCTTGAGTGGTTTTAGATTGATCACGCTCTTTTGTATGGAATTGATACTCATTTACAGCAAACCCGGTATATTTACTAACAGCAAAATCAGGGCCCTTTGCCAACCAACGAACAGTATCACCGGTATTTTCCCCGTTAGCCAAACACTTTTCAACCTCGTTCTTAAACCAGTCAATAAACGTCCGACTATGTTGGCTCTGCAACCATGTATTATTTCGACGCGGGTTAAGATCCTTCAGTTCTAACATATGCTGCTCTATGTATGGTTCAACGTCGGCAGTGTTTCCTAATACATAAAGATGAGCTTGATCAAGTAACTTAGAATCCACAACACAGATGGTAGCCTGTGATAAAGGTTTACCAGTGCGGTTTCTTTCATCAGCACGATCATGAGGATTGCCAATAGATTTCATGTTTTCCAAGTAATCGGAACAGAATTCTAATGCTTCCTCTGCCACATAACATTCTGCCATGCAGCCCTCGGGTCGATAATGATTTCGTACATAACCTTTTAGTGTTTTCATGTACCTCTCAAACGGATACATCCACCTAAAGTGGACTGGGCCACATAACTTCACCTCTCTGACTAAATGCACCATCAAGTGAATCATGACATCGAAAAACGAAGGCGGAAAATACTTCTCTAGTAAACACAATGTTACTACGATGTCAGTTTGCAGCTTGCCTAGCTTACTAACATCACCTACTTTACTACACAACTCGTTGAAGAAGTGACACAAGCTTATAATAGTCTTCCTAACTTTCACGTCTAACACCCCCTTTATTGCAAAAGGAAGAATCTGTTGCATTAGTACGTGACAGTCGTTGGACTTCAATCCATTCATCTTCGAATTATCATCGGACATGAGATTCTTGAAATTGGAGGAATACCCATCAGGCACTTTTATGTTAGACAGCGTGTCATAAAACATGCGTTTCTCCGCGCTATTTAATGTGTATATGGCAGGCGGCAGATAATGACCCTTCCCTTTTGGTTGACTTATTAACTCAGGCTTAATCCCTAACTTCTCCAGATCTTGTCGTGCCTTTAAACCGTCCTTCGTCTTGCCTTGCAAATTCAGTAGCGTCCCATAAACACTCTCACATACATTCTTTTCTATATGCATAACATCTAACTGATGACGAACAAGCAAATGCTTCCAGTACTCTAGTTCAAAAAAGATTGATTTTTTACGCCAAAATTTCGATCTCTCATCGATAGTTTCTTTTTTCTTTTTTGGCCTTCTCTGCTGACGTGGCATTTTCTTCTTTGATTTTTTTATTCTTCAACACCCTCCAGATCACTTCCTTCTTTGCCTTTTTCTTCTTCCCCCATTTAGTCGTAAACCCTTCCAGATAGTCGTAAACTTCTTCACCCGATCTCGGTTTTTTCATCACACCGCTCTCTTGTTCATTATTGAAATCTTTTTTTCTTTTGCGAAAAGGATGTGTAAGTGGGAGGAATCTTCTATGCCCGAGGAAGCATACTTTTTTGGATTTTGGCAACCACTGTGAGTAGGTATCCTCTGAGCATACTGGACACGCTATAACCTTTGGTAACACACCCCGACAGGTCACCATACGCGGGAAAGTCATTTATAGTCCAAAGTAAGACTGCTTTTAGATTGAAGAACTGTTTCTTATAAGCATCATACGTATTAACGCCAGGTTCCCACAATTGTTTCATATATGCTATTAGTGGTGCCAAGTAGACATCAATACTGTTACCAGGTTGCCTTGGACCTGATATCAGTAGAGTCAATGAACTTTCTTGACATACACAAATAAGAAGGCAGATTGTACGTTGCTAGGGTAACCGGCCAACAACTATACTTTGCACTTAATGACTTATGAGGGTTTATACCATCTGCGGACAAGGTTAATCTCAGATTCCTATCTTCCTATCCAAATTCTTTCCACTTGTCGTTAACAAGCTTCCAAGATGGGGAATCACAAGGATGTCTTAGCTTGCCATCACTGACCCGACCTTGCGCGTGCCAAGTTAGGTCATGTGCGGTTTCTGGTGACGAGAACATTCTTCTAAATCTAGGAATGGGCGGGAAATACCAAACAACTTTCCAGTACTCTAGTTCAAAAAAGATTGATTTTTTACGCCAAAATTTCGATCTCTCATCGATAGTTTCTTTTTTCTTTTTTGGCCTTCTCTGCTGACGTGGCATTTTCTTCTTTGATTTTTTATTCTTCAACACCCTCCAAAAAAAAAAAAAAAAAAAAAAAAAAAAAAAAAAAAAAAAAAAAAAAAAAAAAAAAAAAAAAAAAAAAAAAAAAAAAAAAAAAAAAAAAAAAAAAAAAAAAAAAAAAAAAAAAAAAAAAAAAAAAAAAAAAAAAAAAAAAAAAAAAAAAAAAAAAAAAAAAAAAAAAAAAAAAAAAAAAAAAAAAAAAAAAAAAAAAAAAAAAAAAAAAAAAAAAAAAAAAAAAAAAAAAAAAAAAAAAAAAAAAAAAAAAAAAAAAAAAAAAAAAAAAAAAAAAAAAAAAAAAAAAAAAAAAAAAAAAAAAAAAAAAAAAAAAAAAAAAAAAAAAAAAAAAAAAAAAAAAAAAAAAAAAAAAAAAAAAAAAAAAAAAAAAAAAAAAAAAAAAAAAAAAAAAAAAAAAAAAAAAAAAAAAAAAAAAAAAAAAAAAAAAAAAAAAAAAAAAAAAAAAAAAAAAAAAAAAAAAAAAAAAAAAAAAAAAAAAAAAAAAAAAAAAAAAAAAAAAAAAAAAAAAAAAAAAAAAAAAAAAAAAAAAAAAAAAAAAAAAAAAAAAAAAAAAAAAAAAAAAAAAAAAAAAAAAAAAAAAAAAAAAAAAAAAAAAAAAAAAAAAAAAAAAAAAAAAAAAAAAAAAAAAAAAAAAAAAAAAAAAAAAAAAAAAAAAAAAAAAAAAAAAAAAAAAAAAAAAAAAAAAAAAAAAAAAAAAAAAAAAAAAAAAAAAAAAAAAAAAAAAAAAAAAAAAAAAAAAAAAAAAAAAAAAAAAAAAAAAAAAAAAAAAAAAAAAAAAAAAAAAAAAAAAAAAAAAAAAAGAAAAAAAAAAAAAAAAAAAAAAAAAAAAAAAAAAAAAAAAAAAAAAAAAAAAAAAAAAAAAAAAAAATCTAGGAAAAATACCAAACAACTTTTCTCGGCACTGTCTTGCTATTCTCCTTCCACCGAGAAGTGCCACAAGTTGGACATTGAGAAGCATCCTTGTGCTCATCCCAGAACAAGACAATCATTCTCACAAGCATGATACTTAATGTATTCTATGCTTATTCCTTTCAGCAACTTCTTGGCCTCGTATATCGACTTAGGGATTGTATTATTTGAAGGCAAAACATCATTTAGCTCGCCCAATAAAGCATCAAAGCTTGTATCAGACCAGCCAAATTGACCCTTCAAAGCTTGGAATTTCAGCAATCCATTTAGTGCATTATACTTAGACCCTTCATACAGTGGCTTGTCGCATTCTTCGAGAAGTGACTTCAATAAGCTAGGTTCATTCTCTGCATATGTGAAGGCCTCATGTAGCATCTGCTTTGTGTAATCGAACTCAGGAGGTATAGACTAATTAGGGCATTGAGCTTCATCCTTAGATGAATTTTCTCCGTGGAAGGACCAAACACTATAATTCTCATCGAAACCGTGTTTAAACAGGTGATAACGCACGTTGGAGATGGAAGTGTGACACAAATTGATACAATTTACACAAGGACACGGAATGGCGTCGGAATTTGGGTTATTGCATTGTGCAAACTCTAAAAAGGCATTCACACCTTCCTCGTATGCGATTGATAATCTATCGGACAAAATCCAAGATTTATCCATAACCTAAAAACAGAAAAAGATAACTACCTAGTAAAACAGAAAAAGATAACTACCTAGTAAAACAGAAAAAGATAACCTAAACTATACATGTTAAACAAGAACACCAGCTTAAAACTATATGTTTAAGATTTTGGCTCCCCTTCAAAGAAGAGTGTCACATACATCAAGTTGTCTTGATTGCGAAAGCCCTTAAACAAATTATCACATAAACACAGAAATACAGTCCAATATATTGCTGGTGATACCAACCTTATTTAACTAAATTACTACCTTAAATTACTACATGAGGCCTATAAAATATTATTCACAAACACCAACAAATATTAAACTGATAAAACTCTAAAACACCAAAAAATGATTTACATTAATAATGTTATCTTGCAACCAAAAAATGATAAAACTACATTATTTACATTTTCACAAACACCTGGTGTGCTACATTAAAAATCAATAAAACAGAAAATATAAAATTCTCAAACAAACAAATTAGGGCAAACTATACAACTACATTAAAACTATACAACTACATTAAAACAGAAAACATTAAAACAGAAAGCATACCTTTCAAAATTAGGGCTTTCACAAACACCAGGTTTAGGGCGGGGGAAGGTTTTGAGAGTTTTGAGAGGGGTTTGAGAGTTTTGAAGGTTTTGGGAAATTTAGGGCGGGGGAAGGTTTTGGGAAATTTAGGGCGAGGGAAGGTTTTGAAGGTTTTCAAAGGTTTTGAGTGTTTTCAAAGAAAAAAAAATAAAGGCAGAGATGGTAAAAAAAAACATAAGTAATGATGCCTAGGGAAACGTGCCAAAAAAACGATGACCCCTATTTAGGACGAAGCAAAACGAGCGTCATCTAGAAACCTAAATTTTAACAGATTATGACCCATATGTTATGACGCTTCTGAAAACGCGTCATCCCCCACAGTCAATTTACTCGTAATGACCCTTATTTTATGACTTCTCACTTTGCGCGTCATCTATTAGCGTGGGTCATAAAAACCGGGTCAAGGATAGCCCTGTTTCTAGTAGTGATCAAGATAATTCAAGTCAATTGAATGAGATTTTCGGTAAAGGAGGATGGGGAGAATTTGCATATCGAGATGATTCAGGAAGAATCCGGACAAAAAGGGTCTGGGTTTTTGACGAAGAAAACTAACTCCCTTCATTCGTGCGAAGGACACAGTCAAGGAGGACCATGTATTTTCGGTGATCGGTGACTGAGTCCTAGGCACAATTTTAATTAGATAACATAGTGGGTTATCGAACTTTTGTTATATTCTCTTCATTGTAAATCACGGTGCAAGTCCCATGTATGTTATTTATAATGTGTTTATAAAAAAACGTATTTGGGAAAAACAAGTATATATAAGGTGTTTATGTTGATCACTTCTGATCACATGTCAGGTGAAATCTTTTCTTATGTAGTTAAGATGTAATCTGAATTACTTTATTTTATGTTTGTTCATAAATCATTTGCGATAACATTGTTATTTGTTTAACGGTTGTTATCCTTTGATGAATATGCAAGTTGATTTATATATGATTTTTACACTAAGGCCTTTGATCAATCACGTTTCAAGTTGCTAGTCCAATTGACTGGAATGAGAAACCCTTAGCTACTATCTCTCAAGACCCTCCATAAAATCAGAAAATGCAACACAAAAATATAATAATGGTTTAAGGGGGAGTAGTTACTGCTAGAGACATGACGAAAACTTGTGGCTTTTAGGTTTACCTAATTGCTACATCTGATCTCTTCCGCAGAAACTAGTCTCTCTAATACCTGTTCAATATACAGTATTAAGCATGACTATTATAAGATTTGTTAGATTAATTTGATTTCAAAATTAATGTGATCGATTTTATAACTTTATGCTCCGTCATGTATATTGCTAATAATAGGGTTCTATTACACGAGAGATAATGCTAAATAGGGTATCTGGTTTCTAGGGGACTCAACTGCGTTCTTATTGAACACCGAATAAACGTGTGTCGTGATAAGGATGTAGTGTAGGTCAAGACTCTAATTTGAGTGTGTTTGGTACACCTTGGATTAGGTCTTGTATGTAAATTGCTCGAAAGGTTAAGTTTAATACTTAAGGTTTCGGTCAAAATTGGTCAAACAGAGTCATTTAGTTGATATATTTGATTGATATTTTGATATGCAATTTACTTTGAATAATTGAATAGAAAATACTTATTGTGTGAGCTGACATGATAATGGCTTAGATTGGGGGGGGGGGGGGGGGGGGGGGGGGGGGGGGGGGGGGGGGGGGGGGGGGGGGGGGGGGGGGGGGGGGGGGGGGGGGGGGGGGGGGGGGGGGGGGGGGGGGGGGGGGGGGGGGGGGGGGGGGGGGGGGGGGGGGGGGGGGGGGGGGGGGGGGGGGGGGGGGGGGGGGGGGGGGGGGGGGGGGGGGGGGGGGGGGGGGGGGGGGGGGGGGGGGGGGGGGGGGGGGGGGGGGGGGGGGGGGGGGGGGGGGGGGGGGGGGGGGGGGGGGGGGGGGGGGGGGGGGGGGGGGGGGGGGGGGGGGGGGGGGGGGGGGGGGGGGGGGGGGGGGGGGGGGGGGGGGGGGGGGGGGGGGGGGGGGGGGGGGGGGGGGGGGGGGGGGGGGGGGGGGGGGGGGGGGGGGGGGGGGGGGGGGGGGGGGGGGGGGGGGGGGGGGGGGGGGGGGGGGGGGGGGGGGGGGGGGGGGGGGGGGGGGGGGGGGGGGGGGGGGGGGGGGGGGGGGGGGGGGGGGGGGGGGGGGGGGGGGGGGGGGGGGGGGGGGGGGGGGGGGGGGGGGGGGGGGGGGGGGGGGGGGGGGGGGGGGGGGGGGGGGGGGGGGGGGGGGGGGGGGGGGGGGGGGGGGGGGGGGGGGGGGGGGGGGGGGGGGGGGGGGGGGGGGGGGGGGGGGGGGGGGGGGGGGGGGGGGGGGGGGGGGGGGGGGGGGGGGGGGGGGGGGGGGGGGGGGGGGGGGGGGGGGGGGGGGGGGGGGGGGGGGGGGGGGGGGGGGATGTAGTGTAGGTCAAGACTCTAATTTGAGTGTGTTTGGTACACCTTGGATTAGGTCTTGTATGTAAATTGCTCGAAAGGTTAAGTTTAATACTTAAGGTTTCGGTCAAAATTGGTCAAACAGAGTCATTTAGTTGATATATTTGATTGATATTTTGATATGCAATTTACTTTGAATAATTGAATAGAAAATACTTATTGTGTGAGCTGACATGATAATGGCTTAGATTCTAATCTTAATTGGGAGAATCAGCCGCTTATTATCTGTTATATATCTGTTTAAGTGTTTTCGAGTTCAATTATCTACCATTGAGATGAATACATGTGTTGTATGGATCTCACGAGTTTGGTTATGTGTGCAGAATTATTTATCTTAACTGGATGTGTGTCAACCGTTAAGATAAAGGGTCTCTTAAGTGTATAAAAATTGAGTCTATCCAGTATGGAATGGAGAAAGCTCAAGCGCGTTGGTCAAGTAGAGTACACTTACACACCAACAACTCACCAAAAATTCAAACGGAGACGAAAATGAAGATTAAAAGTTTGATTATTGTGTTATTCAATCTTATCTCTCATTTTTGTTGTATTTGAATTTATTAAACAGCATTGTTGTGTCCAATGTCTGTTATTGTCAAATACTTAACAAAGGTGCTTTGTAATTCATTAAATAGTGACATATCGGGTCTTGATTTAAAGATTTTACGTTGTAAGTTTGTTTAAGTGGTGACAATTATCGAGAATTTCTTTATCGAGAAAAATATTGATAATTATGATACAAAATAGGTTTTGTATCTGTCTTATCGTGTTCTCTAAAGAATTCTTTTCGTTAATCATACCGGGTTCGAGAAAATTCTTGGTGAATTTTCAAAGTGTTAATCAAGTTCGTGAAGGTTGACTTTTTAGTAAGTCAAGGTTCACATGAATCGAAAAATAGGTCAAGTGTAATATGCGAGTTGATCTAAGTGAATTCATATGCGTATTCTGGCAAAATGGGCTAAATATGTGTATTTGAGTTAAATGGGCTAACTTTGTGTGTTACATCTTGGGCCTCATTTGCGTGTTCTAGCATACTGGGCCGGATATGCGTGTTTGTGTCTTAGGGTTTGCGTGTTATGAAGGGGTATTTAAAGGAAGATCTGATCAGAAATACGCATTTAATACCATATTTAAATTCATTTGCGTGTTTCTTCAAAAAACCTCCACATTTGCGTGATCTTCTTCGCACTGTTCACACATCCATCGATTCACAAGACTTGATATTTTCGTGTTTAAGACACAAGAAACACTTACATTAACACTTATTGAACAAAGGTATATGATTGACAAGATTTCTAGATCCAGATCGATTTCGTGTTTTAAATGGCCAAATATTTAGGGTTTTTATTTCGGTTATAAAATCACTAAATGGGACAATAAACATGTTATGGATGGAGAAATGGAACCAAGAAACTGATAAATCGGACAAATACGGACCTATTCGTACCAGATTTAGGAGTTTTGGGGTTCAAAAACAACTGGTTAAGATTTGTGGGGACATTTCTGGTTTTGCGTGTTCATCTGGGCTTTGCGTGTTCTTATGAACCCAGAAATTTGAACCTTTAATCTTCCAGTTTTGCGTGTTTGTGATGACGTCATCACAAAGAACACGCATATGACTGCTTTGCGTGTTCCTGTGTAAAATACACCTTTTTGAGTGTTTGTCACCATTTGCGTGTTGTGACACAGTTTGCGTGTTTCACGAGTTAGAAAATTTTTAAATTGAAAATTTTTAATAAGTAAAATATGAAACATAACACGCATTGACCAGTCAAACCCGACACCATATGTGTGTATTGTCACCGTATGTGTGTGTATAAGGAATTTGCTTGTTCTAGGACTTCGGAAAATTTTCAAAACGGGAAAATTTTCAAATGAGTCAAATTAGAAAGGGCAACTGCCTTATAAAATTGGACTTTAAAAATTTAAGAAAAACAAATGGTTTTGGTTAAATTTAGTAAAGTTCAATTTGTCGATTATTAAAACTAAATGTTTTGGAGGATTATGAAACAAAAGGTTTCACTATCTTGAAAAACATTAAGAGTTTTAATTTTGACGCGTTGATTCGATAAAATTGGTGATGTTTTGGAGGATTATGAAACAAAGGGTTTCAATATCTTGGAAAACGTTAAGAATTTTATCGTTCAACTTATTTGTCGATGGTTAAAGTTGATAACATTTTCAGAGTTTGTGAACCACAGGGTTTCAGGAGCTTAAAAAATGTTAGGAGCTTCCAGAGATGAAGAAGATAGTCCGTCTCAACAGCTCAAAAGGAGGAGAAGAGCTGAAGAAGATAGACCATCTGTGACTTCTTCTCAACCAAGCAGCTCAAGATCCGATGAAGAAATTGTCTCCGGATTAGAGAAAGAACTTGAAGATATGAGAGTCTTGGTTGCAAGCTTGACGGAAAGATTTTCCAAGCAAGAAGAGTTACACCATCAACAGCTTGAAGAGTTGAAGACAGAGAGTGTCCAACTACAAACAAGGCATGAGGCTCTACAGAAGATTCAGACTGAGACAACCGTGCATCTGAAAAGAGTTGTCAAGAAGCTGAACAAACACAAAGAAGCCATAGAAATCCAAACTGCGGGTCTAGCAAGCTTTGATGGAGATTATGAGAAGATAAATGAGATAGTTGATAATCTTGGATCTCAGGGGGAGATAGATCCAACCTGCAGAGATAGTGTCCTCAGGAAGCAAAGGAGAGAGGATGAGGACGATGATCTGAGCAGACAAGAAGATGAGATCTCAAGATTATCAAGGGGCTTTCGGATTGGCACTCCGATTGCTACATCTCAGGGAGAGCAAAGCCTGCATGATGCTGCCGGTACCTCTCAGGCTCCCACAGCTCAAGACAAAGGGAAAGGTATCGTTAAAGATACTTTCCCATTACCGACCGGAGATGTAGATGTCGGTTTCCAGACTCATGTTTATGGCTACGAGAGTGACGAGGAGCTCGTTGCCATCGATGCTATCAGAAACTTGGATGACATGGCTGAAGATGATTCGGAAGGCTCACGGAGGGGGAATGGATACCTCACTCAGATTGGCAAAGAGTGATGGTATCACCTGAGCATAGGTTTGAATTTGAAGATGCAATTGCTACAAACCCGAATCTCTTGGAGTTTGAAGGTCAGAAGGAACGTAAGATCAAATCCTTTTATGAGCTTCCTGCTCAGGGTTTGACCTTCTCAGTCTATTACAAGAAAGGTACAGGAAGAGATGCTAAGCTTGTTGTTAGTAGTTTCACGGATGAACCGGGCAATTCTGATGATGAAGACGAGTATTATCATGTCTTGCCAAATGTTTATCGTGGGGATCCGAACCATCCATACTTGGTTTTGGATGTACCTCTTCCTCATAGGTATTTCGAATTTGTCAAAGATCCTTGTGCATCTTGTCTACAAGAACTCATCCTTAGTTGGACTTTTGATGAGGAGAAGAAGCTTTTCATGATGAAAAGACTTGATGGATGTCAGTACCTAGAGCCTAACTTTGAAGCTTTTAATTCAATGCCCAAGGCATATTTCTATCGCCTTGCAGGGCTTAGGCTGATTGGTAATCACAAGCATGCGAAGTTGTTTGAGAGCTGGATCAAGAATGACAATCATCTCAAGCAGAGTGGAGAGTCAGACCCGAGAAAGTTCAAGTTCAAACCAACTCCGAGAAAGAAGCGTGTCACTAAAGGACCGAACGGAGAAGAGATCGTTGTTAGATTTATAAACAAGATCAAGAATGTTCGTAAGGTTCCTTTGAAGAAATGGCCGCAAAACATGCTTAGTGACATGGATTATTGGAGAGTAGATGACTACAGTGCAACAGCTATTGTTATGTCTACAAGAGCTACTGGGCACAAGGATTTGCTTAGAGTCTACGATCCACTTCAGCTTATTAATCTATCGAGAAAAGACTTGAAGAGATTACATAGGCATCAGCTGACAAGTTCACAACTCCTTACATGGATAAAGGGTGTCTATGAAAGGATGGTGAAGTTTTGTCTAGTTGAGTATATCCATGCTGACAGTCGAAGATTCTTTGATGAAATACCTAGACTGGTGCGAGCAGGGGCTCCGGCTGAGGACAAGCCAAAATGTGGTTCCTCCAGCTCAAGATGAGCCAAGTGCTTCCGCACCAGTACCTTAGACTGAAGTTCCTGATGACAGGGTGGTGGCCAGCACTTAGGAAGACAAACGAAGACTTGAAGGCCACATCTAGATGCTGGTGTCAAGGGGGAGACTGTTGGTGCATGTTTCTCGGTGACAAAACCATTCTAGATGTGTTATGAATTTTATATTCAAGTCTTGTAATTTATCTTGTAAATTACCGTTTGTCAATGAAATTACCTTGGCATATATTGTGATCATATTGGGATCCTTTTATATATGTTTATATGTTTGTTTATTATTTGTGTTTTGCAGGTACTTGACATGAATGTAGACATTACATGTAAAGGGTAATTAAGTTAATGTTGTTTCTGCGTTTAACAACAGTAGAAACATTAACTTAATATACTTCCAACGGTAATATAGTCAATGTTGGTTCTGCGTTTACAGCAGTAGGAACATTGGCTGAGTTAATGTTGGTTCTGCGTTTAACAACTGTAGGTACATTAACTCAAATATTCCTATGTGTCATTTGAGAGTTCTTGGGAACAAGCAAAAGTTTGCTTGTTCAGAAGAACTCTCAAACAGTTTGTGTGTTCAGAGAAACACACAAACAGGCCAAACCCTAATGGGATTGGGCTGACATGGGTTTTGCGTGTTCTTGCCCTTGCCTATAAATAGAGGGTGTGTGTTTGCGTGTTCAAAAACAAGAGTGTAGAGAGAGAAACGATCAAATCTTGAGAGAGAAACTACTAGAGCTAAGAACACACAAATCTAGTAGATCTTGAGGGTGCTACTCGACTCACGCACGAACCGCAAAACACACACTCGTGTTGGTTGGCTTAGGACTTAGGTTACCAAGTGGGTATAGTTTGTCCGGAAAGCCGCCTCACTATATTAACCAAATACGAGTGTTTATGTCCACGCATAGATATATATATATATATATAGTGATATATATATATCCTACAAAATGTTGATATAAAAACCGTAGGTTATCTCGAGGGATTCCGTACCTCGACATATCCTTAGTCAATCTCGTTTCGACGGTCCGACAAACGAGGGCGACCTGAACTTACAATTTTATATGTTTTGTATATTGAAAGATGCTCAGAAATTAAGCGAAGCACAAAATCAAGTGGTTTAAAAAAGCTTGTATCTCCGCATTTGGAAAAAAAAAAATCAAGTTGACAATAGAAGATAGATAGTTGGTGGTATCCCGCGATAAAAATGTAATGCTATCGAGCTAACTAATTATTTGCATTAAGCGTGCCCTAACTAAGAATGTAAACTAATAACTTGTTAGTGGTTAGCTATAAACATTACTTTTGGAAAATGATGTTTACTCATGCATCTTTCTTTCTTGTGACATTACCCTATATTGTTCAAGACAAAAGAATAACAATAAACACATCATTCTAGCTTTAACTGGGGCACTTTGTCTCTTGAAGGTAAAAGGGTTCAATTTCCATCATTGGTGGATTAATAGTATACTGGGATACATCATTTTCCAAAAACAAATACGTAAAAAAAACCCTAACAAGCAGAATTCCGAGTTTGCGAGCTTGAGATAGTTTTACATTAATATGGCTTAAAGTCAAGGGACTACTACTAGCAATAGCATGGTCCAAATTCTAAAACAACTTTAACATATTGCTCGTAATTAGATTAGACTATTAGAGTAAGTAACATTAGTTGTTCCCACGTTTATATTTATCGAACAATTGATGTGTACAACATTTTGGGAAATGGAAATAATCGAGAAAATTGATATGTACAATATTTTGGGGAATGGAGGAGGTAGAAATTAAATGCAAGTTTGAGACCTTTTAACTTCATTTGTGAAGTCCAATCTTTAATTTTTAGACCTTGTCAAAGTTGATAAGTCCATTTTCCAGGTCAACATCAACATATATCATTAAGAAGTAGTTTATAATACCTTAAGAGTTCACAAAAAGTATCACTTTGTTAAGGTTCTTCAACTCTAAAATCCTAACTATCTTTCCAATGAGGATAAATAGATATTTAAGAAATAGACAGGTAAAGTCTAAAGACATCGAAAACCTTGATTATCTCTTCTTCATAACACACCTTGTGTTCTTTACCTTTTTAACGAAAAGGAAATAAAAAACCACAAAGGTCAACTTAATGAGTTGAAATTAGCAAAAGTAGAACCGAATGTTTTAGGTCATTTCAAGCATTCACCGTTGGATAACATAGATATTGCTCTAAACCAAAACCAAGGCACGTCCTCGGTTGCCTTAAACCCACACTAGCCATATGCCTTATCACTAGTGTTGCAGCTTGGAAATATGTTTAGGGTGGGCCGAGAAAACAATATCAAGTCAAAAATAACAGAATCTAAAGCCATGATAATATGTAAGTAAGTTGCAACAGAACTTGCAAGCTTGATACTGGGTCGCCAATAAATCAACACACCAACCCGACCCGATAGACCATTCTATCAAGCTAACAGGTTGGATTTAGATTGACGAGTTGAGTTTTCCAACCAAATTTCGATATTTGGTTGGGTGCAGGTCGACAAATGACAACTTTAACTATATCATATATAGAGGAAGGGTTATTTATATAGTAAACTTAGATACATACTCCATATCACATGCTCGCCCAAGGAATGCTTAGCACCCGCCCCACTAAAATTGCACCATGACTCGGGTCATGAGTCGATGTCATGAGCCTTTGCATAAAACACCACCATATACTTACCAAGCAAATTGGCCTATTTGGAAGCGGATTAGATTTTTCATTTGCAAAAAACAAACGACAGCGCTATCTTTCAGATGGCATAAAACCTCCTATAGCTCATAATTAAAGTACAAACTAGAAATTTAGTATTCACATCTTCATACCACAATGTTGACAAGGATTATGGAACTCCAGGCATGTCAATGTCATGGCCATATATGGCCCACACCACACACCTGGTGCTATACTGGTACAAATTAAGATAAGGTTCACAAAAGCTTATTGGTTTCAGAATACAGTAAACTTACAAAACCATCAAAGAATCGATATTGCAAGCCAAAAAAATTTGGAACTGGTGAATTGTTTCATAGAGGAGAAAAGAAGGTTTAAACACTCAAGCATGAAATATTAACAATTCAATAACCAAACTCTGAATTGACGACTAGAGTAGTAACACAAATCAAATTCGATTTCAATCACGGATACTACCTTGCGAAACCGATTATATGGGTATTAAAACCAGCTTCAATGTGAATGATAACAGCACACTTTACTGTTAACCACCCATCAGAATACCAAAAACAACTTTCAACATAGGAAGCAGTTCCCCAATCTTTACAACAGTCAAAACAACTCTATGTGCTCTCTACTTGTACAACTGAGGAGAATTTGCCCGAAATTCACATGAAATATACACAGAAAGCAAAGTAGTTGCAGGATTTTACCTGCCAGGGGGTGTTTGGTTCAACCAACTGCTGTCAGCAACAGCCACCTTCTTCAATTTCTGAGACCCACCCTCAATAGATGATCCAGCTTCTGAAACATCACCAATGTCTAACGAGTCTGGAAGATTCTCAGTAAAATCATCACTATGCAGCTGCAAATGACAAATAATTAAGTTACACCAAAGATTTGCAAAAATAAACAATTTGAGATGTTATAGAGTTAAAAGAAAATACTCACCCTTTCCATACAAAAAGTATTATCACAAGTCACAAAATTCCTTACACAATTTCAAGCGAAAATAAACTGTCTATTACCATAATATACTTCATTGTTGTCATTGGTTATGAGATCACCATATTTTAAAATTAGAGAATGGTATTTTAGACACCTGAAACTATATGCCAATTCAAGAGATTCGAAAACTTAAAATTGGGATGAGGAGAGTAAAGAATATCAGATGGGAGGCAATTTGCCATCTGTGAACACCATATTTCCAATATAGATGACGTTATATATATGCATCGCATGTGCGAGCGCGCACACACACACATCCTCAAGCACACAGTAATAAGGGTCTGCATCTTTCAATGCATGATATGGATTCATTCAGTAAACACTAAGTTATACCTCAAGTTGATTTAGCATTTCAATTGTGGCTTCCATATCACCTCCACATGCTGTATAGACGCTGGAAAGAGACTCATGAGATACACCAGGAAAATTCATCTGAAGATATGCCAAATTCATGTCATGATCAACATCCAGGGCTTGTTTTCCAGCTAACTCTGCACTATGCGATGATGAACGATAAGACTCAAAAGACTCAAACCCAGAATGACTCTTCAGTTTCAAGCTCTCAGAACTCTCGGGCAAAGCAGCAGAAGTATCCTGATTCTCAAAATATCCCAGGGACTGGTTTAGTGTGGTATTCCCAGGATCATAGCCTTTGATTTCATCAGTTGTCCCTCTTCGAGAGAGTGGAATGTATGAAGTAGCAAATGGATTCAAAGAAGACGCCCTTGCTTTCATTCTCCTTGTTCAGCAAATGACTACGATTACCACGAAAAAAAGAAATACTTGTATGAAAAGCAATTTCTCATTAGATATAATTACAGACACAAAAGCTTTGCAAAGATAAGATAAACCATTACAATGATTGAACATTAAACATCTTACAAACAAATTCACCTCAAACTAGAATTCATATCACAATTACGTAATCACACAACACAAAAAAAGAAGTTAGGCATAACGTCAAGGGTTATTGCAGTTCCTATTTATCAAGTAGTTTCAGGAAAATAACTAAACTCCATCATACAATGTATGGAGTACAAGACTATCATTATTTATCAGTTACTTCAATTGAAATAGAGATCCTTTAGGCTGGCCACCTCAAGCTTTTGAACCCTACTTTTTTTTTCAATTCACAAACCAACAATGAAATGTTTTCAGTTGGTACCCCTTCCACGTTAAGAAAACAGGTGTTTGCAATGAAATGGTTCCATTGTACACTTTCTCCCTTTTTAGAATCTTGGTGAAGGAGTCTAAATTCTATAAGACATGGAGTGAATACTACATGAGACATCATGGAATTTGGGAGGCAATTACAACTCTTGAAGCAATTTACAAACACGAACTCATAAGTCTCCGACTTTCCTCAACTTATGGCATAAAAGTAAATGTGATTTAATACCTATCAGACAGCACAGACAAATTGACATAACCCTATCCCAAACCTACTAAAACATACGGAGTACTTTACTTTCCCCCGACGTTCAAAAGCACTAGATTGATTAGTGTCATTAAGATTTCACCTAGCAAAGTAACAGAAACCAATGCAAAACAGCCTTATTCATCTATCAGCGAGTAGCCAAGTAACATGTTCAACTTCTCTTTGTTTTAAGAATTCAAGTAAAATCAGCTTTGGAAAAACCAGCAGATACGCGTAACTGACACACAATGTAGGAAAATAAGTCTGGAATAAAGAAACTCACACATATCTAAAAATATATGCCGCTCGTCCTAACTACACATTAACATTACACATGAAACTTCAAGAATCCAAAAACTATGGAATCAAAAAGAGTGTTAATTCTCGGTTTCAAAAACATGCATAACAGAGCCGCTCAAGGTTGTAAATAACGTTTCGCGG
Source organism: Erigeron breviscapus (assembly GCA_034093135.1). Lineage (NCBI taxonomy): Eukaryota > Viridiplantae > Streptophyta > Magnoliopsida > Asterales > Asteraceae > Erigeron > Erigeron breviscapus. Next base: position 109,111,597 of record CM067174.1, on the reverse strand, counting down.
TCACTCGGCGGTCGACCACCTTTAAGGTTAAATCTCATTTCGCAGAGTTATAACGGCGTTATAACGGAGACTATAAAATATAAAGGAATTTATTTAAAAAATATATATATATATATCCTAACAAAATATATATTAGCAATATATTCATGGTTTGTACATTTTGTATATATTGAAACCTGATATTTTTACCTGGATACCTATATGTTGCCTTTTCACAACAAAAGTGGCTATCAAACTTTCAAACATGGTGAACATTAAAGGGCTGGAAATGTAATATGAAGCTCAAGGTAAAGTTTAGACAATTTTTGAAAATAAAGGGCTGAAGATGATGTTGATTATAACTATTTTATAGAACCTATCAAAATATCAAATGGATTTATGGATCACAGCTCACACATTCTTCATTTTATTATTTTTTAATCTTTCTTTTTTCCTCTCTCTGTCATCTCATCCATTCACCTCATGTTGAAGGTTGACACCATTATCAACATCTTTTCTTCTAGATCTCGATTTATCTATCATCCATCATCATATTTTTTGTTATTTTTTTGGATTCCCAACAAGGCAACAACCATCTCTCTCTATTTCTTTCTTCATCTTCTCTATTCTTTCATCTTGTAAAGTTGTGAGATTGAAGTCTTGAACCCTAGAAGATTCGTTCTTTTTTAACTAAAAAAACAGTTCCATTTTACTTATTTTTCCCTAAAAAAAAGTCAAACTTTTTGTTAAAAGTCAGCCCGTTATTTGACTTTTTTGACCGTTAAATCCCGTTAAGCTCCGTTAAGTCCGTTATTTGACCGTTATTGACCCAGACCTTTAAATTTACCCTACAACCCCTTTAACGTAACGCTGGACCTCCGTTACCGTTATAACGGCCGTTAAACCCGTTATTTACAACACTGGAGCCGCTAAATCTCCATATATTAAAAAGTAATATATCACCTGATCGAAATCTCAAATAAAAACCGAAAAAACAAACACGTATTCTGATCATCCGCGGCATAATTAACTAACTAATTTCACATCACAAATACGCAATTAAATCTATTAATTATCTGCGGCGTAATTAACTAACTAACTAATTTCACATCACAAATACGCATTTTTATCTATTAATCTTCTGCGGCGTAATTAACTAACTATTTTCACATCACAAATACTCATAAGAGTGTATATTGTGTGTGTATACAGCTCTACTGTTTCACTGTGGACACGAGACTTGGTGTACTTTGTGGCTATTATGCAGTTGAGACAAACTATATTCAATTTTAATCCTGATTGGAGAAGAATGATTGATGGGGCCTTATTGAGGGCAGTAACTTGTGGCACAAGTGCCCTAGCAAATGCAAGTCTACATCACTCCCACCCTATTCAGCCACAAGCCAAATAGTAGTAAAGCAAGAAACAGATCAGGAAAAGTCTGAAAAGTGAGCATGGAAGATTCATGTACCCCCACATGCCACCTGAAGTATTGTCTACTAACAAATCATGCATCCCTTCTTTCCTCTCCATATTGATTAACTTGTTCTTAATAAATCACCGTGACAGTATGCTGAGACTATTTCAGGAAATTCTTCCAGACTTCACCACAAGATATGGAAATACCATGGAGATCGCATTCTGCTTACAGACTTCACTAATGCGACAGAATACATACTATCAAGGACAATTGTTTTTGAAATGGTGGCATATGGCATATTCACCAGGAAGCTAAGATCTTAACACAAATCGCCACCAGCACCAAAGGAACAGAACAAAATAAAGAAAACCAGGTGTATAGCGTTGGGCGTGAAAGCTTGCTGGGCTCTTTATCAAAGGCCAGATCTATTTAAGACCAATGAAGGCCGGATCTATTTAGAAGTCCTGTTTAGGTTTTCTTGGGGAACAAGTCTTTGGCCTAGCTGTTCTCCAATATACATATTCTTATCATGTAATTGTAATCTTATGGTTCAGAGGATCAATAAAATACCTAGTTGCAGCCGGTGGATTAGGCCCCCCACTGGAGCCGAACCAAGTTAAATTATTGTGTCGTTTATCTATATTCTCGTGTTCTTTTATCTTCTTTATTTAAATGCTTCCGATGTGCTAACATAAAATTTCAGGTTTATTGTTCAATGCAATTAAGTTTGTGTTGTTCGTTATATTCGATTCCTAACATATAGCACTATTGTTAAAGCATGCATCATAGTGGATGGCGTACTGATAACACTATATGTAACGACAAGGTTAGAAAGGTGCATTGCTTAGGCCTTAGGCAATATCACCAATATGGTCATGCCATTGGAATGGGTGAAATTGTAATATTTTAACTAGAGCACTCATCATTTTATTTTATTTTCATTGTTGTCAGGCCTCCTTAGGCCTTCTATGCTAACATTTGTAATATACTAGAGCTTTTCTAACATGTAACTGTACAGATATAACCTCATTAAATTTTGGGCTTCTAACTTGAGATTTCAACTACTAACTGAAGAACTTGGCATCTGTTGCCTTTGCTGACTCGACGTCTCTACTAGTCTACTTTTCATGTCTAACTCTCTTCTATGCTATATGGACCCTTTTGTTTATATTTTTTGGTTATGCTTTTTATTTCCTTAGTAATAAACATTCAGGGTAATAAAAAATGCATATGATTCTATAACTGTCATACGTGTTAGTGATATTGATATGATATCAAAAGATATGATAATATAAACAGATAAAAAATTGTTATTATGGATAAACTTTTGCCTTCAAAAAAAAGGATGGATAAACTTTTCCTATTAGCATGGGGGAATTAGGAAGCACCAATATGTGAGTTAGATGCTACATCTACGACTGCTGCAGAAGACACGTTGTATACCTCCTATACATCCGTATATATTTCTCACAACTTTTAAATGATACCCCATAATAAGATCCATTCTTTCACTAATGATAATGCCATAATGGTAATGAATAATGCCATCATGCTGATCCTTGCTTCTTCTTTCAGCCTATGCTTCAGTTCTTGTTTATATAAAATGTGCTTCTTAGTTCTTTGCTATAACAATTATAGTACCTAATTTGATCGTTTATTCTAAACATATACATATACATTTAAGATAGCCTACAAAATACAAAATGGGGAGTTTGTAAAAAGAAGCTCTCCACATACAAGCCTATGCATGATGCGGATAGGACTTGACAGATAATATCATGGGAACAGAGAATGCAAAAACAAAAATACCAATAATGGTAGAGGAAACTGATTCATATCCAGGGTAATTAGCATTACAGTTAATGGACTGGCTCCAGAACAAGCACATACAAATAGGAGTACCCCATCAATTATGCTTGGACACCAGAACCACATATCATATTATTAGTTATGGATATCAAGTCAATTCAACACATGATAGAGGCATAGAGCAGAAATACATACATACATACATACATACATACATACATACATACATACATACATACATACATACATACATACATACATACATACATACATACATACATACATACATACATACATACATACATACGTACATACATACATACATACATACATACATACATACATACATACATACATACATACATACATACATACATACATACATACATACATACATACATACATACATACATACATACATACATACATACATACATACATACATACATACATACATACGTACATACATACATACATACATACATACATACATACATACATACATACATACATACATACATACATACATACATACATACATACATACATACATACATACATACATACATACATACATACATACATACATACATACATACATACATACATACATACATACATACATACATACATACATACATACATACATACATACATACATACATACATACATACATACATACATACATACATACATACATACATACATACATACATACATACATACATACATACATACATACATACATACATACATACATACATACATACATACATACATACATACATACATACATACATACATACATACATACATACATACATACATACATACATACATACATACATACATACATACATACATACATACATACATACATACATACATACATACATACATACATACATACATACATACATACATACATACATACATACATACATACATACATACATACATACATACATACATACATACATACATACATACATACATACATACATACATACATACATACATACATACATACATACATACATACATACATACATACATACATACATACATACATACATACATACATACATACATACATACATACATACATACATACATACATACATACATACATACATACATACATACATACATACATACATACATACATACATACATACATACATACATACATACATACATACATACATACATACATACATACATACATACATACATACATACATACATACATACATACATACATACATACATACATACATACATACATACATACATACATACATACATACATACATACATACATACATACATACATACATACATACATACATACATACATACATACATACATACATACATACATACATACATACATACATACATACATACATACATACATACATACATACATACATACATACATACATACATACATACATACATACATACATACATACATACATACATACATACATACATACATACATACATACATACATACATACATACATACATACATACATACATACATACATACATACATACATACATACATACATACATACATACATACATACATACATACATACATACATACATACATACATACATACATACATACATACATACATACATACATACATACATACATACATACATACATACATACATACATACATACATACATACATACATACATACATACATACATACATACATACATACATACATACATACATACATACATACATACATACATACATACATACATACATACATACATACATACATACATACATACATACATACATACATACATACATACATACATACATACATACATACATACATACATACATACATACATACATACATACATACATACATACATACATACATACATACATACATACATACATACATACATACATACATACATACATACATACATACATACATACATACATACATACATACATACATACATACATACATACATACATACATACATACATACATACATACATACATACATACATACATACATACATACATACATACATACATACATACATACATACATACATACATACATACATACATACATACATACATACATACATACATACATACATACATACATACATACATACATACATACATACATACATACATACATACATACATACATACATACATACATACATACATACATACATACATACATACATACATACATACATACATACATACATACATACATACATACATACATACATACATACATACATACATACATACATACATACATACATACATACATACATACATACATACATACATACATACATACATACATACATACATACATACATACATACATACATACATACATACATACATACATACATACATACATACATACATACATACATACATACATACATACATACATACATACATACATACATACATACATACATACATACATACATACATACATACATACATACAAACATAAATAGATATATTGAAAAGATGTATATATGTATGTATGAATACTTACAAAGACAAAACGCAACGAGATGGCCGATATTTACAACACTGTACGCATTTAAATCTATTAATCATCTAAACACTCCAAAACTTTACAAATCATCAAAAAGCTCTCCATCAGAAGTATATGATTCCTCATACATATATATTACAACCTATATATCCCTATACATATATATAAACATATACATATACATTTAAGATAGCCTACAAAATACAAAATGGGGAGTTTGTAAAAAGAAGCTCTCCACATACAAGCCTATGCATGATGCGGATAGGACTTGACAGATAATATCATGGGAACAGAGAATGCAAAAACAAAAATACCAATAATGGTAGAGGAAACTGATTCATATCCAGGGTAATTAGCATTACAGTTAATGGACTGGCTCCAGAACAAGCACATACAAATAGGAGTACCCCATCAATTATGCTTGGACACCAGAACCACATATCATATTATTAGTTATGGATATCAAGTCAATTCAACACATGATAGAGGCATAGAGCAGAAATCCAGAGATCAAACTCAAATACAGACCACCAAATAAAAGACATAGGGGTACTTATAGGGACTCCCTAATATACATCATATACGAGTCATGGATGACTTATGAGAGAAGAAACGGAAAAGTCATATTTGTTGCTGAATACTGTGGTATGTCAAAATATAATCTAAGGATCAAAACTGCAACAAGCCAAAAAGGTCTATATAGATAAATAACCTACAAAGAGTGCGACATGTATTATTATGGTACTACCAAGAATGTGAGTCAGCACTATCAAAAACCTAATAGGTTTGCAATAATAATAACCGGTTTTCCTAAAAAGTAAAAGGTGATATTTGGCGCTACAATGGTAGAGGTGAGACACTGTGATGATTCCAACACACCTCCGGGCTTCTATTCTTAGAACAAAATAAGAGCCAAACACACTCATAAATGAGATAAGTCATGCTCTGGACACAAGACCCTAGATGAAATCACCAATAATGCTAACAAAATCAAAAACTTGTATCCAGAATCATGTGCCAGCATATGAATCTATAATCCATTTCCTATATCAAAATAACTAGTGTACTTGTGTCTGCATATCGAGACGTTATAACGTCAGACCAAGGCTTAACCTAATAAACGTAAAATTTCTCCATTTCCGTCTTATCAATTCTCACCTACTCACAAGTCAAACATATACATATAACATAAACATAAATAGATATATTGAAAAGATGTATATATGTATGTATGAATACTTACAAAGACAAAACGCAACGAGATGGCCGATATTTACAACACTGTACGCATTTAAATCTATTAATCATCTGAGGCGTAATCACTAACTAACTATTTTCACATCAAAAATACGCATTTAGATCTATTAATCATCTAAACACTCCAAAACTTTACAAATCATCAAAAAGCTCTCCATCAGAAGTATATGATTCCTCATACATATATATTACAACCTATATATCCCTATACATATATATACACATATACATACATACATACATACATAGATACATACATAATACATACATACATACACATAGATACATATACACACACATATAAACATTCACGAGAATTCAGTTACAGTTAAAACCGATATCCGTTCATATAATATCGAAAATAAAATCCAGAATAATTAAGCATATGATCAAATATAATATCCGCAGAGAAAATAGATGAAAAAATACATATAAATGATTTGATATAATAAAAAAATACATAAAATTAGGCGAGAGAGGGAAAAAAATATCTTACATGACGAAGGAAATAGGATGATCAGAAATCGAGCGATCGAACGAGCTGGAAACCCTAAATTTATGGTTGTGAAGAAGATGAAGATCGATCCGAAAAGAATGGAATATTTTGTGTGGAAAAAAAGGGCAAAGGTGAAACGGGAAAGGGGGTGTTAGAGTGCGGTCATGACGTGGCCTGGTTTTTGTTTAGCCACTTGTTTCTTACTTTCTTTTAACCAAGGTTGTAAAACTCCCACGAGTCGGCCGAGTACCCAAAATAAACTTCCGACTCCCTACCTCGCCGAGTTGAGTCCGAGTCACGAGTTCTCCAACCTTGATACGAACAAAATGATGATGAAGCGTGAATCTATCAACTAATCTAGCGTTTAATTTTCAAGTTTGAATTATTATGTTAATGTTTTTAAACAAATATGTTTAAATTTGAAGTTTGGAATATATTTTTAAAGTTCTATTACATATAATTTCAAAAATACTTATGTTTGTATATAAATTTCCAATCCGAGTTCTCCCCGAGTTGAGTCCGATTCTCCAAAAACTCCTGACTCACCCCCTCGCCGAGTCGAGTCCGAGTCACGAGTTCCCCAACCTTGCTTTTAACAAATGATATTTGCACGTACAAGTTTTATAGCATGGCCTACATATCAACTTTTTATTTTTTTTATTTAGAGAAGTAAAATGATAAAGTATTCTCAAGTTAGGTTTTTGAGAGAAAACGAGTTTTTTTTAGAAAATGATTAATCCTCTTGCATAATTAGCTTAAAGTTTTTACAATTATAAAATGATAATAAATAGTAAAATTAAAGAATAAAATTAAGAAATATAATTAGTGGAATTTATATAATTATATATCACTATCTTATAGTTTTAGAAAGATTTTAGAGGGATATATTATTTTCTTTTTCTTATTCATGTATATATCGTCTAATGAGGTTATCTAGTAGCAACTTTTGAACTCTTTTATAATCACTTCCGAAATGTCATATAAACTTTTTATAAAGGTATCAACACGATAACTCAATAACATTTTTTAAAAAATCTACATTTTTATTCTTATGAAGATATCAATTTGATAACCATAATGATAACTTGTTGGATGAATCCCTTACCAGATAATATATTCAAAAAAAAGGTAATCAACTATAGAAATAATTATAGCTAAAAGAATCATAGACTACAGTATAAAGAAATAATAATTTGTTACGACTGAATTAGTTTTGACTGAATTTTTATATTAAGTAATAAATATATAATTATTGTAATGCATGATAGACTCATGAGGTTGAGACTTAACAATGTCACATATTTATCTTATTTCGTATTGAGATTAAAATTGAACGCGAAAACCCAAAAGTAAATCAATACACTCTATCTTAAAAATAACTAGACGGATGCCCGCGCGATGCAGCGGTGATGGTGGTAGCGACGAAGGTGTGGTGACGGCGGCAGTGGTGGTGGCGATGTGCGGCGGTGACGGTGGTGGTGGCGTGGTGGTGAATGTAAATTAATTGATGTAAGAGGGGTTAATATGGTTCTTTAAGGGTTAGAGAATCTATGTTGTAATTTATTTCATTAAGGGTATTATAGGTAAATAAGTGAAGATGTTTAAATTAGTGAATAAAGAAGAAGGGTAATATGGTCATTTCAAAATTTTAATTACTTAAAGGGGGAGGGGTAGTTTGCTTTATAAAGTAGTATATGTTGTAATTTATTTCATTAAGGGTATTATAGGTAAATAAGTGAAGATGTTTAAATTAGTGAATAAGGAAGAAGGATAATATGGTCATTTCAAAATCTTAATTACTTAAAGGGGGAGAGGTAGTTTGCTTTATAAAGTAGTATAGATATAGATATAGATATCTTTATTATATATTTTACATTTTTGTGTTATACAATTTTAATACCAGTAAACAATAAGAAATTTGTTTAGAATATAGAAACTAAACAATGTGATGCAAACAAGTCTTAAATGTAAAAAATTGTGTGTTTCATCATATTAGGCTAAAGAGTGTTGTCTCACCAATGGTAAGTTTCTTCCTATGAGTGGTTTGCGGATCCTATACTCGTGGAATGAAGATCATCGTGTGTGATCTTGAATGAAGATAATCGGGTGGGCTAGTGGTCCATCCGTGATCCAATTCATCGTTAAAAAAACAATGTGATGTATTAATTAATTTTACCAATAAATAGTAATAATTAATGATAACAATTTTTATTTTACTAAAATAAGATAATGTAATCTTATATCTTTATGACATATAAAAAACACACAACAATTTTTTTCATATATATATTCACACAAAGAAAAATTAAGAATTATATATAGTTTGACATATAATGAAATAAGACCATTGATCCTCAAAACACAGTTAATGAACATTAAATAGAGTTTGTTGTATGACTCGTTGCTTGTCTTTTTAAACCAAGAAGCCACCCATTTTTAAAGGGTTGACCATATATCATGGTGAAGAGTGGTGGTTCTACAATGAGCAATAAGACTACATTCATATGTGTGTTGGTGGTATTCATGTTACTAGTACAACATGGGAGTGCAGGGTTATATTTATGTTGGGGAGGTTGTTTAAATCAATGTTTTTTTCTTAGTAAAAGAGCTATTGGAAGAGTTCCATGTTATGTGAATTGTTTGGCCACATGTTTTTATCCACCGGGGACTGGTACTACTCCTACTAATAGCAATAGTCCACCTGCTTCACCAAGTGGTAGAGGACCCGCACCTTCACCGTCAGCTGATGATTTAGATTTAGAATCCGACTCCTTAATGGCATATGTTGATTCCGTTAATAATGTTTCTCTTCTATCTGAAAAAAACAAGTGCATTTTCAGTTGCTCATTCCAAACTTGCAAACTGCTTTCCCATGGTACGTATGTTATCTACAGATTTTAATTTTATATAAATAGGGTCTAATATATATAATAATCTTATATTATAAATGAATTAAATATAAAATATATAAAAATGTATAGATTATTTGACAATTCGTAATGTTTTATTCCATGGCCTTCAAATAATATTGTCATGTCAGCATCATGTTCAATTTTTGCTTATAATTTATCACGTTAAAATCTAACACGTACATTATATTTAAATGACAAATCAAAATATTTATTTTATAAAGGAAAAAAAAACGGGTCCACTATACTTCCAAGGTTGGTGAAGGTTTTCGCCTCAATCGGCAATCACCATCTTTCATTGACCCTGTAACTCTTTGTTGAGCCCTGATTGGTGATTACCTTCACGTTATCACCTACCGTGACCAATGGTCTTAATATTAATTACTTTTTAAGTTGTTTTTATTTCTTTTGAAATGTCTAATTTATGTATTAAAATAAAGCTATTTTTTATTTTGGAAGGTAATAACGCTACAATTATGCTTTTAAAAGAAAATGGCTATATTTAGTCTCTACCCTTTTCAAGTTTTTACTTTTTTTTCATCAACAAATCTTGCCATTTTGAATGATTATAGTTATGATATTTAAAGTCAATAACTGTTTCATTCTATATATTAAGAGATTCCACCATTACTAATTCGTGGATATTTCAGGATATTAATGTTATTGTTTTGACTTTGACATTTCAGGTGCCAGTGATTTGAAAAGTTGTCTTGCAATGTGTATTGAAAAGTGTAATGATTTGAAGATTTGAAAGAAATAAAAAGTTGATTGAATTATTAGATACATATGTAAAGGAAAATTGATGGATACAATGAAGACAAACGATATGTAATGTCTTCGCATCTGTTATTTCAAGTTGGTTTATGTATCTAATCTTTATGGCATTCTATATTTAAAGAATTAATATTAACTATAAGGAATGGGAATAATAAAGGAGTATAAAGTAGTTGAGTAGATAGGAAAAATAGTCAAGGAAATGAGCATTTACTTTCTTTATATGAACCGTAAATAGCGAAATATCAAATATGGTCAAATATGGTGATAAAGGTAATGAGTAATAACACTACCCCAATATTCACAATTTCACATCGATACACATAAAATTCACGTAATATTGAATATGGTATTTTGATAAATACTTGTTGTATTTGCAGTTTTGCATTAATTGCAAAGATGTCAATTTTTTTTCTCCTTTTTTTTAAAAAAAAAAGTTAAATATAGTCCTAAAAACTGTAGTTAACATGTATAATATAATTGTACATTTCATATTAAAAATTTACCATCTGAATTTTATGTTAAATGTATAACTATTTTATATACCTTAGCTACAGTCCTTAAGATTGTATTAAGCAAAACCTTTTACAAAGGGAAGTGATATTAGTACCATTTGTCTTGATAGATGTACCACCACTGTGCAATACTGACTACTACAGTCAGCTGTAAAACTTGTACTTTGTGGTACATTCATCAAAAACAATGGTACCAATATCACCTCCCTTTTACAAATAACTAATTTCAGCGAAGATGTTAATGTATTTGTGTGTTATGTGAGTTTCACATGTATTTAGATTTTTTTAGTAAAATTTGATAATTGAGAGCTAAATTATTTTCACGGTTATGAAGTAATTTATGAAATCCAAGTTTGTGTACTCATGATTTGACAGTTTGCCACTGCATTGAAAAAAGCCGAAAGAAAAAACAACAAATTGAGACAAATCTATCTCTCAACCTGTTTAGGACATGAGGATATCAATGTCATTACATGATAAGTCAGTACAATTATCGATTTATTCATCCTACATTTAGTTGTATTATTTGACTTGATTCTATTGAGTAAATACAATCAAGCACAATCCTATTTTGATAGCAACAAAAAATAAATAAAAAAGATTATAATATCAATCAATTCAGTATATTTTACTTGAATAAAATGCGTATAAGTTTTGGTTCCATTCGATGTTCTTAGAAAAAAAGTTTGAACTTGGATGTAGGTTATGTAAGTTAACGGGCAATCTTGATCTTATTGTAAATGCAGGAAAAAGTAAAAATCTGATAGATAAATTATAGGCCAAATACAATGAGGGTAAAAAGGCGTCGAAAGTGATAAAACCTCGTAAGTTTTCTTCAAAAAATTATGATTACTACTGAAAATATTAACGTATGAAATCATATATGACTAATCTCTAAATATATATAAAAGAGAAACCTTAATTCATAATTGGAGAAGTATGAACCTTAGATGAAGTTCAACTTTTAATTAGAGTCATTAGATCAAATGATGATATCATATACTTATTTAACTTTTTTAGATTTAATTTTATTTTAATAAATTTAAATTATTTTTATTTCCTTATTTAAGTTTGTAGACATTAATAATTAATGTTTTTAATGATATAATTATGGAAACTAATATTTTTATATTTTACATCATTTTTTATCTTTAAATTAATTTTTAATTTTTTTTACAGTAATTTTTTTTTATGTAATACGTTTTTATTAAAATTATATTTTTGTATAAGAATTTTATCATATAACGAATAAAATTTGGTTATAAGGATTTTTGTATATGATTTTTATCATATAACGTTTTTATTAAATCAATGTTTTGAAAACCGGACCGGATGTCAAACCGGCCTTCTTAATAAAGAACTAAAAAACAAATGTGGAGTCTATAGTAAGCTATCACAATTATATATCAGAAAAATAATTGTATGAAAATTGCAATGATATTATGCATAATTTTAAGTTAGATTAACACAACATGCGATATATAGATTGATAATTAAATTGCTTAGTAATTTTAGTGTATAACTAAATTATCTGAGCAAAACGTTAAAGCACAAGTACAATGACAATGCAGACATATTCGGAAAGACATCCAAAGAAACGAAAACCTTATTTAGCGAGACCTCTAATAGATGATGTATCCATTTTTTAACTGTCTGGTCACTGTTAACCGGAATCTAAACGACCACTAATGTAACTTCATGTTTTTTAGTGGTTTAATTCTTACCTAGTTAAATATTTGTCAACTTATGATATTATAAAAATTTAACATGTCATTAATTATATATGTTTCCCGCGTATTACGCGGGTAATAATCTAGTTTATTACTTATAGTAAAAGTTCAAATCTGGGACAAAAGGAGGTGTCTCGAGGTGAACCCAATTCAACAAGACCCGTCTTAACTTGTAAAAAGTAACTGTTATTTATTCCAAATTGCCCAACCCACCCATTTTGCAACCTCTAGCTATCATATTTTGTATAAATATGTATTTTTATTTTGAGGTAAACTTAGGAGTTGGTGCTGCAACAGCTAGTTGTAGAAAAAAAGTCATTTAGTGACGTAGTGAAGATGGTGGTGAAGGCAGCACGGTGCGCCTACACCAATCACTTCCCCTTTTTTTATATCAAATTAACCAATGATATAAAAGGAAGCCGACTCTTTCTTTTGTAGGGTAACCTATGTACTAATCACTTGTTTTCGACTCCCTCAAAGTGCTATCTATATATGTCGCATGGATCATTCTTTCTTGTTGAGAGGATCAAAGTGCTATCTATGTCACATGGATCGATCATTCGACTCCCACACGAATATAGTACATTTGACTAGGCACATACTTCACCGGTCCTTAATACCTTTCGGTAATACCTAAAATGATAAATACCCAGCTGCAATATCGTGTGATCCTTTAAGAACATTATGACATTGAACACATTTCATGAAATTTACTAAGTCCACAATTTACCTAAATTCAACACAAACGAACAACCGATTCATGAATCAGACTCTTCAATACTTGCATTCAATTCGCATATTATAGTAGTTCTATCTCAATCTATATGTGAACCTTCTTATTAACTACTAATAGAACTACATAAACTTCAATGAAATACGAATAAAAAAGTAACATACCAAGAAACGTACATTGCTATTCTTTAGATCAAGTTATCATCCTTCATAAACTACCAATAGTACTACATAAACTTCATAGTCAATTCTCCACCTCATTAATTGATTACTGTCTGTGTTGTCAAGAACCATGTTTGCAGAACCCTCTAATCTTTGATCTTTTCTGGGAATCGTGATGTTTGAGGTACAAGAGTCGTGAAAAGATGTGAAAAAGTTCAATGCCGATGGTGATGGAAAGTTTTGAACTCGTGAAGGTGGCCCTAAGCATTGTTTTCTCCACTTGGAGACGGCGATTGTGAAGGTCCTAGTTGGCTACTTGGTGATGGAGCATTTGGACATGGTGTTGGTGCATGGTCACATGGTGGACAAATAGAAGGGATTGGTGGTGGTGGTGGTTGAGCTAATGATGGTGCTGGTGATGGTGCTGGTGCTGGTGTTGGCGTTGGAGTTGGCGTTGGTGTGGAAGTTGAAGGTGTCGGGGTAGGAGTAGGTGATGGTCCTGGTGTAGATGATGATGATGGAGATGGAGACGGAGATGGAAAGGATGGTGGAGATCGTGATGGTGAGGGTGATGGAGATGGAGATAATGGTGGTGGTAACGGTGGAGGAACGGGCAGTGCACACTCAAAAGCGCTACAATTAAGTGGCTGAGATAAGTACCTCTCACATTGTGATCTTGTTCTTTGTTCTGGCCTATCCTTGAAACAATTCCTTTTATCATCAAAACCGGCGAAATCCAAACAACTTTCTGTTTGATTCACAAAGAAGTTATATTCGTATCTAAACGTATCCAAATTAGGAAGCAAACACACACTATCAGGAATATTTCCTGATAACATATTATGAGCTACATTCAAAACCTCCAAATTCTCCAATTCCCCAATGCTTTTAGGAAACCCGCCTTTAATCCTGTTAAAACTCAAATCCAACACAGTTAAATTCTTCAATTTCCCGATCGTTTTAGGAAAACAAGAATCAAACCCGTTGTTTCTCAAGATCAGCTCATCTAAATTCCCTGACATATTTGTAACACTAGATGGAAAACATCCTGAAAACTTGTTATTTGCTATAACTATCACAGAAGCACGCGAATTCCCTATGTTTTCAGGAATACTAGCCGAAAACCTATTGTTATTAATAAGTATAGCATCAAGATTCTTGTTAAAAATGTCTTCAGGAAGCTTACCTTCAAACTCATTAAACCGAATGTCAAGATATCTAAGCTCAGGAAGCCTTAAAACAAACTCTGGAAAGTTTCCAGCAAATCTATTGTTGCTTATATCTAGTTCAAAAAGTATCTTGAAATTCAAGAAACTTCGTGGGAGCGTCCCACAAAAACGATTAGAATTGATATGAAAAATACCCAAATCATATAACAAACCTAAATGGTCAGGAAGTTTTCCAGCTAGATCTTGATGGTTCAAGTCTATACCAGCCACAGTCCGTTGTTTAGGATTATCAAGTGATTGATAACAGAATACGCCGGTATAATTGCATACATCTGAACCAATCCAGCTTTTAGTCACACCATGCGGGTCAGACACTATGGACGCTTTCCACGCTTGTAATGCAATGTAAGCATTTTTTATTTGTCCGTTTTCAAAATCAAGAGACGGGTCACAAACAAAACTAGGATCTTCACCACGGGCCGGCATTTGGTGAACAATAAGAAAGAAAAAAATTGTATAGAGAACGTGGCGTGATGGAAACCAAAGGCGACGAGGAGGGTGGAACCGTGGTTCCATTAGGCACAAGTTATATGTATATATATGTGTTTGTTTTAAGATGGAAAGAGTACTGTCAGTATATATTTAGTTCTTAAGAGTGTGAAGTGTGAATTGAAGTGTGAAGAGCCACTTCTATAACTAAAAGTTTGTTTTAAATCTAACGACTTTTTCTGCAATTTGCTAACAATAATATGACAAATATAGGGATGTCCTGGTCCTGCCCATATTTTTCTGGTTTCAAACTTTTACCAAGCAATATTTGAATGATGAATATGCTTCATGTTTTTAGGATGGGAATGAGATGATTCATGTTTTAGATTTTTTTTTCCTTTCAAGTTGGCACCTTTTTTTATGAGATAGGGTAATAGTTATGATACTACTTAAAAAAATTAACAATCGTATCTAATATTTTTTTTTACGAAATATAAAAGGGGTAAGATATAGACAACCTTACTTCTAACTTCACATATTTAAACGCAAAAATTTCCACTAGTTTAATTTTACTTATCTATAATATTATATAAAACATTTCTAAACTCTTGTTATAAAACAGATTTTTCTGTTATAGTATAATCAAATGTTATATTTTTGAAAGTTTGAGAAATAGGAGTTTTTCAACTAGAAAAAAAAAGTTAATAATTATTGAACAGTTTGTTAAATAATCATTCGATATATTTAGTAAGAATTAAAAGGCATTTATACCCATACAACCAAATTCAAAATGCCAAACGAACATCTACACACCGCCAACGATGACCAGCCCAGCTGACTAGAGGCATTTTCGGTTTTATCGAAGGTTTTAAGTACGATCCTCATGGATGACAAACTTTAGGGTTTTTCTCTCTGAATACTTATAATGACCAATGATTAACATCTCGTTGTCTAAGATACATACAAAATTTCATCATTATACGTGAGACTTTTCTGATGTTGTATCCCGACATAAATTCAAATAAAAACAACTACACACAACCTAATATTGCCATGTATCGATTTGGATAGTATTACTTTAAAATATTGTAATACACTACTCTTTTAAAATAAAAAATAGCACGGTACCCGCATAATGCAGCGGTAGCGGAAGCGGAGACAATATGGTGGTGGGGGCGACGAGTGTTGATGACGACGGTGTCGAGTGGTGTAAATTGAACTATTTTAGAAGATAGGGGTTTAAAGTGTAAATTAGTAAGATAAAGATTTTTGATGTAAATTAATTACCAAATTAGGTAACTTTCTAATAACTCTTTTTATTAGAGGTAATTCAATAAAAATAACTGGGTCATGTCCAATATAATTTTCTTGTTACTATTTTCAAAAGGAAAGAGAACTATAATTTTTATAAAAGAATATAGAAATATAGATAATAAATTAACAAGTTTTTATCATTCACAACAACATATTAAAATGGAATTTTGATCCACCGAAGTGTTGATCCAAAAAATATGCATCTATACCATAAAAATTCAATATGTATGTTTAATAGATTTTTTAAAAGAAAAACAAAATTTTATATTGTATTATTAAATTTGCAGCACGTTCATTTTCAAATATAATAAAACTAAAAATATAGTATATTAATTGTGCTCTTAAAAAAATATAATATATTATTTCAACATACATTAATATCTTTGTAAGAAGGAAGAAAATTATAACAGCAACAACAACAGGTACCCAATCCCGGCATACGTCGAGGTATGGGGGAGGTGTGATGTAGACAGACCTTACCCCTACTCAACGGTAGAGAGGCTGCTTCCAGATCCACCGTAGTGGAAGGGACCTCCGGCCCAGGGTATTACCCTTGAAAAAATAGTCTCGACGGCTAGCCGAAGCAAAAGCCGAAAGAGAAGAAAGAGATCTCGATCTCAGATCTAGAGGGAAGCCGGAGCGTTGCTCAACGGTACCCAATCTAGAAGGAAGAAAATTATAAATCTAACACTTATTTATTTCAACAATAAAAAATAATCTAAACTAAAAAAATATAATGGTTTCTTTTTGACAAAATAATGCAATTACTATGTTTTTTATTGTATAGTTATATAGTACTTGATATTTTTTTATGGTAGCTGATTCAGGTGTTGATTTTTTTTAATATTTTGAGTGTGTGAAAGCTATAAAAGTGAAATGTTTAAAAATTTTCTTTTAAAAATTTTTGAAATATGAATTAACAATGGAGCCATTGATTTTCCAGGGAATTTCTTTTGTAGTCAAAGATAGATAAAAAAAAAAAAAAACTTAATAAAACAAAAAATAATCAATAAATTCCTTTTGTTTCGTAAATAAATGATAAGCAAGTAATAATTAAAGTACTGGAACACTACAAATTCGATCAATCCCACATGTAGATATATATTTTTGATAACAAAATGAAGTACTAGTACAATATATTAAACTTGAATATCGTCAGCAACCGTTCCATCCGCTGGTGCTGGTGCTGGTGCAGATGGATCACTAGCACTAGCGGTACCAGAACACTTTTTAAAAAGCAAAGGAGGAAAAATAAAAGGCTCAAGTTTTCCAATACGAAAATCGGCACAAGATTCATGGAATACATTTATATTTGTACAACAATAGGTTAGCAGATTGTTCTTTTGGCCGACAACACTGATGAAAGATTTACGCAAACATGCGTAAACGTTACGGATGGAAACACCACATTGAAATTTCTTGATGAAATTGGCAGGGTTATTGGGTTGATTACCGAGAAATGGCCACTTAAAAAGCTCATCATAGTCTGGTTCTTGATCACCCATGACAATAGTTGATGAAGCAAGAGCCATTATGGCTATGAAAATTGTAAGCCTATTCATAGTATATATGTGATGGAATAGCTTTTGAGAACAAAATGAAATGGTGAATGAATGAAATAAAATATGGTCACTGATATATATAGATGGAGAGAAAGAGGTGGGTGTTGAACAAAATTGTAAAACTTACTATATATAAATTTGACAATTTAATGATGAAATTATTATAAAAGAAGATAATAACTATATGTTCAAAAAAAACAAACTATATGGTATTTCTAATACAGTTAAGGAAAAGTGTTGAATAATTTGATTTGTTTAGAGTTATAAAATGTTATTAAACCAACAATAGTAAAAGATTAATTAAGTTTGAAAATTACATGATATAAATACAATTTATTACAAATCCAGCTAAGGTACAATGATGTATTGAGTAAAAACCACTATGGCGCCATTAAATTCATGTTTCAATGTAGATTCTTTAAACAAATGCTACTAAACAAAAAGATTAATGACAAAAATTGGGTTCAAAAACAAAAAAATAAATATATAAAAAGGATTTTATAGATATTTTCACCTATAGTGAGTTTCTTCCTCTTAATGGTTCTCAAGTTCTACCCGTAAAGTCTAAAGATGAAGATGATCAAATGGGCTAGGTCATTAATTTAATTTGCCATTAAAAAAACAAAAAAGATTAGAGGCTTGTTGATGTTGAACAACTTATATACTTTACTAAACTTTTGTATTTTGTTAAATATAATTTATTGCGATAATATTTTAATGAAAAATGTAGAAAAAAAAAAGTATAGTAACAATAATGTATTAAGAAAAAAGTTGTATATGATTGTAAGTCAAAGTGAAATATAATATTGTGCTTCACAAATGAAATGATGCAAATCTGAAAATAGTCAAACTGCTTACATACACTATTAAAAATGCACATTTAAGTTGCCAGGGTATATTACATGTCAGAGATATTGCATATAGAGTTTGAGCTTTTATTGTTAAAGTCGAAGGTTTTAATGCTTACACATATATTAGATGGGTGCCCGCGTTACACCGACAAAAATAGACAACGTTCGAGGTGTTGTGACAATGTTAATCGGAGCTTTTATTTGTATGATTGTTTTTGACAATAACAAACAAAAATATATATTTGATGAACAAAGAGAATTTTATTAAAGTCTGAAACTTTTGTAAGAGTATTTTAGTCACAATGTATAAAATGGAAATAAAGATGTATTAAAATGGAGGAGAAATTAGACATATCAGATTCTTAAATTTAAGAGGGTTCAGTTTCTTTCATAAGGGAGTATAAATTATACGGAGTATTTGTAAACTTTATATTACTAATAACAATTTTTATTACTAGCTTTTCGATCAAGAGCCACTTACAAAATGATTTTCGTTTGTACTACATTGCATTTGCATAAAGTTGTATTTGTTTACTGGAATTTCATAATACCATATGAAATTGTATTATTATAAGATGAGAAATGTCTTATATATATATATCAATCAAACAAAACTTCGGATTGAATTCATTTAACCATGAAAAAAAAATTGTGTATGGCAAACAAATATATATTTCTATATATTTAATCATTCTGATAAAAGAATGGTTTATGTACTTTTCAGTCTTTTCTTTCTCTCTTTTTCTACTTAATTGAATGAACATTGTGAAAATGTAAAATTATATGTTTTTTGAACTACTGTCAAACTTATAAAATGTTGGATATGGACTTAATTGAGCTTGTAATGATGTAAAGTTTGTTTTTACAAGCGTCATATGATAAATGAAACCTTATGATAATAATAACTAATGGATTTATTACAGAGTTTTTTTTATAAATTTTAAAGGTAATAATCATATGGTATGTAAGTAATATATGATTCATAAATTATTTAATATTATGCTAAATGTAAAGATACTAGTAACGTGTAATCATATTTCCCTTTTAACCAAGTAAACAGAAAATGAAAGTAATTAACTAATTATACCCATTGTTTGTTAACAAAACAAAAAAAAAAAGAATGCTGACCATTGTAAGAATATGATGAGAACATTTTAAAAGATTTCTTGTTTGTTTTTTCTATTAGGTAACTGAATTGATAAAGTGATTGAATTAATAATGTATGTGTACATTAAGTCGATACAGTTTTTTTTTACTAAGTCAAAAAACAAACATTTTTAACGACTTAATAGATTAAGTAATTTTTTATTAAGTTCATTAAATTCTAAACAAACAATAAGTATTTAAGACTCTTTAGTTATTGTATGTGGAAGGTGTAGCGTGTGTAAATGAAAGATAGTTGTACCTATGGGTAAATACATTTGGTGAGATATCTATGGTTAAATACAATTGAGGGTTTTTCGACAGTCTTGGTTTCCATTTCAGGCATCCGTGTAATTTAGGAATGAGAGTAGGATAATATGCCGTTTTAAAAAATAAAAAGATGTTATATACTTACATTCACACTACATATTAGTTCCCAACACTTTGCCCCTTAGTGTGAATGTTACATCTAAGTTCCTAGACTAATACATCAGTAAAATTGCCACTTAGTGTGAATGTTATATAAGTTCCTAGACTAATACATCAGTAAAAATAAAAGTAGACCTAACATTCTCCTCCTATGTAATGATAGTCTGGAATTGAATCTTGATTGTGTTCAATATTGAATCTGGCTCTTCAGTTTGAGATCGAATGCTGAGATCTTTAACTCTTTTGACAACATCCTTGAAGAAAAATCTTGTTTCTCTTTAATGTCGGGACTAGGGTTTTAGCAAGGCTTGGGTTTTTGGACAAGGCTAAGGTTTTGCCACTGTTTTGGTTAAGGGCTTGGGTTTTGGATTTTGTGTAATTTAGGAAATTTGGGTATTTGTAAAGTCTTTGGTTTGAAGAATTGGTAAATTGGTTTAGGGAAGGAGATTTGAGGTATGGAAATCTTGGTAGTGTTGATATTGGTAAAATTGTGATTTGAGGTTCGGGAGATACCCACTAAACAGATTTCTGGTTTTCATGAAGTAAATTATATGAAAATGGTTTCTGGCAGATGCATCCCACTAAACAGATTTCTCCCTTATACAAACAACATTTCAGTGGTAAAAATGGTACTTAATGAACTTGGAAACTGAAAACGACAAACTAGTGGCTAAATCATTAGAAAGATTTCATAAACCTGCGATTAAAAACTACAAACTGGTGACAAAAACAAACCCTAGCAACTAAAACCATAAGATACAGATTCTAATGTGTGTATATACCCAGATACATTAAGAATGCTCGGTATAATAGAGGAATGCATTTCATCCTGTAAAAATCACATAAAAAGAAGTACCAATGTAATGACTTACAAGATCTCTTCAATAATAACCTTCCCCTTCCTTTCTGCCTTCTTATTATCTCGCCAACCACCTGTTCCATTGCCTATATATTCCATCGCTGCATTCTTCTCCGCCATCACCAACCCCGCCAATGATGACCAAGCCTCATGTGGCTGTTCATGCACCCAACACATCAAAAAGTAAACTTTCCTCTCACCCGACTTTAGTTTCCCCTTAATTTCCCTTCTCTTGATATCAAGTGTCTTCTCCATCTTCACTTCTCTCAAAGCCGCACTCATCATCCTATGCAAATCACAAATACCACAAACCAAAGCATCACCACCGAGAGATAATAGACTTGTCACATCATCAAGAACCCCCAACCCAAATTGTGACCCACCCATGTGTCTAAAGGCAGGAGAGCATGTTTGTTCTAAACAGTAAGATATGGCTTCGGATACTGTCTCGGGCTGACCACCTTGACCCAAAACAAGCGATATACTCAAAACCACACTGGCTGAACCAATGGGGTCTGATTCCCAATCTCCATTGTATAGCCGAAGAGTGAAACAGTAGCTATACAAGATATCCACAAGGTGAATAGCTAAAAGTGGGGATGGTTCACTTGAGGTAAGCTTGTTGACAGAAGGTAGTGCGGTTTCTGGACCTGGGGGAACCTCATGGGTATGGTCTGATGGGTCGTTTTCTTGTTTTGTTAAGGGTTGAACACGTTGGGTTCCTTCCGCACTGAGAGATATTGCTGAAGCAGCAGGCTTTAACCACCAGGGTTCCCATGGTTCAATCAATTTACTTAGCTCTCCAGATGCCACGGCTCTTTGAAATTGTTTCTTTTCTTTAGTGGATAAATCTTCAAAGCTGATCTGAACTCCTATAAAGGTAAAAAGTTGAAGAAAAAAACATGCTCAGATAGAACTGGGGAAAAATCAGTTAGTGAGTGAAAAAAAATGATCGTAAAACATACCCGACATGATCTTTTGAACAGTCTCCTCTGATAAACCGGAATCCGACAAACCTAAAAGCACAAACAACTCGGTAAAAAAAAAAAACTCTTCTATCAACTGGCATGGTTTCAAGCAGGCAGATGCTACAATTACTCATATAAGAAAAGAAAAAAAAAAGGACAATGCAAAAAAGAATAGCAACAACTGATGTGGCAAAGTGGGTGGGTCAGTCAGGTTAGGCAAAGGGTCAAGACGGGTTCAGATCAAAAAAGGATTGTTTGTTATCCATTTTTCTTGAACCCAATTAATAACTAATGTTCTCAAAGTTATTACCAAAACCACATTCGCAACGATATCCAACTCTTCTATTAAGATACTACTACAACTTTTGGACATTTTATGCATTTGGAAACAGTTGGTCTAACTTTCAATGGACATTCATCCCATTAGCCATAAAAATACCAAAAATCAGCCATTAAAAAGTAACAACCTTTCTAACTAGAATCCAACAAAAATGTAATAAGAAAGTTACGCCGGTTCTTAACAGAAACAAACTTACCATCATCGTCCACGCCATCATCCTGTTCTAGTTCCTCGGAATGAAAACGTTTTAATATATCCAACATTTTCTGCTTTGTTTCATCACCAGGTTCCAAATGCTGCATCTCCCCCATAACATTATCTCTCATAAACGATTCCGTGCATCTAAGACTATGTGACTGCAAACGATTATCAAACGTACCATTACAAACACAAATTTTATAACTATCCATACACTATATCAGCTTAACAAATAATGCAAAACATATGTACTAAAAAAAAAAAACTTGTTAAATATTTTAGTATAAAGGCAAACCTTGTAACATGGCAGGGAGCAATAACGGGTATTACATCGGGGACATGTATATTGCGAAAATTGTTTCTGACATCTACAAATTAAAATAAAAAAAAAAAGGATATAAGTTAACAAAATAACCAACAAAAACTTATATGCTAATATATACACACACTGATATATATGTGTATATATATATATATATAGTTATAAAAGGGGGATTAGAGAGCGTACACACGACAGATAATACGAGAAGGTGGATTGAGATGAGATGAATTTGATTGAGGCCCTGATGTAATTATTGGATTCGCCATAATAAACTTTATAATTTTTTAAGAAAATTATAAGTTTTTTAAGAAACCCCCAAAACCCTGAAGAAGAAGAAGAAAAAGAAGCAAGAAAGAAAAGGTTTCTAGCTTATTCTTTTTGAATTTATGGTTTTTCCGTTAAACCCCCTAATAGTTTGGCTCTTGTTTCACTTTGAGTTTACTTTTACTATTTTTGTCTATTATTATTATTAAACTCTTGAAAACTTGAATAAGTTTAAAACAATCATGCAATTACTATGCCAAAGTAACACATGACTTGATGACATAGAGTTTTAGAAAAAGATTTATAAAATAACAATTTATACAATAATGCAATTTATAAACCAAAATTGAAAACATGCTTGATAGTTAGTCAAATTGTAAAAAACCAAAAATTTATATAAAAAGATGTTATTGCTAATGAAAGGGTTTTTTTTTCCTAGAAAGGGTTTTTTTTTCCTACGAAGAATACCTCGAGCCCTCGACGACAAATTTAGAAGGCTAAAATTCTATTAGAAGTTGAGGCTTGAGGGTACCCGTGCAATGTTCGATAACGGTGTGGTGGTAACGACGACTGCTTGTGGTTGTGGCAACCATTATCGGTGGTGGTGAAGCGCCGAGTTGTTATTGATAATTGATGTAAATGCAATCGATGTAAAATAAGTATAGATAGTTTTAGGAGATAAGCAACATATGAGGTATTTTTAATATTAAAAATGTATAATTTTCAACAAATAGATGTAATCTGATGAGATGATGATGATATGAGGTGTAGAAAGAATTAAACCCTAAAAGGCGCAATTAAAAGATGAAAATCATTTATAAAAAATGACGCGGAACAGTTCAATTCTAGTCGTAATCCCAATTCCATCATGTCTAAACCTCTCAGTCTTTCTATCGGAGTGAGTCGGGTAGTTAAGCCTTTAATCCCGAGAGCATCAGGTATGGTTAAGGTATGCAGAACCATCCGGAACGTCACCTCAGCGCCATATCAGCTTTCATCATTTCATTAGTTTTAAGCAGTTATGGACGCAGAACCATGCAGAACACCACTTTTTCCAATTTTTTATTTTATATATCACATATAAATTTTTTTTAACTATGTTTAATTGTTGATTCAGTTGTATATTAATAAAAAAGAAATTACTAATAAAAATAATGAGATATCTACCAATAAACTAAAACATGATTGTAGTCCCTCTTTAACGACACGTGGCAATGTTTTCAAGCGACAAGTGTCCTTTTGATCACATAAATTAGAAAAAATTAATTAATTCGAAAGATATTTTGTTAGTCTTTGAGAATATGTCTAGATATGAGTTCTCATGTTTCCTTATTATACATTAAAAATACCTATATTAAATTAAATTATAATAATTAATTAATATATTATTATCCGTATATATGATTAATTCTTATTGGTTTCTTTCTTTCCTTATCCTTTTCCAACACTTTCTTTTCCTTATTTTGATTAACAAACCCATATATATACTTTCAAGATGTATAATTTTTCCATCAGATTCGAATACTTGTATTCTAGGGTTTTACAAAGTTCAAACAATCACTGCTTTGAAGGATTTTAAAGAGGTAATTAAGCCTACATATATTGGTAATAATTTTTGTGCAGCATGATTCTCAAAGATATAAAGGTTATGTAATTTAAGTTGTTCATGTCGATAGATTTCTTTGGTTGATGGCCGTATATGTTCTTTGCGGTTAACGTTGTAGATTTTGTACATTACAAAATTGAACAATTAACTACGAGTATAAAACAATTAACTATTCTAGCGAGGGTGTTTTACAAATCATTTATTTTATGAATTGATTAACACTTTTCTGCAAAAGGTTCTAATGTTTTTCTAAAACAAAGAACGAACCTTTTGAATTATCCCGATTAAATACATAAACAAAAGAGGTTTTCCATGTTTGTATCACTGAAGATCTTTTGGTTTTTATATCGTTTTTAATACAAGTTTTTAATGTGCATATGTATCACTGAAGATCTTTTGGTTTTTATATCGTTTTTAATACAAGTTTTTAATGTGCATATGTATCACTGAAGATCTTTTGGTTTTTATATCGTTTTTAATACAAGTTTTTAATGTGCATATGTATCACTGAAGATCTTTTGGTTTTTATATCGTTTTTAATACAAGTTTTTAATGTGCATATGTATCACTGAAGATCTTTTGGTTTTTATATCGTTTTTAATACAAGTTTTTAATGTGCATATGTATCACTGAAGATCTTTTGGTTTTTATATCGTTTTTAATACAAGTTTTTAATGTGCATATGTATCACTGAAGATCTTTTGGTTTTTATATCGTTTTTAATACAAGTTTTTAATTAATGTGCATCATTCAAACTTGGATCATGGGTTAGTAGCTAATGGTGCATGTGTAACACCCCAAAGTTTTTAAGGTAAATAAATTAATCTCTTTTTATAGTTTTGACATTCAAATAATTTCCTAGTATTTTATTTTTGAATATGGGGTTAATTTAGTTGGAACTTTAGCGGATAGTGGGTATTAATTCACCAAAATTCAGAAATGGGGTGGCATCCCCTTAGATTGCCAGCCACATTTTTCCCTCCATGGTCACCATTCCACTACACCTAAAATTTCTTCTTGATGATTCTTCCATTCTAACCTCAATCAAATCTAAATTCTTCAAACAATTCAAGAACTCTACTAAGAATTAATAATAATAATCATCTCCAATAATATTAGAAATTGAAAGATTAGGGTTTGTGTGGGGTGGTGGTGGCCGAACTATAGGAAGAAGAAAAGGGAGAAGATTGTGATTTGAAAACCTTAATCTTTTATCTTTCATTGTTGAGGTATTGATTCCTTAACCTAATTTCAATTCTTTTCTTTTAGAATTAGGGTTCTTGAGGAATTCAAAATTTGTGAATTTTGCTAGAAATTGAGTTTTGTATAGTTTCCCCCAAAATTCTTATTCACTTAAGTTTGCTATTGAGTTGCTTTATGTATTTAACTAAAAATATGCAAGTTGGCATGAAATTAGTTATTTTGAGAAAATGGTGATTTTCACTAGTTAAATTTTGGTAAAAGTAATGATAATGATGATGAATTGTTGCATTTAGGCAAATGTTGGATAAAAGCAACTCAATGATAAAATGTGGTGATGTTGGGTAGGAATGCTAGTGAAAGAGTAAGAATGACTAAGTTGAGTTAGTCAAGTTTGTGAATGTTATGCATTTTATGATGTGTTGATAGGTTGAAAGCTTGAATTTGTGCATTTGCTATTATATCGTGTTGTTGTTCGAGTCGCGAAGGAGGTGAGTATATTTGCATACCTTTATGTATACGTTGGGTCGATTTTCATATGATGATGGATTTCATGTATGGAAATCGATTTGGCGTTAAAGCCCATGTGGGGCATTGTGATAAATAGGGCCTAAGAATCCCTTGTGTATGAGGCCTAAGAACCTCTTGTGAATGGGGCCTAAGAATCCCTTGTGTATGAGGCCTAAGAACCTCTTGTGAATGGGGCCTAAGAATCCCAAATATGTGATATTGATTGTGTGATTTGCTTATATGGATCCATGTATAGCGTTAAGGTGCAAAGGTGAATATGTAGGTATGGTATGACGGTGCCATAGGTTACATGTAATAGTCCTTTGTGCGTTGCCCTCCTTCGTGTTCATAAATGTATGCAAGTATATTCACTAAGCATTCGCTTACATTTTAGTTGTTTTCCTTTTTATAGGCGGTTCCGGGAGAAGAAACAAAGATTTGTGGTTTGAGGCTTGAAGTCTTAAAAGTTGCTTTTTGGAAGATTGAAGGTATTGCCATTCTTGAAAGAATGCTGTTCTTGGTAGATACTTAGTATCCTACCTCATTATGGCTCTTGATTCACTTGAATGTTTTGGTAAACTTGTTTCTTGGTAAATTCCTGCATTTGTGGTCATGGTTGGTTTTGAGTATTCAAAAGTTAGTACGTTTGTTAGTTTAAATTGTTACTTGGCTAATGACCCATATGCTTGTGTTTTTTATGGATATCGGTTCAATGTATGTTGTAACAAAGCTTGTTATAGTGTCAAATTACTACCTTGAACTCAAAAATGTGGTCTTTGAAGTTTAGTTTTGAGTTGCATGATTTACAAGTTGAGTTATGTGTCAAATTCAGGTTTTGGTTCTGTCAGTTCAAGATATGCGCCGCATGAAACCTTCATGCGCCGCATATCTGAGTTTTTTTGGTTCTGTGCGTCGCATACTCATCCGCATTAAATTTTCTACTTGAAATTTGTCTGGTTTATTCGCCGCATGAAATCTTCATGCGCCGCATATCTAAGTTTTTTTGGTTCTGTGCGTCGCATACTCATCCGCATTAAATTTTCTACTTGAAATTTGTCTGGTTTATTCGCCGCATGAAATCTTCATGCGCCGCATATCTAAGTTTTTTTGGTTCTGTGCGTCGCATACTCATCCGCATTAAATTTTCTACTTGAAATTTGTCTGGTTTATTCGCCGCATGAAATCTTCATGCGCCGCATATCTAAGTTTTTTTGGTTCTGTGCGTCGCATACTCATCCGCATTAAATTTTCTACTTGAAATTTGTCTGGTTTATTCGCCGCATGAAATCTTCATGCGCCGCATATTCTTTTAAAAAAAATAAAAATAAAAAATCTTATTTTACCTAAATCGAGTCGTGTCGTTTCAAGTGGTATCAGATGTAACACCCTGATTTATAAAAATGTGGATTTCAAAAAAATTTCAACTTTAAACATAACACCGTTAACTAATTGCGGAAGCGACGTTTAAAATTCCAACTTGATTCCTAACGGAATCAATAAAACATAATAAATGTCTCAAAAGGTGTTACCAACGAGTATCATCACAATAATCCAAATGAAATCCACAATTAACTAAAAAGACAACCAACTTAATAACGGCCAAATGACTAAATAAATATGTCTACTTAAATAAAGGTAGCTATGGGTAACTAAAGTCGACATCCACAAGCTCCAATAAATGCTACCCATCTCACCAGTGAGCTACCAAGTCACCAATTCAACGCCTAACCTGAGGGCACAACACATTTTCAGAAAACAAGTGTCAGCTATTAAAGCTGAGTAAGATAACATGTTAGTTTAATAAAAGAGATTGCCAATTAAATCACTTTATAAAACAACTCATGCATATATAAAGGCACAACAACAATAACAACACAATCAACATAATTAGGAATATCAAATCCTATCATGTGCCTAGCAATCCTCCAATATCAACACAAACCACATAACTACACAAGCAACACAATCCACGCAAAGGTTATGCCAAATAGAATCTGCACAAATAAGTTGTGTGAGGCGGCCATACAGCCGAACAGGAAACCTCACACCCGACCTGATGGGTAGACCTTTCGGTGGTCCATCATTGTCATTATGAATAGGCATAACCAAATCCATGAGTAACCCGTTACTACACTGGTGGTCAATCACTTTGTTTGGGGTCAGATTTTTAGTGCTATGATCCTGATTAAAGATATTACTGACAAATGTTGTTGTTGTACACGATAATGCTTTTGTGTTTTGTAGGATCCTGAACTAAGGATCATTATCCAGGATATTCAAGAATATACTAACGGTCGAAAATAAATATCAACAACTTCAGCATAAATATCCAGCCTCTCATGGAAGAAAAGAAACGTGCATTTCCTTGGATATCGGAACAGACTTGAAGAATAAACGTGTCAAAGAAGACTCAACGTTCACTTGCTTATTCTTTGCACGTTGAATATTGCCACACGGAAGATCCCAGATATTTCGGAAGATTAGTTAGGGATTTCTATTATAAATATGAGGTGATTGATCGAAAATAGGATAACTGCTCTCACACTTGTACTCGCACACACGTATTCACTGCGTTCTTATTTCCTTTACAAATATTAGCTCGATCAAATCACTCTCACTTTCGTTGTATTGTAATCACCCACAAATAATAATAAAAGAACACAGGAAGGGTCGATTGAATCCTTCCGGGGTTTTTTACCTAAGATTTCTTAATTGAATCAAGGGTTTTTTCCCGTCAACAAAATTCTGGTGTCGTTGTATTTTGCATTTATCTTTAAGATCCTAGCATTGCACTTCAGTATTTTATCTTTATCTTCAACAGTTTTCTTATTTACTCAACGTATTTCTATCTCAAAGATTTTCTTAATTGAATCAAGGGTTTTTTCCCGTCAACAAAATTCTGGTGTCGTTGTATTTTGCATTTATCTTTAAGATCCTAGCATTGCACTTCAGTATTTTATCTTTATCTTCAACAGTTTTCTTATTTACTCAACGTATTTCTATCTCAAAGATTTTCTTAAAACTCTTTTTAGTAAAAAGTCTTAGTTTGCATCGTCATCTTTAAGAAAACTTTACTTTTATTTGAAGATCTTAAAACACCAAACCTCACTTACAAATCTTCGGTTCTTAAATTATCTTAAATCCTTTACAAAATTATCTTAGGTAATTTTTGTCCGAAACAATTTGGCGCCCACCGTGGGGCAAAAAGGTTTTTTTGCAATTTTATCACAATCCTAAATATTCAGTTTCAAAAACTTTCTCAAATCGATCTACAAGAAATGTCTACTTCTCAAAATGCTTCCTCTGCTGCTTCTGGATCTGTAACTCTGAAGAATCTGATTAATAAGCCTCCAAAAAATAATAATAATAAAAATACTGGAAAGGCTATTGAAGATATGTCATCAGGATATGATCCAAATCGCCCGATGCCTCAAGCGCCACGACCATATCCAGAACCATCTCTGGATTCACAGGTAAAAACTACTCATCATGAATCTAGTGCTGACACAAATATTTTTTCTATGTTTAGGGTTCTTCAGGAGCAAATGAAGCAAGCACAGAAAGACAACATCTCCAGATTTAATAGCTTGGAGTCGAGGATGATGGGAAGCAGGAGCGAAGAACCCAGAACTCAAGAGATCGGAATTCAAGATCTTGAGAGGCCGGGAAACTCTCCTTTAAACAATAGGAGTATTAATTTTGGAGGAACATGAGCTTTGGAGACTCAGTCAATGGGTCACATGCTCTCTACTCCTCCAAAATCTGGATCTGGTTCCTTATTTCATGCAGGAAATAAGTCAAAGAAACCCCGCCATCATCTTCTGGGGTTCCAGGTTTCACTCCCTCCTCCTTTAATTATGAAAATAATATTAACCAAATGCAGGATAATATGGCGAATGCATACGTGGCGAGAGAATTGCAGAAAATCAAGGAACTAATTTCGACAGTTCCGGGATTTTGTCAACCAATTCCAGAAGCAGATCCATCTTCATACAGAATTTCCAGATTTGCACCTGCCATAGCCAATGTGGAAATTCCGAAGAAGTTTTCAGCACCTCATATGAAAACAAATGATGGAACAACAGATCCTCAGGAACATGTGGCTCAATACTTGGAGAAGATGGAGACAGTTCCAATCCCAACAGATTTAAGAGAAGCATGTTTATGCAAAGGTTTTGGGGCCACATTATCAGGAGCAGCCATCAAGGCCCAAATCACCTCCAGCTAATGCACGAATCATTAATTATATTGCAGGAGGATCAGAGGTGTGTGGAACATCTTTTTCAGCAGCAAAGAGAAATGCAAAGGAAGCAAAATCTGAAAGAGGAGATAAGCCAATCCAGAGATCCAATGTGCTACGCATGGATAAAGTAACATTTGAAGAAGATGATATGGAAGCATTCAGGATCCTCATCATGAATCTAGTGCTGACACAAATATTTTTTCTATGTTTAGGGTTCTTCAGGAGCAAATGAAGCAAGCACAGAAAGACAACATCTCCAGATTTAATAGCTTGGAGTCGAGGATGATGGGAAGCAGGAGCGAAGAACCCAGAACTCAAGAGATCGGAATTCAAGATCTTGAGAGGCCGGGAAACTCTCCTTTAAACAATAGGAGTATTAATTTTGGAGGAACATGAGCTTTGGAGACTCAGTCAATGGGTCACATGCTCTCTACTCCTCCAAAATCTGGATCTGGTTCCTTATTTCATGCAGGAAATAAGTCAAAGAAACCCCGCCATCATCTTCTGGGGTTCCAGGTTTCACTCCCTCCTCCTTTAATTATGAAAATAATATTAACCAAATGCAGGATAATATGGCGAATGCATACGTGGCGAGAGAATTGCAGAAAATCAAGGAACTAATTTCGACAGTTCCGGGATTTTGTCAACCAATTCCAGAAGCAGATCCATCTTCATACAGAATTTCCAGATTTGCACCTGCCATAGCCAATGTGGAAATTCCGAAGAAGTTTTCAGCACCTCATATGAAAACAAATGATGGAACAACAGATCCTCAGGAACATGTGGCTCAATACTTGGAGAAGATGGAGACAGTTCCAATCCCAACAGATTTAAGAGAAGCATGTTTATGCAAAGGTTTTGGGGCCACATTATCAGGAGCAGCCCTGAAGTGGTTACTCAATTTACCCACTGGATCTATATTTTCTTTTGCACAACTTATTAATCAATTTAATTTACAGTTTTCATGCAGTAGGGTTTTTGAGAAAATAACGGGTGATCTTTATCAAGTCACCCAAGGAATTAACGAATCTTTAAAAGAATATCTTAACAGGTTTATGAAAGAATCGTTGGATATTCCAAAGTTAGATATGACTACTGCAGTTCAGGCTTTGAAGATGGGGTTAAGTAAAGACTCCCTATTTTATCAGGATCTTGTCATGACACCTTGCAGATCTTTGGATGAAGCTAGAAATCGTGCCTTGAGATTTATCAGACTCGAAGAAGACGAATTGATGAGGAAGAGGATGGAAGCTCCCTCAACATATGAACGTCCAAATCGAAGGGCAGAAACTTCAGTGTTCCGACCTAGCAAAAATAAACCCTATACGAGAGCTGTACAACAGAGAGCAGTGGCGACAGAAAGACAAGGAGAACTCCAATATCCTGAATTATCGAAATATTGTTTTTCTGTTGACACTGCAGGAATAGTAGCAGCCATGAAGAATCTTGGGGACAAAGCCAGATGGCCACCCAAGAATTCAAAGCCTGATGCCAGTAAAGATTAATCGAGATGGTGTGCTTATCATGAAGATTTTGGGCATACCACAGAAGAATGCTATGCCTTTCAACGTGAGATCGGGATACTCCTTAGTAAAGGATATCTGACGGAACTTTTTGGAAAGAAGAAAGCTCAGGATATTGATGTCAAGGATTTGGGCAAGCAGAGCCAACAGCAGCCATCAAGGCCCAAATCACCTCCAGCTAATGCACGAATCATTAATTATATTGCAGGAGGATCAGAGGTGTGTGGAACATCTTTTTCAGCAGCAAAGAGAAATGCAAAGGAAGCAAAATCTGAAAGAGGAGATAAGCCAATCCAGAGATCCAATGTGCTACGCATGGATAAAGTAACATTTGAAGAAGATGATATGGAAAGCGTTCAGGATCCTCATCATGATGGTTTGGTTGTTACTTTATATGTTACTAACCATTTTGTACACAGAATCTTAATTGATAATGGCAGTTCAGTCAATATCATAAGATTAGAAATGCTGAAAAGGATGGGGATCTGTGAAGAAGAAATTGGTGGAAAATCTACCGTCCTCGTTGGTTTCAGTGGTGAAACAAAAAACACCTATGGCGAGATCAAACTCCCAGTTTACGTCGAAGGGGTAAATTCGATGCAAAATTTTTGTGTAATTGATTCTTTACCTGGTTGCAATATTATTTTAGGTAGGCCATGGATACATGAGATGAAAGCTGTCCCTTCAACATACCATCAATGTGTGAAGATCCCAACTCCATGGGGGAGTTGTGAAGATAAAAGGAGATCAGCAAGATGCTAAGGAATGTTATATGGCATCAATGAAATCTACAACCAAGCCTACTGAAGCATAGCAATCAAAGAAGAACATCCTTGATGTCGAGGAATTTAAAGATCAAGACGTAAAAGAGACATCAAGGTGTTCATTGGAAAAAAGATACCGGAGGATCTAGAACAAGATCTCTTTACCTAGTTCATCTTAGCAGATCTAGGCAAGTTTATTAGCCTTCTGCTCTGATACCACTTGTAAGTCCCAACTCAATAGATGGTACTACTGAAGACACCTCTATGTCGATGGTGGAGTTACTTTGCAATATATGCACTGAACTGGAGACGACCAGTTGCAGTGAGTATATACCAAGTTCTAGATAGATTACTTATTTAAATGACAATAAGTAAAGAACAATGCAATAATACAAATAACTTGTAAAATAAATTGATGAGACAATATGTAATTTTCAATGTGTAATTTATTTATTGATGTTAAATAAATTACAAGGTTGTTGCGGAACCAAGATAATACAAGAATGTAAATATCCTAACAACCTATGAAATACAATTGATCTACACTCGGAATTTCTTAAGACAATCGAAACACTTAAAGTTGTGAAATGTTCCTTTTAGCGATTGAGAGAATATTGCACAAGTTCACCAAGAATATTGCAGGTATGCAAAGTGTGAAGTTATTCAACTTTGTGAATTCACTTAAATATTCTTGTTGTGCAATGACTTGTATTTATAGGCAAAGTTAACATTGGGATGTTAACTTTGGTCGTACAAATGTGGTTGAGAGTATTTAAGGAATAACATTTAATTCCTTAAAAAGCAGTGTAAAGTCGCATGATAAAGCAACTTTACTCAACCACCTTTATGTACCTTTTGTAATTAAATAATAAGATAAATCTTATTATCCGGGTAAAGGTACATAAAGCATAAAAGTCAATTCCTCGTAATCAGTGTAAAGCTTTGTAAGAGCTTTCCACTGATGGTCTCCAGTTTGTAACTGACTAGAATGTCAACTGGGCTTCGCTGCCATGTCATTCTCTATCTTCCATTTGTTGTCTTCGACTTCAACTGGAATGATTCTTCAACTGGTCAGTTCTCAACTGGAGGAAGTCTTCAGTTGTGTTGACTGTACGGTGCAACTGGACTTCAATATATTTCTTGACAAATCATCTAGGTCTCCAGTTTCACTGGACAGTTTCACTGGGTCTCCAGATGCAACTGGAGACTGGCCAGTTTACCAGGTGAACTGGTCCTAACAAAGGTTCTAAGATCAGCATCTCTATGCAGTGGCTTTCTTGGTTGAGGGTTCCTTCTTGGTGGATTCAATACCCTTTTCACAACCTTTCTTACATTTTCAATTCTTTTCTGAATCCCACTGGCCCTGTTCTCCTTTGCCTTCTCCACTGATATATTTAAATTTCTGGCATCATGCTCAGCTTCATCATCAGGATAGTGCCTGTCCAGTTCAATGTCAATCATTTCTTTTAACATACCCACTATCCTGGCATCATCTTTCACTCTAGCATACTCCTCCTTAGTGATTCCCAACAAGTGAGCATCACTAATATCAAGCAATTTTATCTTGGCCAGATGTTGTCTGGCTTCAGCTTGGTTTGCTTGTTTCATTTTCTTCCTTTCTTTAATTTGATCACCAAGCCTTGCCAGACGTTTGCTATCACTTTCAGAAACTGGAGGAAGTACATCAGCATTGCCAGTTTCCAACATTGGTACATCAGTGGCCGGCTGGGCTTCATCAGATGCTATTGCTTTACCCTTATTCACATTCCCCCTTTCAATCACATCGGTCTCCTCTACCCTTTGCTCACCAGCTTTAGTACTGGCAGCCACAATCATTTCACCACCAGATTGACTTTCAGATGGAGTTCTTCCAGGTGCAACTGGTGCAAGGACTGCACTTCTTTCCCCCTTGGCAGCTTCTAGACCTGCCCTTATAGCTTCCCATTCAGAAGGGTGAGATGGCAACCGGTCGAGAGGCTGCCATGTTTGCATGTCCTTGCATTCTTTGAAAATTCCACACATCATCCTGAAAGACCTCCACAGATGGTTGGTCTCCTTTGACTGGGTCAGAACATTTGCTGTAACCTGTTGCTGACCAGTTTTTAGTTCATTCAAAATCTTGGAATCTTCATCCAGACCAGAAACCACCTTATCCTTAACCTCTTCATCCTTTTGTTTCAAATTATTTACTTCAGTTGTCAGATTGTCAATAGACTGAGAGTGAAGTGATACCTGGGTGGTTAAGTTATCAATGCTGCCTCTCAACTGGTTGATCTCATTAGTGAGTGGGGCCAGATCAACCTGAGGAGTGGCCAGCTTGGTGATCTCAGCTATCACCTTTTCTATCAATTGTGTTTCTCTGGCACTCAGCGTATCATCAATTTTCTGACCAA
Organism: Erigeron breviscapus; assembly: GCA_034093135.1. Lineage (NCBI taxonomy): Eukaryota > Viridiplantae > Streptophyta > Magnoliopsida > Asterales > Asteraceae > Erigeron > Erigeron breviscapus. The sequence continues at coordinate 109,075,076 of CM067174.1, read as the reverse complement.
CTGAAACCATCAACTGCTGCCCAAGCTCAGTCACATTCAACCCAGGCTTTTCAACTAACTCTTTCACCTGCTTTTCAATCTCCCTTAAATCAACTTCAGATCTTCTGACAGTGTTATCCAGCAAATTGGAGATTGAGGTTGTGACATTGGACTGAGTGAGGTCGAAGGCTTCCTTTAGAGAAGTTGCCAGATTGTTGCAGCCTCCGACCAGCTCATTGAGCTTCTTTAACACCAAGTCTTCATTTGTTGAGAATTTGTTAATCCCCAGATCAACCACTTTAATATTGGTCAGATGATCCTTGTGGTATCTGGAGAAAGACTTAGTGTTTTTGTCAAGTGTCTTTTGAATATCCTCTACCCTGGTAAGAAGGTTTTGGATATCGGCTTGAACAGACACAACTTGACTGTCCAGTGACGAAGGGGAAGGTGTCACTGGACCAGCAACAGTTACTACTGGAGTAACTGGAGGAGGCAAATTGAGGGAAGCCTCCCTAATTGACGTCGCAGCAGTCGAAGAAGTAATAATAGGAGTGGTAGAAGAAGAAGGGACTGAAGTAACAATGTGTTGTTCATGCTGAGAATGCTCAGGTGTGAACAACAGCGGCGGTGGGGGTGGCATTTTTCGAAGGAGTGAGAACTGCCCAGATGGTGATGGTGCCATACGTCTGTTTCCAGACATATAGTTGTATGTGGGAAATGGAATTTCAGTAGGCTCATTTACTTGGGATGGTAAAACTAAAATTGAAGCATCTGGAGGCGAGACTTGAGATGAAGGGTTTTGATCTTGTACAGAAGAATCAAAAATCTCCAAGTCTGATGCAGTACCTTCTGAATCTGAAGATTCAATAAGGATTTCCTCGTCATTAACATTCATGTCCAGATCCATGAATGTAACTGAGGGTTGACCAGATGGGTCAGTCTCCAGATGACCTTCTCCAGTTTCCTGGAAGGTTGCATCTGTTGGAGGATCAATTACCGAGGTAACATCACCAGGGATAGAGGTCACTGGGGTTGCCTCAGTTATAATTGCTCTATCCACAATCATAACATCATCAGCCGTAGAGTTGGGAACCTCAGTCTCCAACAGTGACTGGCCAGAGACGTCGTCAGTTCGTGCAATAGAAGTGTCAGAAGATAGGCCGTGGACACTTTGTGCTGATTCAAACTCTAATCTGGGTTGAGGTAGCCCAGTTTCATCTTCACCACCCTCTCCTACAGAAATTGCGAGGGTGGCTGCTTGCGGTTGTCCCGTTTGACTATCTCCAGGTTCCTGTTGGGAGGAAACTGGAGGGCTGGTCTGGTTTCTACTGTCAGTGGCAAGTGCTGACAAGGTCCTAATGCGATGTGTTCTTGTTGCCTTTGGAACTCTTGAAAGACCTGTTGGGAGGTCTCCAGGGTAAATGGTTGTGGGGACAGACACGCTGGAGCTGGAGGGGTTAGACTGTTGCCCGGGTTCGGCAATGGTCACAATTCCAGCAGACGAACTGGTGGGTCCCTCATTGTTTTGAGGCCTACCCAGTTGTCTTTCCGACTCACCTTGGACTGGTGCATCGGTTTTTGCGAATGCCATCCGCATTCTATCTGGAATCTCGACCTCTCCAGCTTCAGATACTAGAGAGTCAAGATTCCTCAACAAATCTGGGACAGTGTAAAGTGAATCTGTGCTTAAATAAGCTTCACTGCCCAGAATTTGTAGAAAACAGAGAGAGATAAACCTGGAGAAGGGGATACATAGTCCCCTGGTGCCCTTCAGTTTTTGAACCAGGCTTCTGTATAGGATATCAGCAAAATCCACTCTCAAACCATTCCACAAGTAGTATGCCATTTCTGCCTGTGCGGAGTTAATCTGGTCAAGTCTACCAGAACTCCCACCCATACTTTCCACAAGGTGGATGAAAAAGTACCTCCATGAAGGTGTAAGGCCCTTCATGGTCATCGCACCTTTTGTTTTCAAAACCCCTTTTTCTAGGCACTCCTTGTGTCCCATATCAAGGAGGACCTGGCAAAAATTGATGTTAGGGGAGATGACAACAGGAGACTCTCCTTGTCTCCAGTAATTGAGGTGTAGAGCATCCCTCAATACATCTGCTGATAAGGTACACCAGACTGTTCCACCTTTTAATGTGAAACTGATGGAAGAACAGTCGGAAGAAAGAGAAGCGGTGTACCAAAACTCACACAAGTAGTCGTGAAACATCTTGCGTGGGTTTAAGGAGAAGGAGGGTCCGATTGGAGAATCCCTCAAAAATCTTTGGATTCTCCCAATAAGGGTATCGGACCCTTGGGTTCCTTGTAAACTAGCCATCGTATTATTTGGATTTAGTTTGATGAGCGTAGTATTACCAGGAGCACCAGATGCCTGTTTGACATCTGGTGAGGGAGCATATGGGACAGTGAGGAGATTTACATCTCTTGAACGGGATGGTTTAGGTGACATTTGAAAGTGAAATTGAAACTTTGGAATTTGGGTTCTTGATTTATGAAGCAGAGAGAGAAAAGAAGCAATTTTAGATGATTGGGAAGTAAATGAAAGAATGTAAAGGGAAGTAAATGTGATCGGAGTAAATAAGGGTATTTATAAGGAATTCAAGATCCCAATGAAATACCAAAAATCATATTTTATTAACAAAATCAATTTTGTAGATATTTTTACAAAATAAGTTTGAAATTTGAATCAAAAACATAATTCACCGTGTCAGCATTAAATGCTACGACGGCTTAACTTACCCACGCGCCCACTAATTTTCATTTTCCCAATAAAAACAGTTGTCATTTACCAAAATGACTTTAAACACGTCAGATAACGATATCAAGTGGGTTAAAACACTCGAGTACCATCACGTGTCATAAATATTGACCAAGTATTTTCTAACGTTATGAAAAATTAAGACAAGACTGAACCTGGACACTGGAGGATTAGTCCAGTTCCAGTTTCCAACTGGAGAGTTCTCCAGTTGCCATTTTCAAACAAAAACGAATTTTAGTCAGAAAATTATTTTTGAGTATTTCCCCCTAAAATGATGATCCAGAAATTGATTAGTGCCAGGATAGTATCACAAAGGCGTTCGATAGCCTGGCGAGCAAAGATTATCTGGACCTCCTCAACTGGAGAACTTCATCAGTGTCACTGACGCGTTCATAACAAAAAAATCTCCAGTTTTAAGGATTTAACATTCCCAGTTCGCTGATGAGATGTTTAAAGGTTTTCTCATCAAGAGGTTTTGTAAAAACATCAGCTAACTGTTTGTCAGTGGGGATGAAATGTATTTCAATGTCTCCTTTCATAACATGATCACGAATGAAATGATACCTGATGTCAATATGCTTTGTCTTAGAGTGTATCACTGGGTTGTGAGATATAGCAATGGCACTGGTGTTGTCACAAAAGATTGGGGTCCTTGTATACTTTTGACCATAATCTAGTAACTGGTTCTTGATCCAGAGAATCTGGGCACAACAACTGGCCGCAGAAATGTACTCTGCCTCAGCAGTGGACATGGAGACTGACGTCTGCTTCTTACTGGTCCAACTTACCAGTTTTCCTCCAAGGAAATGACAACCACCAGTTGTTGATTTTTTATCTATCTTACAACCTGCATGATCTGAATCTGAATAACCCATTAGATCTAACCCTGAGCCTTTGGGGTACCAAAGACCAAGGTTAGGACACCCTTTCAGGTATCTAAAGATACGCTTAACAGCGTGTAAGTGTGATTCTTTAGGGTTAGCCTGAAACCTGGCACATAGACATGTTGCGAACATTATATCTGGTCGACTGGCAGTTAGATACATCAGTGAACCAACCATTCCACGATATTCAGTGATGTTCACTGGTTTGCCAGTTGGGTCAGAGTCCAAATTTAATGGTGCTGCAATAGGCGTGTTTTTTGATGGGATTGAATCATATTTGTATTTTCTTAACAAATCTCTGACATATTTTCCTTGGTTTATGAATATTCCATTTTCAGTTTGCTTAATCTGAAGACCTAAGAAAAATGTTAATTCTCCCATTAAACTCATCTCATACTCAGATGACATGATTTTAGAAAACTTTTTACACATTGCATCATCAGTTGAACCAAATATAATGTCATCAACATAAATTTGTACCAATAAGATATTACCTTTTTCTTTCAAGATAAATAAGGTATTATCTATTGCACCTCTTTGAAAGCCATTTTTAAGAAGATGTTTAGTTAAAGTATCATACCAGGCTCTTGGGGCTTGTCTAAGACCATACAAAGCTTTGTTCAGTCTATAGACCTAGTGAGGATGCTTCTCATTGATGAAGCCTGGAGTCTGCTTAACATACACAACTTCTTCCAATGTTCCATTAAGGAACGCACTTTTGACATCCATCTGGAAGACTTTAAACTGCAGATGGGCTGCATAAGCCAGAAATATTCTGATGGCTTCAAGTCTTGCAACTGGAGCAAAAGTTTCATCAAAGTCAACGCCTTCTACTTGACAATAACCCTGGGCAACTAATCTGGCCTTGTTTCTTACAACATGGCCATCTTCATCCATCTTGTTTCGGTAGACCCATCTTGTACCAATGGGTTTTTTCTTTAACCCTGGTGGACAAGGAACAAGTTCCTACACATTACTCCTTTCAAACTGGACGATCTCTTCTTGCATAGCTTCAACCCAGCTTGGGTCTGCCATAGCCTCGTCAATCTTCTTCGGTTCAATTAGAGATAAGAAGGTGACGTTTAAGCATTGCTCACTGGTGGCTCTTCTAGTTTGAACCCCACTATTTGGATCTCCCACAATCTGTTCAATTGGATGTGCTCAAGTCCATCTAGTGTATTGACTAGGCTGGTGTAATACAATATCAGTGCAAGTCACCTGACGATCTTCTTCAGTTGCAGCAGCTTCTGGAGGAGGATCAGTCCAAACTACTTCTATATCCTCATCAGAGTCAATGAGGTCACGATTTGCATCATGAAATTCTTCATTAAAAGGCATTTCTTGAAGAACTGGAGAAGTTGGAGTTTGAACTGGTGCTGATATAGGAGTGGCACGTACATCAGATCCAATCACTAATTCCTGTGGTAAATTGAAATTGATGGAGGGATAGAATGAAGTGTCACTGGTGGTGCTTTTCTTCTTAACTGGTTCCAATTTGTTGTAACTGGAAACATCTTTTGGTGAAACAACTGACTGATGAACTTGGTCAGTTTCACCAAAATTTATTGGAACGACTGGAGAAATATCAAGGCTTGGTCTCTTGTTGATTGCTTCAGTTGATTCGTCGAATGTGACATGAATTGTCTCATGAACCTTTTGAAGTCTATAATTATAAACTCTAAAGGCCTTTCGAATATCTGAATAACCAAATTGTAACACCCGTTTCGTAAAAATATGGATTTCCAAAAAATTTCGCCTAACGGCGTTAAATCATGCGGAAACGATTTAGGAAAATACTCAACTAAGGAAAATAGTTGAGAAACATAAGTGGTGTTACTAATAGCATCAAATCAGTAATAAAAGAAATCCATAAGATTGCCCAACATAAAGCAATCATAACATAGTCATTACATAAGTTCCATAAAGGAAATCAATAACATAAGGTTTATGCGAAGCTATTGGGTAAACTAAAGCCAGCTTGATCATCTACCCATCTCTCGCCAAAGCTTCACACGTCATCTCATTGCCTAACCTGAGGGGTGTCAACACATTAAAAGAAACAAGTGTTAGCTATAAAGCTAAGTAAGATAACACCAGGTTTAAGCAAAACAATTCATCCATTTAAATCGTCACTTTAAAGCATTACGTCATTTTAATTAGGCATTCATACCACCGTATAAACATATCCACATCACATTTAAGCATAGAGTTCATGACCCTAAGTGTGCCTAATCAATTTCGTCATTTCATCTCATTAAGTTGTGACAAGGTCACCGTTAAGTTGTAACTGGAAACATCTTTTGGTGAAACAACTGACTGATGAACTTGGTCAGTTTCACCAAAATTTATTGGAACGACTGGAGAAATATCAAGGCTTGGTCTCTTGTTGATTGCTTCAGTTGATTCGTCGAATGTGACATGAATTGTCTCATGAACCTTTTGAAGTCTATAATTATAAACTCTAAAGGCCTTTCGAATATCTGAATAACCTAAATTGTAACACCCGTTTCGTAAAAATATGGATTTCCAAAAAATTTCGCCTAACGGCGTTAAATCATGCGGAAACGATTTAGGAAAATACTCAACTAAGGAAAATAGTTGAGAAACATAAGTGGTGTTACTAATAGCATCAAATCAGTAATAAAAGAAATCCATAAGATTGCCCAACATAAAGCAATCATAACATAGTCATTACATAAGTTCCATAAAGGAAATCAATAACATAAGGTTTATGCGAAGCTATTGGGTAAACTAAAGCCAGCTTGATCATCTACCCATCTCTCGCCAAAGCTTCACACGTCATCTCATTGCCTAACCTGAGGGGTGTCAACACATTAAAAGAAACAAGTGTTAGCTATAAAGCTAAGTAAGATAACACCAGGTTTAAGCAAAACAATTCATCCATTTAAATCGTCACTTTAAAGCATTACGTCATTTTAATTAGGCATTCATACCACCGTATAAACATATCCACATCACATTTAAGCATAGAGTTCATGACCCTAAGTGTGCCTAATCAATTTCGTCATTTCATCTCATTAAGTTGTGACAAGGTCACCGTTAAGTTGTAACCGAAGTTACCATTAAGAGATTTAACTTCGTTTGATTACTTCACGAAAATGGTTTTCATTTTACGAACTTAGTCAACGAAGATAGTGACTGAACGAACTTACATAACTTACGAAGATAACTTTTAACTAACGAAGATAACCATAACGAAGATTAACTTCGTTTGATTACTTCACGAAAATGGTTTTCATTTTACGAACTTAGTCAACGAAGATAGTGACTGAACGAACTTACATAACTTACGAAGATAACTTTTAACTAACGAAGATAACCATAACGAAGATTAACTTCGTTTGATTACTTCACGAAAATGGTTTTCATTTTACGAACTTAGTCAACGAAGATAGTGACTGAACGAACTTACATAACTTACGAAGATAACTTTTAACTAACGAAGATAACCATAACGAAGATTAACTTCGTTTGATTACTTCACGAAAATGGTTTTCATTTTACGAACTTAGTCAACGAAGATAGTGACTGAACGAACTTACATAACTTACGAAGATAACTTTTAACTAACGAAGATAACCATAACGAAGATTAACTTCGTTTGATTACTTCACGAAAATGGTTTTCATTTTACGAACTTAGTCAACGAAGATAGTGACTGAACGAACTTACATAACTTACGAAGATAACTTTTAACTAACGAAGATAACCATAACGAAGATTAACTTCGTTTGATTACTTCACGAAAATGGTTTTCATTTTACGAACTTAGTCAACGAAGATAGTGACTGAACGAACTTACATAACTTACGAAGATAACTTTTAACTAACGAAGATAACCATAACGAAGATTAACTTCGTTTGATTACTTCACGAAAATGGTTTTCATTTTACGAACTTAGTCAACGAAGATAGTGACTGAACGAACTTACATAACTTACGAAGATAACTTTTAACTAACGAAGATAACCATAACGAAGATTAACTTCGTTTGATTACTTCACGAAAATGGTTTTCATTTTACGAACTTAGTCAACGAAGATAGTGACTGAACGAACTTACATAACTTACGAAGATAACTTTTAACTAACGAAGATAACCATAACGAAGATTAACTTCGTTTTACTTCCGTTTCAATTGTTCTTACGAACTTAACATTCAACTTCGTTTGCTTGTTCTTACGAACTTAACATTCAACTTCGTTTGCTTGTTCTTACGAACTTAACATTCAACTTCGTTTGCTTGTTCTTACGAACTTAACATTCAACTTCGTTTGCTTGTTCTTACGAACTTAACATTCAACTTCGTTTGCTTGTTCTTACGAACTTAACATTCAACTTCGTTTGCTTGTTCTTACGAACTTAACATTCAACTTCGTTTGCTTGTTCTTACGAACTTAATATTCAACTTCGTTTGATTATTCTTACGAACTTAATTACACCTTACGAACTTAGTTCTTATCTTCGTTTCAATTGTTCTTACGAACTTAACATTCAACTTCGTTTGCTTGTTCTTACGAACTTAGTCAACGAAGATAGTGACTGAACGAACTTACATAACTTACGAAGATAACTTTTAACTAACGAAGATAACCATAACGAAGATTAACTTCGTTTGATTACTTCACGAAAATGGTTTTCATTTTACGAACTTAGTCAACGAAGATAGTGACTGAACGAACTTACATAACTTACGAAGATAACTTTTAACTAACGAAGATAACCATAACGAAGATTAACTTCGTTTCACCGCTGATCGACAGATTTTCAAAAACGACTAAGTTCTTCGATTTTCCCAGAAACAAACGACTTGGGCTTCACCCAAAACATGATTTTGACATTGTTAAACATATTTTGATCATTCAAATCGACTACAAACTCGTTTGACACCATTTTGTACGTTAACTCACCAAAACGCTTCCTTAACCTTAATCCTTTGACAAAACCTTTTGAAATCAGTTTTGACTCACAATAAAACAACCTTAAATCTGAAATATGATCAACAAACCGATCATTACCTGTAATTAACAATGGCCGATCGAAATCAAGCCCAAAAGACACCAACAATCTACGTAAAACTTGAAGAGATGCTTTAGAATTTCAAGAAGGATTGAAAGGTTGTTTAGGTTTGTTCTTTGAAGTTGATTATGGCTGCCAAAGGAAGGAGATTAGGCTAATCCTAGCCCTAATCCCGTTTTTCAACTTTCACTTTTGTCAAATTTAGTCCCTGGACTTCATATTAGCTTTATTTCGCATTTAAACACCTATTGGGGATATACGTAACACATTAAAGCACTTTCGCACACTACATGGGCCATTTACTCATCATTAAGTCCACTTTATTGTCACTCATTAAAGACATTTAAGTCTTACAATTAGGGCACATAAACATATAAACACGTATTTCCACGTAAACATATCATTAACCACCGTCATCATAACATATCATATCATAAACATATCATTAACCACCGTCATCATAACATATCATATCGTAAACATATCACGGACTTATAATTTGACCTAACGACGTTAGTCAACATATACGTTTAAGTTTTGGGATGTTACAATTACCTCCCCCTTAAGAGGATTCCGTCCCCGGAATCACTTCAACATCAAAAAGGTGGGGATAGGTCTCCCGCATTACGGACTCGGTCTCCCAAGTCATACTTTCGCCGTGATTGTGTTTCCACTTTATGAGAACTAGATCAATAGTCTTTCGTCGTAGCTTCTTTTGTTTCCTTCCCAATATAGCAACAGGTTCATCGACAATCTGCTTGTTGGGATTAATACTTACGTCCTCGAGTGGAATGACATCCGTTTCATTCGCATAGCACTTACGTAGGTAACACACATGAAATGTGTTGTGAATTCCATTAAGTTCTGGAGGTAAGTCCAGCTTAAATGCCTGTTCATTAACCTTCTTAATGATCTTAAAAGGTCCAATGAATCTGGGGCTTAACTTTCCACGTTTTCCAAACCGTAATACACCTTTCCAAGGCGACACTTTGAGTAAAACCATTTCGCCTTCTTTAAAATCGAACGGCCTCCTTTTCTTATCAGCATATGACTTTTGCCTTTCGCGAGCAACACGTAAGGCTTTCTTTGCAACATTAACTTTATCGGCCGTAATTTGTACTACTTCGGGTCCAGCAAATTGCTTTTCCCCGGGCTCCAACCAACAACTAGGAGTCCGACACTTTCTACCATATAACATCTCATAAGGTGGCATTCCAATGCTCGCATGATAACTATTGTTATACGCAAACTCAATAAGAGGTAGGTGTTTATCCCACGAACCACCATAATCCATTACACAAGCTCTGAGCATATCTTCGAGCGTTTGAATAGTCCTTTCACTTTGCCCATCGGTCTGCGGATGGTAGGCTGTGCTCAGACGAACTTGCGTACCAACTTCCCGTTGAAAACTCTTCCAAAAGTTGGAAACGAATCGAGCATCACGATCTGACACAATCGATATCGGAACACCATGTTTAGAAACCACTTCATCAATATACAACGTAGCGAAGTTCTCCATAGGAGCAGTCTCACGAACTGGGAGAAAGTGAGCACTCTTCGTTAATCGATCGACAATAACCCATATCATATCGTGACCACGAGGCGTCCTCGGAAGTTTGGTCACAAAATCCATCGTAATGTGATCCCATTTCCACTCAGGGATCTCAAGTTGCTGAAACTTCCCGTAAGGCTTTTGATGTTCAGCTTTCACCTTCGCACACGTCAAACATTTCTGCACATACATCATCACATCGTTCTTAATACTGGGCCACCAATAAATAGGCTTCAAATCTGCATGCATCTTTGTGGCACCAGGGTGTACAGAATACTTAGTTTTGTGAGCTTCATCCATTACTAACTCACGATTGCCTCCATAGAGAGGAACCCATATTCTACCTTTGTAAGTTCGAAGGCCACGACTATTTTCTTCCATTTGGAGTCTGTTCTTCTTCTTTTTCCCAATAGACTCCGCTTTCACATTATCATCCTTTAACGCTTCGATTTGAGCTAATCGAATAGGTTCCAGTAAATTCGACTCAATCCTTGTAATCATCCACATAACAACATTACAACATATCATTAACCACCGTTCATCATAACATATCATATCGTGACCACGAGGCGTCCTCGGAAGTTTGGTCACAAAATCCATCGTAATGTGATCCCATTTCCACTCAGGGATCTCAAGTTGCTGAAACTTCCCGTAAGGCTTTTGATGTTCAGCTTTCACCTTCGCACACGTCAAACATTTCTGCACATACATCATCACATCGTTCTTAATACTGGGCCACCAATAAATAGGCTTCAAATCTGCATGCATCTTTGTGGCACCAGGGTGTACAGAATACTTAGTTTTGTGAGCTTCATCCATTACTAACTCACGATTGCCTCCATAGAGAGGAACCCATATTCTACCTTTGTAAGTTCGAAGGCCACGACTATTTTCTTCCATTTGGAGTCTGTTCTTCTTCTTTTTCCCAATAGACTCCGCTTTCACATTATCATCCTTTAACGCTTCGATTTGAGCTAATCGAATAGGTTCCAGTAAATTCGACTCAATCCTTGTAATCATCGCACATAACAACATTACAACATATCATTAACCACCGTTCATCATAACATATCATATCGTGACCACGAGGCGTCCTCGGAAGTTTGGTCACAAAATCCATCGTAATGTGATCCCATTTCCACTCAGGGATCTCAAGTTGCTGAAACTTCCCGTAAGGCTTTTGATGTTCAGCTTTCACCTTCGCACACGTCAAACATTTCTGCACATACATCATCACATCGTTCTTAATACTGGGCCACCAATAAATAGGCTTCAAATCTGCATGCATCTTTGTGGCACCAGGGTGTACAGAATACTTAGTTTTGTGAGCTTCATCCATTACTAACTCACGATTGCCTCCATAGAGAGGAACCCATATTCTACCTTTGTAAGTTCGAAGGCCACGACTATTTTCTTCCATTTGGAGTCTGTTCTTCTTCTTTTTCCCAATAGACTCCGCTTTCACCTTCGCACACGTCAAACATTTCTGCACATACATCATCACATCGTTCTTAATACTGGGCCACCAATAAATAGGCTTCAAATCTGCATGCATCTTTGTGGCACCAGGGTGTACAGAATACTTAGTTTTGTGAGCTTCATCCATTACTAACTCACGATTGCCTCCATAGAGAGGAACCCATATTCTACCTTTGTAAGTTCGAAGGCCACGACTATTTTCTTCCATTTGGAGTCTGTTCTTCTTCTTTTTCCCAATAGACTCCGCTTTCACATTATCATCCTTTAACGCTTCGATTTGAGCTAATCGATAGGGAGCTTTGGCTACAGGAGTAGCACCAGGAATGAGATCAATAGAAAATTCAACCTCACGATCAGGAGGAAGACCTGGAAGATCTTCAGGGAAAACGTCTGGAAACTCGGAAACAACTTCAACATCAGAAACTGTAGGCTTCGCGATACGAGAATCAATTACATAAGCTAGAAAATGTGACTTAGTTTGCCGTATACAACGAAGCGCTTTCATCATTGAGATCACCTTAACATTTCCCGGCTTCTTGTCACCATAAACACAGACACCTTTACCGTCGGGAGTAGCGATACGGACTATCTTTTTCGAACATAGGACGACAGCATCATTCTTAGACATCCAGTCCATACCAAGTACAACATCGAAACTAGGAATGGTAGCGGGTAACAGGTTAGCAGTAAATGAACGACCCTCTATTTCTATCGGACAATCAGAATAACCTTCCCGAATAATAGACGTCGCACCATTAGCCACTTCTACTTCTATAGGGCACCGTAAAGAACTAGTAGTCATGTCTAACTTAGGAGCAAACAGAGTAGACACAAAAGATTTGTTCGCACCAGAATCAAATAACACATTAGCAGGTTTGGAATTAACAATAAGGGTAGCAGTAACTACCTGATCATCGTCTTTTGCCTCCTCGGCCGTCATCTGAAAAGCACGGGCTTTGGCCTGGGAAGCTCCTGCCTTCTTTCCCTCATCTTTCTTCATCTGCGGGCAGTCTGCAATACGGTGCTTGGTGTCTCCACATTTATAACATCTAGCCTTGTCAGTGCATTGATCAATGGTATGACCCTGAGTTCCACACTTATTGCACCTGCGGGTCTTTGTAGAACACTGACCAGAATGGATAGATTTGCAGCCAGGGCACCATTTTCCATCCTTGTCTGCCCTTCCTTTGTCAAAGGACGATGAAGATCCCTTAAATTTCTTTCCAAAACGATTTGACCCACCAAACCTCCGCTTATTGCCAGACCTCTTCTCCTCCTCTTTCCTTTCAACTTTCTTATCCACCGCAAAATCATCATCAAGCTTTTTGGATTCTTTGATTGCTTCAGTTAGGGTCTTATGCTGCCTACAAATACCTCGATAACTTGGAGGTAAACCATCGACATAGCAGGCGACTTGATCTGCATCAGTTCTGAATAGATGACCCACAAATTTCATCTTTTCCATAAAGGAACGAGCATAATCATTGACTTTACCAATTTCAGCCGTCAAAGCACGAAACTCTTTTTCCATCTTGCGCTGTTCATGAGTCCCGATATACTCCTCAATAAACTTCTGCTTGAAGGTAGCCCATGTGATAGCGGATACCATATCTGGAGTCATCGAAATAGTAATGCTCTTCCACCAATCTCGAGCACCTTCTTTCAACATTCTACTCGCACACAACACCTTTACCGTCGGGAGTAGCGATACGGACTATCTTTTTCGAACATAGGACGACAGCATCATTCTTAGACATCCAGTCCATACCAAGTACAACATCGAAACTAGGAATGGTAGCGGGTAACAGGTTAGCAGTAAATGAACGACCCTCTATTTCTATCGGACAATCAGAATAACCTTCCCGAATAATAGACGTCGCACCATTAGCCACTTCTACTTCTATAGGGCACCGTAAAGAACTAGTAGTCATGTCTAACTTAGGAGCAAACAGAGTAGACACAAAAGATTTGTTCGCACCAGAATCAAATAACACATTAGCAGGTTTGGAGTTAACAATAAGGGTAGCAGTAACTACCTGATCATCGTCTTTTGCCTCCTCGGCCGTCATCTGAAAAGCACGGGCTTTGGCCTGGGAAGCTCCTGCCTTCTTTCCCTCATCTTTCTTCATCTGCGGGCAGTCTGCAATACGGTGCTTGGTGTCTCCACATTTATAACATCTAGCCTTGTCAGTGCATTGATCAATGGTATGACCCTGAGTTCCACACTTATTGCACCTGCGGGTCTTTGTAGAACACTGACCAGAATGGATAGATTTGCAGCCAGGGCACCATTTTCCATCCTTGTCTGCCCTTCCTTTGTCAAAGGACGATGAAGATCCCTTAAATTTCTTTCCAAAACGATTTGACCCACCAAACCTCCGCTTATTGCCAGACCTCTTCTCCTCCTCTTTCCTTTCAACTTTCTTATCCACCGCAAAATCATCATCAAGCTTTTTGGATTCTTTGATTGCTTCAGTTAGGGTCTTATGCTGCCTACAAATACCTCGATAACTTGGAGGTAAACCATCGACATAGCAGGCGACTTGATCTGCATCAGTTCTGAATAGATGACCCACAAATTTCATCTTTTCCATAAAGGAACGAGCATAACATATCATATCATAAACATATCATTAACCACCGTCATCATAACATATCATATCATAAACATATCATTAACCACCGTCATCATAACATATCATATCATAAACATATCATTAACCACCGTCATCATAACATATCATATCATAAACATATCATTAACCACCGTCATCATAACATATCATATCATAAACATATCATTAACCACCGTCATCATAACATATCATATCATAAACATATCATTAACCACCGTCATCATAACATATCATATCATAAACATATCATTAACCACCGTCATCATAACATATCATATCATAAACATATCATTAACCACCGTCATCATAACATATCATATCATAAACATATCATTAACCACCGTCATCATAACATATCATATCATAAACATATCATTAACCACCGTCATCATAACATATCATATCATAAACATATCATTAACCACCGTCATCATAACATATCATATCATAAACATATCATTAACCACCGTCATCATAACATATCATATCATAAACATATCATTAACCACCGTCATCATAACATATCATATCATAAACATATCATTAACCACCGTCATCATAACATATCATATCATAAACATATCATTAACCACCGTCATCATAACATATCATATCATAAACATATCATTAACCACCGTCATCATAACATATCATATCATAAACATATCATTAACCACCGTCATCATAACATATCATATCATAAACATATCATTAACCACCGTCATCATAACATATCATATCATAAACATATCATTAACCACCGTCATCATAACATATCATATCATAAACATATCATTAACCACCGTCATCATAACATATCATATCATAAACATATCATTAACCACCGTCATCATAACATATCATATCATAAACATATCATTAACCACCGTCATCATAACATATCATATCATAAACATATCATTAACCACCGTCATCATAACATATCATATCATAAACATATCATTAACCACCGTCATCATAACATATCATATCATAAACATATCATTAACCACCGTCATCATAACATATCATATCATAAACATATCATTAACCACCGTCATCATAACATATCATATCATAAACATATCATTAACCACCGTCATCATAACATATCATATCATAAACATATCATTAACCACCGTCATCATAACATATCATATCATAAACATATCATTAACCACCGTCATCATAACATATCATATCATAAACATATCATTAACCACCGTCATCATAACATATCATATCATAAACATATCATTAACCACCGTCATCATAACATATCATATCATAAACATATCATTAACCACCGTCATCATAACATATCATATCATAAACATATCATTAACCACCGTCATCATAACATATCATATCATAAACATATCATTAACCACCGTCATCATAACATATCATATCATAAACATATCATTAACCACCGTCATCATAACATATCATATCATAAACATATCATTAACCACCGTCATCATAACATATCATATCATAAACATATCATTAACCACCGTCATCATAACATATCATATCATAAACATATCATTAACCACCGTCATCATAACATATCATATCATAAACATATCATTAACCACCGTCATCATAACATATCATATCATAAACATATCATTAACCACCGTCATCATAACATATCATATCATAAACATATCATTAACCACCGTCATCATAACATATCATATCATAAACATATCATTAACCACCGTCATCATAACATATCATATCATAAACATATCATTAACCACCGTCATCATAACATATCATATCATAAACATATCATTAACCACCGTCATCATAACATATCATATCATAAACATATCATTAACCACCGTCATCATAACATATCATATCATAAACATATCATTAACCACCGTCATCATAACATATCATATCATAAACATATCATTAACCACCGTCATCATAACATATCATATCATAAACATATCATTAACCACCGTCATCATAACATATCATATCATAAACATATCATTAACCACCGTCATCATAACATATCATATCATAAACATATCATTAACCACCGTCATCATAACATATCATATCGTAAACATATCATTAACCACCGTCATCATAACATATCATATCGTAAACATATCATTAACCACCGTCATCATAACATATCATATCATAAACGTATTTACGGGGAAACATTTTAAGCATAGGCACCGTCATCTTTAATCCCCGAATACCTCCCATATCAACCCAACCACAATATAGGTTATACATTACCGTTTTGGAGGTTATAGTTTATGAAACCATTTTTTGTTGCACCCTCAGCGTGACAAAAGTAGTGTATCTTACCTCGTAGTAGTGTATGCGCGTAAACAACAGCTAGTAGTGCTTAACAGTATTCCCCGACACCTATCGTACATTAACATATAAGGTATAAGTCATTAGGGACGTTAAACAGACTTTCGTACGACCTAAGTACCCTACAGGCCTTACGAAGATGACCTGCAGTTTACTTCTTACGAACTTAATTACACCTTACGAACTTAGTTCTTATCTTCGTTTCAATTGTTCTTACGAACTTAATTCTTATCTTCGTTTCAATTGTTCTTACGAATTTAGATCTTAAATTCGTTTGGTTTTACTTCACTAAAAATAGTTTACAAATTTATCATTTAACTTCGTTTGATTACTTCACGAAAATGGTTTTCATTTTACGAACTTAGTCAACGAAGATAGTGACTGAACGAACTTACATAACTTACGAAGATAACTTTTAACTAACGAAGATAACCATAACGAAGATTAACTTCGTTTCACCGCTGATCGACAGATTTTCAAAAACGACTAAGTTCTTCGATTTTCCCAGAAACAAACGACTTGGGCTTCACCCAAAACATGATTTTGACATTGTTAAACATATTTTGATCATTCAAATCGACTACAAACTCGTTTGACACCATTTTGTACGTTAACTCACCAAAACGCTTCCTTAACCTTAATCCTTTGACAAAACCTTTTGAAATCAGTTTTGACTCACAATAAAACAACCTTAAATCTGAAATATGATCAACAAACCGATCATTACCTGTAATTAACAATGGCCGATCGAAATCAAGCCCAAAAGACACCAACAATCTACGTAAAACTTGAAGAGATGCTTTAGAATTTCAAGAAGGATTGAAAGGTTGTTTAGGTTTGTTCTTTGAAGTTGATTATGGCTGCCAAAGGAAGGAGATTAGGCTAATCCTAGCCCTAATCCCGTTTTTCAACTTTCACTTTTGTCAAATTTAGTCCCTGGACTTCATATTAGCTTTATTTCGCATTTAAACACCTATTGGGGATATACGTAACACATTAAAGCACTTTCGCACACTACATGGGCCATTTACTCATCATTAAGTCCACTTTATTGTCACTCATTAAAGACATTTAAGTCTTACAATTAGGGCACATAAACATATAAACACGTATTTCCACGTAAACATATCACGGACTTATAATTTGACCTAACGACGTTAGTCAACATATACGTTTAAGTTTTGGGATGTTACAAAAATACCCCTTCATCAGCTTTTGCATCAAACTTTCCAAGCTGACTGGAATCGTTTAAAATATAAACTGGACAACCAAATACATGAAAATATCCAATATTTGGTTTACGACTCCTGAGTACTTCATAGGCAGTCTTCTTATGTCTCTTGATGTAGACTGACCGGTTTTGGGTGTGACAAGCAGTTACAACTGCTTCAGCCCAGAAACTGGTGGGAAGACCTGATTCAGATAACATACTTCTGGCTGCTTCTATCAGAGTGCGATTCTTTCTTTCCACAACTCCATTCTGCTCTGGAGAGTGTGCTGATGAGAAGTTTTGAGAGATGCCAGTGTCATTGCAAAATGTTTCAAGTACCTTATGTTAGAAATATAAATATGGTGTTAAATTGTAAATATTCAATAGTGGAAGGAGTATTAGTTATAATTGTGATTAGAGTATAAATACTCCTTCCTAAGTCATTTGTAATTAACCTTGGAGATAATAAACACATAGTTAACATATTTTCTCTCTCTACTTCATCTTCAACCTCCCTTTCACACACAAACACACATTTCACACACTAACCATATTTCCACCATTAAACCTTCAATTAAGCTCAAGTTTTATTATATCATTTGGTATCAGAGCACAATCAGAGTTGCTGAACGATCCACAAGCTTCAATTAAGGCTTATTTTGTGCTTATTTTCTGGAATTTGAGTTTGTTACTGAAATAACCATTTGCCGAGATTACTGTTTGAGTAATTTCTGCAAAATTAGTGTGTTTGTTGTTGAAATTTGTTCACCAATCGATTAGTTGTTAGTATATCATCATTCTATATCGATTTCAGATTTCAATTTCATCATTTGATCACATTTCGTGAAAGCTCGGCAAATCAAGGTTTCAGTGGGATTTCATTCTGATTGAAATTAGTTGTTATTTTGTTCAAGGATTTGTTCGCAATCATTTTCTGAGAATTTTGATATAAATTTCAAGTTGTAACTCTCAAAAATGAAGAAGATATCAATGATTTTCAGAAACCTCGGCGTTTAAGTGTTTGGCTGAACGAAGAAGAAGACTAGTAACCGACTATTTTGTCGTGTAGTGATTTCTCGTGTTTGCAGAGATTGTTGGCTAGGGTTAATCGTACTTGTACTATTTGCAGAGATTTTATCTCGGCAAATACGTGTTTTAGCAAATTTTTGCTAAGGACTGGAGCTACTTGTACTATTTGCAGAGCTTTTTACTCGGTAAATAGCTGTTTGAAGAAATTTTCATTAAGTACTGGTTCTACTTGTTCTATTTGCAGAGATTATTTCTCGACAAATAGGAGTTTCAAGAAACGTTGGTCAAGTATTGGTGCTCATGCTTCTATTTGCAGAGATTTTATCTCGGCAAATAGGTGTTTCAGTTGTTGATTCATTTGTTGATCAATTAGTTGTTAGTATATCATCATTCTATATCGATTTCAGATTTCAATTTCATCATTTGATCACATTTCGTGAAAGCTCGGCAAACTGTTGAAGTTGATTGATCAGTGTGCTCGAGTTGTGAATTGGCTACTTGTTCTATTTGCCGAGATTTTTGCTCGGCATTCTTCACAAGTAGAAAATCAAATTTTTTTCTAAGTCTTTTAATTCTTGGACTAAGTATTTGATTTGGGCTAGTAATTAGTTGTTGGGCTTTATATTTTTCCATTGGGCTTAAAGTGTGCTTGGGTCATAACTTGTTCTTGATATAATTTGGGCTTGTCATTCTTATTGTTGGACTGAAATTTTTAGGGTTTTGTCTTGGGTTGTTTCTTTTATTAAATTGTCGTCAAAGTTTCTTTTGAGTCAAAATGTCAACCAAAACGATCAAATTTGAACCAAACATGGGTTCATATGGTTTTCATAATAGTCAAAAGTGTTCATGTTTTCAAGGAAATAATCATGCTTGTGTTGTTCGAGTGTATCAAGAGTTTGAGGATGTGTCCAAGAGATTCAAAGCTCTTTGTGAGGAACGTGTGTGTTTTGTGTCTGACATTAAAGACTTGAAATCGATTATTTCTTCGTACCAGACTTCAGAAAATTTTGAGTTCAATCTACTTTTGTGTCTTTTCTATCATTTGAGGATAATTCTGGACATATTTCACAAGCAAAATCTCAATTGACGAAATCTAAATGGAAACCGATTTCAAAAGATAAGTCAGTTGAGTCAAAATCATTGTTCTGTCTCTCTTGACCTACCTAAAGAAGTTGTTGAAGGTTGCACTGAACCTGATTGTCCTGTATGTAAAGTTGTGGATTCTTCTGTAACAAGTGAATGTGATGTTGTTAAGACCGTTGAGACCTCAACTCAGACTGATCTTGAGTGTGTTTGTGACAAGACTGAGATGTCCAAAAGTTTTTCAAAATCTATTTCATCAAAACCTAAAGTTGATGTTCCAAAGAGGGTTTACACGGGTAAATCTTCAGAACCTTTTGAAAGAAAGGTGTCTCAGTTTACTAATTACTCCTTGCAAAAGGGTAAGAAGTACTCTAAGAAACCTATTTTTGGTGGAACAACTACTTTTGTGTCTTTTCTATCATTTGAGGATAATTCTGGACATATTTCACAAGCAAAATCTCAATTGACGAAATCTAAATGGAAACCGATTTCAAAAGATAAGTTACTTGAGTCAAAATCATTGTTCTGTCTCTCTTGACCTACCTAAAGAAGTTGTTGAAGGTTGCACTGAACCTGATTGTCCTGTATGTAAAGTTGTGGATTCTTCTGTAACAAGTGAATGTGATGTTGTTAAGACCGTTGAGACCTCAACTCAGACTGATCTTGAGTGTGTTTGTGACAAGACTGAGATGTCCAAAAGTTTTTCAAAATCTATTTCATCAAAACCTAAAGTTGATGTTCCAAAGAGGGTTTACACGGGTAAATCTTCAGAACCTTTTGAAAGAAAGGTGTCTCAGTTTACTAATTACTCCTTGCAAAAGGGTAAGAAGTACTCTAAGAAACCTATTTTTGGTGGAACAACTACTTTTGTGTCTTTTCTATCATTTGAGGATAATTCTGGACATATTTCACAAGCAAAATCTCAATTGACGAAATCTAAATGGAAACCGATTTCAAAAGATAAGTTACTTGAGTCAAAATCATTGTTCTGTCTCTCTTGACCTACCTAAAGAAGTTGTTGAAGGTTGCACTGAACCTGATTGTCCTGTATGTAAAGTTGTGGATTCTTCTGTAACAAGTGAATGTGATGTTGTTAAGACCGTTGAGACCTCAACTCAGACTGATCTTGAGTGTGTTTGTGACAAGACTGAGATGTCCAAAAGTTTTTCAAAATCTATTTCATCAAAACCTAAAGTTGATGTTCCAAAGAGGGTTTACACGGGTAAATCTTCAGAACCTTTTGAAAGAAAGGTGTCTCAGTTTACTAATTACTCCTTGCAAAAGGGTAAGAAGTACTCTAAGAAACCTATTTTTGGTGGAACAACTACTTTTGTGTCTTTTCTATCATTTGAGGATAATTCTGGACATATTTCACAAGCAAAATCTCAATTGACGAAATCTAAATGGAAACCGATTTCAAAAGATAAGTTAGTTGAGTCAAAATCATTCAAATATTCTTTTTCGGAACTTTTTGATCTTGCACCAAAACCTGTGAAAGCAGTTGTGCAAAAAGTGAATGATTTTGCTTCGAAAAATCATTTTCCAACTCAATCTTACAAGATTGGAAGTTTGTCAAAGAAATCAAATGATTTTTCACCGTTGCTTCCACGAAAACTCTTTTCAACTAAACCACCGGGTTTTAGTTCTCCGTGGAATGCAACTTCTATTCATCAAATCGATGAGACTTACATTTGGACTTTCAAGAATTCAAAAACCATTGGACCCAATCTCAAATGGGTTCCAAAAGTGATTTCCAAGTGATTTGATGAATAGTGGCTTATGCACACTTCAGTGTATAACCCGTTCTAAAACCGTGTTTATAATTTCATTCTTTTTAGAAAAATCCAAAAAAAAAAAGATTTTCATTTTCTTATTTTTAAAAATCCAAAAAGATTTTCATTTTCTTATTTTTAAAAATCCAAAAAGATTTTCTCTTTTCATCATTTTTACTTTGTCTTTTAGTTACTCACAAAGTATTAGGATGAGATGCAAGGCATCGAACGCCTTTGTGTACTGCCTTTGTAGTCTCATTTGTAATATTTGTGAGCAACTTTTAAACCTTTTACTCACCCGTTATATGCAAAACCATTTGTTAAAATCATGCATATATTTAGGGGGAGTTTGTTTATAAAACCAAAACTTCCAAGTGTTCAAACGCTTTTATCATTTTCAAACACTTTGGATGATTTTCAACCATTTTCGATCATATTCAAAGAAGTTCGGTGTTAGATTTGCACATGAGAGTTTAGGACACTCATAAATACTCCATGATCTTGTCATCGCCGATGAGATCTAACCCCGGAGTTATATTCTCAATTTTAGATTGTGAGAGTTTATGAGCGTTGTGATGATGTTTGTGCAAATAGGACATGAGGGAGTAGTCAAAAAGTCCAAAAAAAAAAAAAAAAAAAAAAAAAAAAAAAAAAAAAAAAAAAAAAAGAAAAAAAAAAAAAAAAAAAAAAAAAAAAAAAAAAAAAAAAAAAAAAAAAAAAAAAAAAAAAAAAAAGTGGTAAAAATAAGAAAAAAAAAAAAAAAAAAAAAAAAAAAAAAAAAAAAAAAAAAAAAAAAAAAAAAAACCAAAAAAAAAAAGATTTTCATTTTCTTATTTTTAGAAAAATCCAAAAAAAAAGATTTTCATTTTCTTATTTTTAGAAAAATCCAAAAAGATTTTCATTTTCTTATTTTTAAAAATCCAAAAAAAAAAAAAAAAAAAAAAAGAAAAGAAAAGAAAAGAAAAGAAGAAAAAACTAAACCGTGTTTATAATTTCATTCTTTTTAGAAAAATCCAAAAAAAAAAAGATTTTCATTTTCTTATTTTTAAAAATCCAAAAAGATTTTCTCTTTTCATCTTTTTAGAAAAATCCAAAAAAAAAAAAGATTTTCATTTTCTTATTTTTAAAAATCCAAAAAGATTTTCTCTTTTCATCATTTTTACTTTGTCTTTTAGTTACTCACAAAGTATTAGGATGAGATGCAAGGCATCGAACGCCTTTGTGTCACTACCATGAATTACATTCTTTAAAGCAATCTATCGGTTGAAAAGCCATAGACCGAACCATTTAGGGATAAGCTTTGTGCATTTCTCGATGATAATGGGAAGTCCTAAAAATAGTAATCGTATTTTAGGCCACACCATTAATCCTTTTGATTTTTGGTTGTGTCAACGGATCATTTTTATCCGGATTTCATTTCTCTTCACACAAACACCATAAAAATCTTTTTCCAACAACGCAACCTCACATTCTAGTTCACCAATAGGTTCATTGGGAATTGGGAATTGGGTTGGGTTACTTTGTTTGCTTGTTGTTTGTTGTCATCTACCGTTTATGCTATCAATCATTATTGTATGATGAACACGTTTCACATATTCATCATAAGGGGGAGAAATGATTATATGATTGATAGATAGAGTTCAAGGATATAGGTAGAATTTGATTAGTAGAATTTGTTCGAGGATGATTGTTGTGTTTGGATGTTCAAAGGATCGTTAGTTTAGGTGAAGAGAGTGAATAATTATCGTGCTAAGTTGAGAGATTGTTTGAGAAAGTTAAAGGATTGATTCGAGATCGAGTATATTCAAGATGAAGTACATGGTCGATAATTGAAAGATTTGTAGGAAAATTGACCATCGTTTGATGATTAGAAAAGTTTGAGATTGAATAGAGATTGTCGTTTGTTGATGCTACAAAGAAAATTAAGTTGGATAGTTAAGTTTGTTCTTTATTTGAAGAGATTGTTCATTTGAAGGGGAGCAAGAGTAAACTCATGATTCGTTAAATATGCTCTGAAATGATTGTTTGTTCGAGGGGGAGCAAGAGATTAAAGATTTGTTATTGAATAATTTGCTCCGAGATAGTTGTTTGATTGAGGGGGAACGAATGTTAATTGATCAAAGAATCAAATGCTCCAAGATGTTTATTGATTCAGAGACAAGTTAGACCAAGAATTGAAGTTTTAAAGACAAATTCAAATTTCCGCATTCCAAAAACCAAGCTTCCGAAATGCCAAGAGATTTCAAAGTCAAAACCAAGCTTCCGAAATGCCAAGAGATTTCAAAGTCAAAACCAAGCTTCCGCATGCCAAAAGAATTCAAAGAATTCAACGTCAAAACCAAGCTTCCGTATGCTACTCAAAGTTAAAGTTACTTCTCCAAGCAACATCAAGTTGAAATCAACATTCAAACGTTCAAGTTGTGAAAGCTCAAAAGCTACAAAGATTTCAAAGATGCTTCCAAAGTATTCAAAGTTGCAAGAGAAGATCAAGTCTTAGAAAGTCATCGTCAAGAATATTTGTTTGTTGAGAAGATTCAAAGTCAAGGTTGATACAAGACGTTGAAGACAATGAGAAAGCTTCAAAGTCCTATCAACATTGAAGATTTTCAACAAATGGGCTCATCATGTTATTTAAAGACCGAAGACGATGCAACATTTACAATTCAACACCAAGGGGGAGATTGTTAGAAATATAAATATGGTGTTAAATGTAAATATTCAATAGTGGAAGGAGTATTAGTTATAATTGTGATTAGAGTATAAATACTCCTTCCTAAGTCATTTGTAATTAACCTTGGAGATAATAAACACATACTTAACATATTTTCTCTCTCTACTTCATCTTCAACCTCTCTTTCACACACAAACACACATTTCACACACTAACCATATTTCCACCATTAAACCTTTAATTAAGCTCAAGTTTTATTATATCACCTTATTTTGAAATTCAGTACCATTGTAAGTCCCAACTTGTTAGATTGGTACTACTGAAGACACCTCTATGTCGATGGTGGAGTTACTTTGCAATATACTTACTAAACTGGAGACGACCAGTTAGATAAGTATATACCAAGTTCTAGATAGATTACTTATATAAAAGACAATAAGTAAAGAACAATGCAATAATACAATAACTTGTAAACAATCTTGATGAGACAATATGTAGTTTTCAAAGTGTAATTTATTTATTGATATTAAACAAATTACAAGGTTGATGCGGAACCAAGATAATACACGAATGTAAATATCCTAACAACCTATGAAATACAATTGATCTATACTCGGAATTTCTCTTCTACAATCGAAACACTTAAAGTAGTGAAATGTTCCTTTTAGCGATTGAGAGAATATTGCACAAGTTCACCAAGAATATTGCAGGTTTGCAAAGTATGAAGTTATTCGTTTGTGTGTGAAATAACTTTGAGAGAACGAATACTTAATTTCTTGGTTGTGCAATGACTTGTATTTATAGGCAAAGTTAACATGTGGATGTTAACTTTAGCCGTACAAATGTGGTTGGAAGCATTTAAGGAATAGCATTTAATTCCTTAAAAAGTGTTGTAAAGTCGCATGTTACAGTGACTTTACACAACCACCTTTATGTACCTTTTAATACTTAAATAATAAGATAAGGCTTATTATCCGGGTAAAGGTACATAAAGTATACAAGTCAATTCCTCGTAATCAGTGTAAAGCTTTGTAAGGGCTTTCCACTGAAGGTCTCCAGTTTGTAACTGACTAGAATGTCAACTGGGCTTCGCTGCCATTGTCATTCTCTTTCTTCCATTTGTTGTCTTCGACTTCAACTGGAATGTTTCTTCAACTTGGTCAGTTCTCAACTGGAGGAAGTCTTCAGTTGCGTTAACTGTACGGTGCAACTGGACTTCAATATATTTCTCGACAAATCTTCTTGGTCACCAGTTTACTGGTCACCAGATGCAACTGGTGAACTGGTCAGTGGAAACTGGTGACTGGCCAGTTCCAGGTGAACTGGACCTAACAAATTCCCCCTATTTGTCTAGAAATATAGTCTAAGTCTTTTCTAGTTCTTGTATCTATACAAGTGTGAACTATAGAGACTTGTTTGATTTAAATCTATCTAAGGTATCTAAGGCATTTTTATAGATCAACAAATGCCTTAGGTTTTTCTTTTTGTGTTTGTTAGATTTTAATCTTTTATCTACCTTGTGGTTACAAACTGGTAACTTCTTTTATACAAGGAGTAAAATTTACACAAGTTACAACAGAATGTAAAACAAATTACAAGAAGATAAAAATGAAGACAGAACTTAAACAGATGGCCCTTCGCCAGTTCTTCTTCTTTTGGTCACAAGAGAAATAGGTTGAGTGTCTTCAGGGTCAATATTCAGCCTTTGCTCCAGATTCTCTTTATGTTGAATCTTGCCCTTTAGAAAATTTACCCATGCCTTTTCAAACCTATTCTTTTGTGCCTTCGCATCCAGCACTTTTACCATCTCGACCCATTCACTGAACCCAAACTGCATCACACCAGGATTATCCGTTCTTACTAGTGGCCCACCAGCATACTTCACTTCAACTTGGAAGACCTTGGTGCCTGGCTTAATTGTAATGTTGACATTTGTTATAGTACCACCATGTCTCCTGGTTGACATGATCTGGGAGTAGTAGTTTCTTGCTTCAGTTTCATTAGTGATTTTAATACTCCCAGCACCAGCAGCCAGTACGGCGGACTTAATGTCTTCATTTGTGACCTCGCCAGTTGGTTCAACGAATGTTCTAAGATCAGCATCCCTGGCAGCTTTGGTCAGTGGTCTTCTAGGTTGTGGAATCCTTCTATGTACAACTGGTGGATTCATCACTTCCTTCACAACCTTCTTTACATTGGCAATTCTTTTCAGAATCCCACTGGCCCTTAACTCCTTAGCCCTCTCCACAGAAATGTTCAAGCTTCTGGCATCAAATTCAGCCTCATCCTCATGATAGTGTCTTTCCAGTTCAACATCTAGCATTTCATTTAACTGGTCAACTATCCTAGGATTATTCTTAATACTGAGATACTCCTCCTTAGTGATACCTAGAAGATTGGCATCACTCATATCTAGCAAGTTCAATTGTGTGAGATGTGCCCTGGCTTCAGCTTGGTTCCTTTGTTTCATTTTCTTTCGTTCTTTAACACTATCACCAAGTCTGGCCAGTCTTCTACTATCACTGTCTGAAACTGGAGGCAGTACATCAACATTACCAGTCTCAAGCATTTCATTTAACTGGTCAACTATCCTAGGATTATTCTTAATACTGAGATACTCCTCCTTAGTGATACCTAGAAGATTGGCATCACCAGTTTGCTCACCAGCATCAGTACTGGTAGCTAAGCTTAATTCCCTTCTTGGTAGAACTGGTGGTGCAAGGACTGTACTTCTTTCCCCCTTGGCAGCATCTAGACCTGCCCTTATTGCTTCCCATTCAGTGGGGTGTGATGGCAACCGGTCAAGAGGCTGCCACGACTGCATGTCCTTGCACTCTTTAAATATCCCACACATCATTCGGAAGGACCTCCAAAGGTGGCTGGTTTCTTTGGACTGGGCCAAGACATTTGCAACAACTTTGTCTTGACCAGTTTTTAATTCATTGAAAACCTTTGATTCTTCATCAATACCAGCACCCACCTTTTCCTTCAAAGCATCATCCCTCTTCTTCAAGTTCTCCACTTCATTGGCCAGTTTATTCAATGTTTCAGTGTGAAGAGATACTTGGGTGCTTAAACCTTCAATGCTGCCCCTCAACTGGTTGATCTCACTGGTAAGTGGGGCCAGATCAACCTGAGGAGTGGCCAGCTTGGTGATCTCAGACATCACCCTTTCAACCAAACGATCTTCCCTAGCACCCAACATATCTTCCATCTTCTGACCAACTGAAGATACCATCTGCTCACCAAGGCCAGTTAAATCTAGGCCAGGTCTCTCAATTAGTTCCTTGACCTGCCTTTCAATTTCCTTCAAATCTACTTCAGAAGTTCTGACAGTATTGGTAAGTAGACTTGAGATAGAACTGGTGACCTTGGAGTGAGTTAGGTCAAAGGCTTCCTTCAATGTACCTGCCAGATTATTACTGCCAGTGACCAACTCATTCAATTTATTAAACACCAAGTCCTCATTTGATGAGAACTTGTTTATCCCCAGATCAACCACCTTGATATTTGTCAATGAGTCTTTGTGGTATCTGGAGAAGGACTTGGTGTTCTTCTCAAGTGTCTTCTGAATCTCCTCCACCCTGGTTAGAAGGTTTTGGAGATCGGATTGTATAGAGACAACTTGAGTGTCCAGTGACAAAGAAGAAGGTGTCACTGGACCACGAGCAGTTACTACTGGAGCAACTGGAGGAGGCAAACTAATGGAAGTCTCCCCAGTTGTCAGGCCAGCAGTTGAATATGTAGGAGGAGTGGTAGAAGAAGAAAGGATAGGAAATTCAATGTGTTGTTCATGCTGAGAAAGCTCAGGTGTGAACAACGGCGACGGTGGTGGGGGCATTTCTCGAGCAAAGGAGAATTGCCCAGTTGGTAAAGGAGCGGTATTTATTGGTAAGGAAATATTTGTAGGCACATTATGCTCAGATGGGGAAAGTGAAATTGATGCGTCTGGAGGGCAGACTGGAGATGAAGGGTCTTGTGCTTGTACAGAAGCACCAAGAATCTCCAAGTCTGTTTCTGTACCTTCTGAATCCGAAGATTCAATAAGGATTTCCTCGTCGTTAACATCCATGTCCAGATCCATGAATGTGACAGAGGGCTGACCAGTTACCTGGTCAGGCTCCAGATGACCTTCCCCAGTTTCCTGGATGGGTACATCTGTTGGTGGATCAGATACCGAAGTATCGTCACCAGGGATAGACGTGATAGGAACGGCTTGAGTTATGGTTGTTCTATCATCAACCACAACTGGAGACGAACTGGAGGGTCCCTCATTATTTTGAGGCCCGCCCAGTTGTCTTTCTGGTTCACTTTCCAAAGGTGCACCAGTTTTAGCAAATGCCAGCTGCATCTGCTCAGGAATTTCAACCTCACCAGCTTCAGACACTAGTGAGTCTAGATTCCTCAAAACATCTGGCCTTGTGAACGAAGAGTCTGTATTTCTATACTCTTCTTCACCCAGAATCTGCCTGAAACATAAAGAAAGAAATCTGGAAAAGGGGATACAAACACCCCTTGGAAGTAAATGAAGAGAGTAAATGAAGAGGAAATGAAGAGAGTAAATGAGGAGTAAATAAGGGTATAAGGGGATTCAAGATCAAGAGAGTAAATGAAGAGGTATGATTGGAGAGTAAATGAAGAGAGTAAATGAAGAGAGTAAATGAAGAGATGAAGGATAAATGGAAAGAGTAAATAAGAGAGATAAATGATGAGGAAAATAAATGAAGAAGTAAATGAAGGGATGAAAGTAATGAAGAAGTAAATGAGAAGTAAATGAAGAGAGTAAATGAATAGAATGAAAAAGAAAGTAAATGAGTTTTGGAGTAAATAAGGGGTAATAAGAGAGTAAATGAAGAGAGTAAATGAAGAGGATGAAAAAGAAAGTAAATGAAGAAGTAAATGAAGGAGTAAATGAAGAGAGTAAATGAAGAGAATGAAAAGAAAGTAAATGAGTTTTGGAGTAAATAAGGGTATTTATAAGGATGAGAGAGTAAATGAAGAGAGTAAATGAAGAGAATGAAAAGAAAGTAAATGTGTTATGAAGTAAATAAGGGTATTTATAAGGGGATTCAAGATCCCAATGTAAACCCATAAATCATATTTTATTAAACCAAATATTAAGAGAGTAAATGAAATTTATGATAAATGAAGAAGTAAATGAAGAGAGTAAATGAAGAGAATGAAAAAGAGAGTAAATGAGTTTTAGAGTAAATAAGGGTATTTATAAGGGGATTCAAGATCCCAACAGAGAAATGAAGAGATAAATGAAGAGAGTAAATGAGAAGTAAATGAAGAGAGTAAATGAAGAGGATGAAAAAGAAAGTAAATGAAGAGAGTAAATGAAGGGTATGAAGAGAGTAAATGAAGTTTCGGAGTAAATGAAGAGAGTAATGAAGAGAGTAAATGAAGGAGTAAATGAAGAGAGTATATGATTGGAAGTAAATGAAGAGAGTAAATGAAGAGAATGAAAAAGAAAGTAAATGAGTTTTGAAGTAAATAAGGGTATTTATAAGGGGATAAATGAAGAGAGTAAATGAAGAGAGTAAATGAAGAGAGTAAATGAAGAGAGTAAATGAAGAGAGTAAATGAAGGGAAATGAAAAGAGAGTAAATGAGGAGTAAATAAGGGTATTTATAAGGAAATGAAGAGAGTAAATGAAGAGAAAATGAAGAATGTAAATGAATTGGAAGTAAATGAAGAGAGTAAATGAAGAGAATGAAAGAGTAAATGAGTTTTGGAGTAAATAAGGGTAAATGAAGGAGTCAAATGAAGAAGTAATTGGAAGTAAATGAAGAGAGTAAATGAAGAGAATGAAAAAGAAAGTAAATGAGTTTTGGAGTAAATAAGGGTATTTATAAGGAGATTCAAGATCCCAATGTAAAACCAAAAATAAAGTAAATGAGTTATGAAGTAAATAAGGGTATTTAATGAAGAGAGTAAATGGATTTGATATTTATGATGAAGAGAGTAAATGAAGAAGTAAAGAGAAGAATGAGGCAATGTTTATGAGAGAGTAAATGAAGAGAGTAAATGAAGAGAAATGAAGAGAGTAAATGAAGAGAGTAAATGAAGAGGTAAATGAAGAGAGTAAATGAAGAGAGTAAATGAAGGAGTAAATGAAGGGTAAATGAAGAGAGTAAATGAAGAGAGTAAATGAAGAGAGTAAATGAAGAGAGTAAATGAAGAGAGTAAATAAGAGAGTAAATGAAGGAGTAAATGAAGGAGTAAATGAAGGAAGTAATGAAGAGAGTAAATGAAGAGAATGAAAAGAAAGTAAATGATTTTGGAGTAAATAAGGGTAAATGAAGAGAGTAAATGAAGAGAGTAAATGAAGAGAGTAAATGAAGAGAGTAAATGAAGAGAGTAAATGAAGAGGATGAAGAGATATTGAATGGAATGGAGTAAATAAGAGAGATAAATATGAAGAAAATAAATGAAGAAGTAAATGAAGAGAGTAAATGAAGAGAGTAAATGAAGAGAGTAAATGAAGAGAGTAAATGAAGGGTAAATGAAGGGGATTCAAATGAAGAGAGTAAATGAAGCAATGTATAATATGAGAGAGTAAATGAAGAGAGTAAATGAAGAGAATGAAAAAGAAAGTAAATGAGTTTTGGAGTAAATAAGGGTATTTATAAGGGGATTCAAGATCCCAATGTAAAAGAAAGAGTAAATGAAGAGAGTAAATGAAGGAGTAAATGAAGAGAGTAAATGAAGAGAGTAAATGAAGAGAGTAAATGAAGAGAGTAAATGAAGAGAGTAAATGAGGAGAATAAGGGTTTTGATTTGAGAAGCAAAGAGAAGAATGAAGCAGTGATTTATGATTGGGAGTAAATGAAGAGAGTAAATGAAGAGAATGAAAAAGAAAGTAAATGAGTTATGAAGTAAATAAGGGTATTTATAAGGGGATTCAAGATCCCAATGTAAACCCACAAATCATATTTTAGTCAGAAAATTATTTTGAGTCTTTCCCCCTAAAATGATGATCCAGATATCAATTAGTGCCAAGATAGTATCACAAAGGCGTTCGATAGCCTGGCGAGCAAAGATAATCTGGACCTCCTCAACTGGAGAACTTCATCAGTGTCACTGACGCGTTCAATAACAAAGAAAGCTCCAGTTAAGGGTTTAGCATTCCCAGTTCGCTGATGAGATGTTTAAAAGTTTTCTCATCGAGAGGTTTAGTAAAAACATCAGCTAACTGTTTGTCAGTGGGGATGAAATGAATTTCAATATCACCTTTCATAACATGATCACGAATAAAATGATACCTGATGTCAATATGCTTTGTTTTTGAGTGCATCACTGGATTGTGAGAGATAGCAATTGCACTGGTGTTGTCACAAAAGATTGGGGTCTTGGTGTACTTCTGACCATAATCTAGTAACTGGTTTTTGATCCAGAGAATCTGGGCACAACAACTGGCCGCAGAAATGTACTCTGCCTCTGCAGTGGACATAGAGACTGAAGTCTGCTTCTTGCTGGTCCAACTCACCAGTTTTCCTCCAAGGAAATGACAACCACCAGTTGTGGATTTTCTATCAATCTTACAACCTGCATGATCAGAATCTGAATAACCCATTAGATCTAATCCTGAGCCTTTGGGGTACCAAAGACCAAGATTAGGACACCCTTTCAGGTATCTAAAGATACGCTTTACAGCGTGCAAATGTGATTCTTTAGGGTTAGCCTGAAACCTGGCACATAAACATGTTGCAAACATTATATCTGGTCGACTGGCAGTTAAGTACATCAGTGAACCAACCATACCTCTATAGTCAGTTATGTTAACTGGTTTGCCAGTTGGGTCAGAGTCCAAATTCAATGGTGCTGCAATAGGTGTGTTTTTCGATGGGATTGAATCATATTTGTATTTTCTTAACAAATCTCTGACATATTTTCCTTGGTTTATGAAAATTCCATTTTCAGTTTGCTTAATCTGAAGACCTAAGAAAAATGTTAATTCACCCATTAAACTCATCTCATACTCAGATGACATGATTTTAGAAAACTTTTTACACATTGCATCATCAGTTGAACCAAAAATAATGTCATCAACATAAATTTGTACCAATAAGATATTACCTCTTTCTTTCAAGATAAACAAGGTATTATCTATTGCACCTCTTTGAAAGCCATTTTTAAGAAGATGTTTAGTTAAAGTATCATACCAGGCTCTTGGGGCTTGTCTTAGACCATACAATGCTTTGTTCAGTCTATAAACCCAATGAGGATGCTTCTCATCGATGAAACCTGGCACATAAACATGTTGCAAACATTATATCTGGTCGACTGGCAGTTAAGTACATCAGTGAACCAACCATACCTCTATAGTCAGTTATGTTAACTGGTTTGCCAGTTGGGTCAGAGTCCAAATTCAATGGTGCTGCAATAGGTGTGTTTTTCGATGGGATTGAATCATATTTGTATTTTCTTAACAAATCTCTGACATATTTTCCTTGGTTTATGAAAATTCCATTTTCAGTTTGCTTAATCTGAAGACCTAAGAAAAATGTTAATTCACCCATTAAACTCATCTCATACTCAGATGACATGATTTTAGAAAACTTTTTACACATTGCATCATCAGTTGAACCAAAAATAATGTCATCAACATAAATTTGTACCAATAAGATATTACCTCTTTCTTTCAAGATAAACAAGGTATTATCTATTGCACCTCTTTGAAAGCCATTTTTAAGAAGATGTTTAGTTAAAGTATCATACCAGGCTCTTGGGGCTTGTCTTAGACCATACAATGCTTTGTTCAGTCTATAAACCCAATGAGGATGCTTCTCATCGATGAAACCTGGAGTCTGCTTAACATAAACTTCTTCTTCCAATGTTCCATTAAGGAACGCACTTTTGACATCCATCTGGAAGACCTTGAACTGCAGATGGGCTGCATAAGCCAAGAATATTCTAATGGCTTCAAGTCTTGCAACTGGAGCAAAAGTCTCATCAAAGTCAACGCCCTCTGCTTGACAATAACCCTGGGCAACTAATCTGGCCTTGTTTCTTACAACATGGCCATCTTCATCCATTTTATTTCGGTAGACCCATCTGGTACCAATAGGTTCTTTCTTTAACCCTGGTGGACAAGGAACAAGCTCCCAAACATTGTTCCTTTCAAACTGGAGGAGCTCTTCTTGCATAGCTTCCACCCAGCTTGGGTCTGCCATAGCCTCGTCAATCTTCTTTGGTTCAATTAAAGATAAGAAGGTGACGTTTAAGCATTGCTCACTGGTGGCTCTTCTAGTCTGAACCCCACTAGTTGGATTACCCACAATTTGTTCAATTGGGTGGGCTTTAGTCCATCTAGTGTATTGACTAGGCTGGTGAACTACAATATCAGTGCAAGGTACCTGGCGATCTTCTTCAGTTGCAGCAGCATCTGGAGAAGGATCAGTCCAAACAGCTTCTACATCCTCATCAGAGTCAATGAGGTCTCGATTGGCATCATGAAATTCCTCAGTTGAAGGTATTTCATGAGTAACTGGAGAAGTAGGGGCTTGAACTGGTGCTGATATTGGAGTGGCACGTACATCTGATCCAATCACCAATTCTTGTGGTAAGTTAAAATTGATGGAGGGATAAAATGATGTGTCACTGGTGCTTTTCTTCTTCTTGACTGGTTCCAGTTTGTTGTAACTGGAAGCATCTTCTGGTGAAACAACTGACCGATGAACTTGGTCAGTTTCACCAAAGTTGATTGGAATGACTGGAGAAATATCAAGGCTTGGTCTCTTGTTGATTGCTTCAGTTGATTCATCGAATGTGACATGAATTGTCTCATGCACCTTTTGGAGTCTATAATTATAAACTCTAAAGGCCTTTCGAATATCTGAATAGCCTAAAAATACCCCTTCATCAGCTTTTGCATCAAACTTTCCAAGCTGACTGGAATCGTTCAGTATATAAACTGGACAACCAAATACATGGAAATATCCAATATTTGGTTTACGATTCCTGAGTACTTCGTAGGCAGTCTTCTTATGTCTCTTGATGTAGACTGACCGGTTTTGGGTGTGACAAGCAGTTGCAACTGCCTCAGCCCAAAAACTGGTGGGAAGACCAGATTCAGATAGCATGCTTCTGGCCGCTTCTATCAGTGTACGATTCTTTCTTTCCACAACTCCATTTTGCTCTGGAGAGTGAACTGATGAGAAGTTTTGAGAAATGCCAGTGTCAGTGCAAAATGTTTCAAGTACCTTGTTTTGGAATTCAGTACCATTATCACTTCGCAACTGACAAACTTTTCGAGTGTACTTGAGCTCAATTCTTTTGATAAGGGAGATGATTTCAGCAGGTGCATCACTTTTGGATCTGATGAATACCACCCAGCAATATCTGGTGAATTCATCAACCACAACTAGAGTGTATTTCTTTCCAGCTCTAGTTTGAACATTCACTGGACCAAAAAGATCCATATGAAGCATGTGAAGAGGTTCAGTGATGCTAAAATTTTGCCTAGTTTTGAAACTGGCTCTCTTCTGCTTACCCATCTCACACCCTGGACATGGCTTTTCCTTATTGAAGGAAATCTGGGGTATCCCATCAACCAGTTGTTTGCGAGACAACTTGTTAATGTTCTTGAAATTAAGGTGGGATAACCTTTTATGCCATAGCCAGTTGGTGTCCTCATCAGCTTTTGCATCAAACTTTCCAAGCTGACTGGAATCGTTCAGTATATAAACTGGACAACCAAATACATGGAAATATCCAATATTTGGTTTACGATTCCTGAGTACTTCGTAGGCAGTCTTCTTATGTCTCTTGATGTAGACTGACCGGTTTTGGGTGTGACAAGCAGTTGCAACTGCCTCAGCCCAAAAACTGGTGGGAAGACCAGATTCAGATAGCATGCTTCTGGCCGCTTCTATCAGTGTACGATTCTTTCTTTCCACAACTCCATTTTGCTCTGGAGAGTGAACTGATGAGAAGTTTTGAGAAATGCCAGTGTCAGTGCAAAATGTTTCAAGTACCTTGTTTTGGAATTCAGTACCATTATCACTTCGCAACTGACAAACTTTTCGAGTGTACTTGAGCTCAATTCTTTTGATAAGGGAGATGATTTCAGCAGGTGCATCACTTTTGGATCTGATGAATACCACCCAGCAATATCTGGTGAATTCATCAACCACAACTAGAGTGTATTTCTTTCCAGCTCTAGTTTGAACATTCACTGGACCAAAAAGATCCATATGAAGCATGTGAAGAGGTTCAGTGATGCTAAAATTTTGCCTAGTTTTGAAACTGGCTCTCTTCTGCTTACCCATCTCACACCCTGGACATGGCTTTTCCTTATTGAAGGAAATCTGGGGTATCCCATCAACCAGTTGTTTGCGAGACAACTTGTTAATGTTCTTGAAATTAAGGTGGGATAACCTTTTATGCCATAGCCAGTTGGTGTCCTCATCAGCTTTGGTATAGAAACATTGCTCTTTTGGAGCTGGTTCCATATCCATGATGTACACATTCCCTTTTCTTGGTGCAATCATCACCACTTTCCAATCCTTGTTAAATATGGTGCCTTGTGCAATATCGAACAATACTCTGAAGCCATCATCGCAAAGTTGGCTTACACTGATCAAGTTATATTTCAAACCATTCACAAATGCAACTCTTTTGAATTCGACTTGTCCATTATTGAGCACACCATATCCTTCAGTCTTTCCAGATTGATCGTTACCAAACGTCACTGTCGGTCCATCTTGGACAGTGAACTCTTCCAGTAGGGGCTTACATCCGGTCATAGTCCGGCCAGCAGCGCTGTCCAGATACCAGATATTCTTCTTTCGATCGCCCTACACACACACAAAAATCATTAGTTATTTTTGTGAACCCATCTTTTCTTGATGGGTCCACTGGACTTCTCTACAGAAGCCACAGTTGATTGTTGAGGTGTTGAACTGGAGGCTACATCTGGAGCATTATCACCAGCTCCAGGTGCAGAAGTAAAAACGATTGGTATTTGATATTTACTCACCTTATGTTTACCAGATTTTGTTCCAGATGGAACATTCTTTTGTTTAGGTACAGAAGGGAGTGATTTAATGTTTTGTTTTAAAACTGGAGGTGGTGAACCTCCTTCCAGATTGTTAATCCGGGCAGTGCAACTCTGAACCTGCCGAGACAAAAGTTGGAGTTGCCTTTCCAGATTAACCAAAACATTGTTTTGTTCAGGCAGTTGAACCTTGGACATTGGTTCAACTGGGGATTTAGTCTTTCGGGTCTTGGGCTCCTTAGACTTATGAGGTAAAGGCTTGTTAACAGTGGCCTTTTTGACTGGAGCTTTAGCCTGTTTGGCTCCAGTTTTAACCTCAATGGGGGTGGTCTCATTGGTTTCAGTTTCAACAGCTTCAGGTTGATCATAAGGTGTTTCAACCTGGAGAGCTGGAGGCAATGCATGAAGATCTGGTATAAGAGCTGCCATCTCCAGATCTTCAGATTTCCATGCATTTTTCTGGGCATCGATAGTTCTTGAAAATGCATCATAGTTTTTGCCAGATGCTTTTACCCAGGACTTGATAATCTTTTGAGCTTTTTCAAAATCATCAGAAAGTTTTTGATTATCAAGTTCTAATGCCTCAATTTTTAAAACTGACTCCTTGAGAGCCAACTGGACACTTTGCAAATCATTCAGTAGGGGCTTACATCCGGTCATAGTCCGGCCAGCAGCGCTGTCCAGATACCAGATATTCTTCTTTCGATCGCCCTACACACACACAAAAATCATTAGTTATTTTTGTGAACCCATCTTTTCTTGATGGGTCCACTGGACTTCTCTACAGAAGCCACAGTTGATTGTTGAGGTGTTGAACTGGAGGCTACATCTGGAGCATTATCACCAGCTCCAGGTGCAGAAGTAAAAACGATTGGTATTTGATATTTACTCACCTTATGTTTACCAGATTTTGTTCCAGATGGAACATTCTTTTGTTTAGGTACAGAAGGGAGTGATTTAATGTTTTGTTTTAAAACTGGAGGTGGTGAACCTCCTTCCAGATTGTTAATCCGGGCAGTGCAACTCTGAACCTGCCGAGACAAAAGTTGGAGTTGCCTTTCCAGATTAACCAAAACATTGTTTTGTTCAGGCAGTTGAACCTTGGACATTGGTTCAACTGGGGATTTAGTCTTTCGGGTCTTGGGCTCCTTAGACTTATGAGGTAAAGGCTTGTTAACAGTGGCCTTTTTGACTGGAGCTTTAGCCTGTTTGGCTCCAGTTTTAACCTCAATGGGGGTGGTCTCATTGGTTTCAGTTTCAACAGCTTCAGGTTGATCATAAGGTGTTTCAACCTGGAGAGCTGGAGGCAATGCATGAAGATCTGGTATAAGAGCTGCCATCTCCAGATCTTCAGATTTCCATGCATTTTTCTGGGCATCGATAGTTCTTGAAAATGCATCATAGTTTTTGCCAGATGCTTTTACCCAGGACTTGATAATCTTTTGAGCTTTTTCAAAATCATCAGAAAGTTTTTGATTATCAAGTTCTAATGCCTCAATTTTTAAAACTGACTCCTTGAGAGCCAACTGGACACTTTGCAAATCATTCAGTTGTGGTTTGACATTGTTTAGTTCAATTAAGATAGTGTCTAAATATCTTTCACTATCAGCTCTAACAGTTTCTACAAATGCCAAATCACCACTTAATGATTCAGCCAGGTCCAGTTTTAATTCAGGGTCAACCTGGTGATCATAATCACATACCTTTTTCAGTATGATGTCCACCCATCTTCCAGAGATGACATCATCTTTCACCACATGCTGCTGTTGTTGTTGATCTTCCAAGGCCATGAAACACATGTCCCTTTCCTCTTCTTCATCCTCAGATGAGTCATCAGAGTACTCCCAT
Source organism: Erigeron breviscapus (assembly GCA_034093135.1). Classification (NCBI taxonomy): domain Eukaryota; kingdom Viridiplantae; phylum Streptophyta; class Magnoliopsida; order Asterales; family Asteraceae; genus Erigeron; species Erigeron breviscapus. The sequence goes on along the minus strand of CM067174.1, from coordinate 109,036,771 downwards.
TTTCCTTCAGTTTGTGCAATTAAGCACTGGTCCTTTTTCTTATCCATGGACAGAAGGGCAATCTGGGCCTTAAGCTGCTTGTATTTAGCTTTATAGCTATCATCAGGCCGATTGTAATTAGGGACAGAGGGGCCAGTTTGGTTATTCAACTGACTAGATCTGCATTCCTTCATAAAATGACCTTTCTTGCCACACTTATAGCATGTAAGATTGGTCTTATCCAGAGAGCTGGAGCTGGAAGCATTGTTGGGGCCATTAAATCTTTTAGATTTATGCTTAAACCTATTAAAGGTTTTAGCAATCATGGCGACCAGATCATCATCGTCAGTTTCATCATAACCTTCACTGTTTTCAGTGGTCAGCCCAGAGTTTAAGAAACTGTTCAACATCTCCTTCATCGAGTGTGCCTGGACACTCTCAGCAGACATTAAAGCAGCACAAGGTCGCTCAATTACATTAGCAACCTTGGGACTCTGAGCATGGTTCATGGCATCTTGCTCAGCCACAAGTCTTGCAGCATTATTATCTTCAGTGAATCTGAAGGCTCCATAGAGCGATGCAAGAGTGTGAGTGTGCAAGGTTTTACCTTGTCTCAAGACAAGAACCATGTTTTCCCATTTAGATGGAAGAATATCACAAAACTTTTCAAGAAGAATATCCTTATCCTTCTCTACACCCAAACCTCTCAACTGATTGATGAGGCTAGAAAATCTGGTATATGTACCAGTTAAACTTTCATTGGGCAAGGCAAAGAAGGATTCATACTTCTTGTTCAAGGCAACTTTTCTGGTGACAATGGTGTCATCACCTCCTTCAAATTGAATCACTAATTCATCCCACATAGACTTGGCACTGGGAAACAACACAAGTGTTGGAATTAGGTCTTCAGGGACAGCCCCAAGGATCATGTTTTTCAGTCTGGTGTCCAAGTCCACCAGTCTGCGATCCTCATCAGACCAATGGTCTTCTGGCTTTTCCCTTGAGCCTCTTCTTCCAGTTGGATCAAGAAGAGGACTCACCCCAATAGACATAGGTATATATGGTCCATCCTTAAGGATTTTCAACATATACCTCTCAATACCACCAAAATGCAACAGCATTCTAGCTTTCCATGTACCAAAGGTCTCACTGTTTCCATCAAATTTTGGAACAGGAGTGTTAGAGTAATGTACATGGACGTGGCTTGGGGTAGAAGGAGGAGGAGGGTTGGTGTTAACGTTTTGAAAAGGTGGTGCATTAGTGTTCGACGGGTTTTCACCTAAACCAGAACCATCTCCACCTTCAGTAGTGTTCATCTTTGCAGATCTAGGCAAGTTTATTAGCCTTCTGCTCTGATACCACTTGTAAGTCCCAACTTGTTAGATTGGTACTACTGAAGACACCTCTATGTCGATGGTGGAGTTACTTTGCAATATACTTACTAAACTGGAGACGACCAGTTAGATAAGTATATACCAAGTTCTAGATAGATTACTTATATAAAAGACAATAAGTAAAGAACAATGCAATAATACAATAACTTGTAAACAATCTTGATGAGACAATATGTAGTTTTCAAAGTGTAATTTATTTATTGATATTAAACAAATTACAAGGTTGATGCGGAACCAAGATAATACACGAATGTAAATATCCTAACAACCTATGAAATACAATTGATCTATACTCGGAATTTCTCTTCTACAATCGAAACACTTAAAGTAGTGAAATGTTCCTTTTAGCGATTGAGAGAATATTGCACAAGTTCACCAAGAATATTGCAGGTTTGCAAAGTATGAAGTTATTCGTTTGTGTGTGAAATAACTTTGAGAGAACGAATACTTAATTCCTTAAAAAGTGTTGTAAAGTCGCATGTTACAGTGACTTTACACAACCACCTTTATGTACCTTTTAATACTTAAATAATAAGATAAGGCTTATTATCCGGGTAAAGGTACATAAAGTATACAAGTCAATTCCTCGTAATCAGTGTAAAGCTTTGTAAGGGCTTTCCACTGAAGGTCTCCAGTTTGTAACTGACTAGAATGTCAACTGGGCTTCGCTGCCATTGTCATTCTCTTTCTTCCATTTGTTGTCTTCGACTTCAACTGGAATGTTTCTTCAACTTGGTCAGTTCTCAACTGGAGGAAGTCTTCAGTTGCGTTAACTGTACGGTGCAACTGGACTTCAATATATTTCTCGACAAATCTTCTTGGTCACCAGTTTACTGGTCACCAGGTGCAACTGGTGAACTGGTCAGTGGAAACTGGTGACTGGCCAGTTCCAGGTGAACTGGACCTAACAACATTATCACTTCGCAACTGACAAACTTTTCGAGTATACTTGAGTTCAATTCTTTTAATGAGAGAGATGATTTCAGCAGGTGCATCACTTTTGGATCTGAGGAATGCCACCCAACAATATCTGGTGAATTCATCGACCACAACTAGAGTTTACTTCTTTCCAGCTCTAGTTTGAACATTCACTAGACCAAAGAGATCCATATGAAGCATGTGAAGAGGTTCAGTGATGCTAAAGTTTTGCCTTGTTTTGAAACTGGCCATTTTCTGCTTGCCCATCTCACACCCTGGACATGGCTTTTCTTTATTGAAAGAAATCTGTGGTATCCCATCAACCAGTTATTTGCGAGACAACTTGTTAATATTTTTGAAATTAAGATGGGATAATCTTTTATGCCACAGCCAATTGGTGTCCTCATCAGCCTTGGTATAGAAGCACTGCTCTTTTGGAGCTGCTTCCATATCCATGATGTACACATTTCCTTTTCTTGGTGCAACCATCACCACTTTCCAATCCTTGTTAAATATGGTGCCTTGAGCAATATTGAACAAAACTCTGTAGCCATCATCACAAAGTTGGCTGACACTGATCAGGTTGTATTTCAAACCATTCACAAATGCAACTCTTTTGAATTCGACCTGTTCGTTATTGAGCACACCATATCCTTCAGTCTTTCCACTTTGATCATTACCAAACGTCACTGCCGGTCCATCTTGGACAGTGAACTCTTCAAGCAGGGGCTTACATCCGGTCATAGTCCGGCCAGCTGCGCTGTCCAGATACCAGGTGTTCTTCTTTCGATCGTCCTGCACACCCACAAAAATCATCAGTTATTTTTGTGAACCCATCTTTTCTTGATGGGTTCACTGGACTTCACTGCAGAAGTCTCAGTTGATTGTTGTGGTGGTAAGTTGAAGACTACATCTGGATCTTTTTCACCAGATCCAGGTGCAGGAGTAAAAACGATTGGTATTTGATACCTGCTCCCCTTATTCTTATCAGATTTAGTTCCAGATGGAACATTCTTTTGTTTTGGTTTTGAAGGGGGTTTAATAATTTTGTTTTACAACTGGAGGTGATGAACCTCCTTCCAGATTTTTAATCCAGGCAGTACAACTCTGAACCTGTCGAGACAAAAGTTGGAGTTGACTTTCCAGTTTTGACAAAATATTGTTTTCATCAGGCTGCTGAACCTTGGACCTTGGTTCAGCTGGAGTTTTAGTCTTTTGGGTCTTGGGCTCCTTAGACTTCTGAGGTAAAGGCTTGTTACCAGTGGCCTTTTTGACTGGAGCACTAGCCTGTTTGGCTCCAGGTTTAACCTCAGTGGGGGTGGTCTCAATGGGTTCAGTTTCAACAGCCTCAGGTTGATCATAAGGAGTTTCAACCCTGAGAGTTGGAGGCAATGCATGAAGATCTGGTATGAGAGCTGCCATTTCAAGATCTCCAGATTTCCATGCATTTTTCTGGGCATCAATAGTTCTAGAAAATGCATCGTAATTCTTTCCAGATGCTTTTACCCATGACTTGATAATCATTTGTTCTTTTTCAAGATCAGAAATTAATTTTTGATTATCAAATTCTAAAGCCTCAATTTTTAAAACTGACTCCTTGAGAGCCAACTAGACACTTTGTAAATCATTCAGTTGTGGTTTAACATTGTTTAGTTCAATTAAGATAGTGTCCAGATATCTTTCACTATCTGCTCTAACAGTTTCCACAAAAGCCAAATCACCACTTAATGATTCAGCAAGGTCCAGTTTCAGTTCTGGGTCAACTTGGTTGTCATAATCACATACCTTTTTCAAAATGATGTCCACCCATCTTCCAGTGATGACATCTTCCTTCGCCACGTGTTGCTGTTGATCTTCCAAGGCCATAAAACACATGTCCCTTTCCTCTTCTTCATCAGCTGATGAGTCATTAGAGTACTCCCATTTTCCCTCAGTTTGTGCCATTAAGCACTGATCCTTTTCTTTTTCTATGGACAGGAGGGCAATCTGGGCCTTAAGCTTCTTATATTTAGCTTTGTAGCTATCATCAGGCCGATTGAAATTTGGGACAGAGGGACTAGTTTGGTTGTTCATCTGACTAGATCTGCATTCCTTCATAAAATGACCTTTCTTACCGCATTTATAGCAGGTAAGATTGGTTTTATCCAGAGAGCTGGAGCTGGAAGCATTGTTTGGGCCATTAAATCTTTTGGATCTATGCTTAAACCTATTAAAGGTTTTAGCGATCATGGCTACCAGATCATCATCGTCAGTTTCATCACAACCATCACTAATTTCAGTGGTCAGGCCAGAGTTCAAGAAACTGTTTAACATCTCCTTCATTGAGTGTGCCTGGACACTCTCTGCAGACATTAAAGCAGCACAAGGTCGCTCAGTTACACTAGCAACCTTGGGACTCTGGGCATGGTTCATGGCATCCTGCTCAGCCACCAGTCTTGCTGCATTATTATCTTTAGTGAATCTGAAGGCTCCATAGAGCGATGCAAGAGTGTGACTGTGCAGGGTTTTACCTTGTCTCAGGACAAGAACCATATTTTCCCATTTGGAAGGAAGAATATCACAAAACTTCTCAAGAAGAATATCCTTATCCTTCTCTACACCCAAGCCTCTCAACTGATTAATGAGGCTAGAAAACCTGGTGTAAGTACCAGTTAGACTTTCATTAGGTAGAGCAAAGAAGGATTCATACTTCTTGTTCAGGGCAACCTTTCTGGTGACAATGGTGTCATCACCTCCTTCAAACCGAATAACTAATTCATCCCACATTGACTTGGCACTGGGGAACAACACAAGTGTTGGAATTAGATCTTCAGGAACAGCTCCAAGGATCATGTTCTTGAGTCTGGTGTCCAGATCTACAAGTCTACGATCCTCATCAGACCAGTGGTCTTCGAGCTTTTCTCTTGAACCTCTTCTTCCAGTTGGATCAAGAAGAGGACTTACCCCAAGAAACATGGGTATATATGGTCCATCCTTAAGGATTTTCAACATATACCTCTCTATCCCACCAAAATGCAAAAGCATTCTGGCCTTCCATGTACCGAAGGTCCCACTATTTCCATCAAATTTTGGAACAGGAGTGTTAGAATAATGTACATGGACATGGTTAGGGGCAGTAGGAGGAGGAGGGTTTGTATTAACATTTTGAACAGGTGGTGTATTAGTATTCAAAGGGTTTTCACCTTGACCAGAACCATCTCCACCTTCAGTAGTAGTCATCTAAGCAGATCTAGGCAAGTATTTTAGCCTTCTGCTCTGATACCACTTGTAAGTCCCAAACCTCACTTACAAATCTTCGGTTCTTAAATTATCTTAAATCCTTTACAAAATTATCTTAGGTAATTTTTGTCCGAAACAATTTGGCGCCCACCGTGGGGCAAAGTGGTGCTTTTTTCAGATTTTTCCTAAAACTTTTTAATAACTTTCTTTTACAAAACGTTTTGCGAAAATGAGTTTTCAATCTAAACCGTTTTTATCCTTGAGCACAGAGGCTAATTTCATCTATCCTCCCAATACCTCATCATCTCAGAAGGAAGTTGCTGATCCCACCAAGATAACGACATCCATATCAAGATCCAGGGTGACTTCATTGGATCCCGATATTATATCTAACAAAGATCTTATTTCCTTGATTTTGCAGATTAAAGGGCAGATTGAACAGCAGCAAATGGTGATAGAAATGCTAAGATCAGAAACCAAAAAGTCATTTGAAGCAACAACGTCTTTTTCACATTCAAGGATCCTGGATTCTGATGTTGCAGGATCTTCCAGCAATCCTCAAAGAGACTTTTGCACCATGCAGCCAACATCTGAAATGCAACACCCAATTCAGGATTCCAAGATCACGACAACTCAAGATCCTGATACAACTCAAGATCTTGACAGAACTCAGGATCTTGACATAACTCTGAAATCTTCATACAAGGAGCCAGGTTTTGATATCTTTAACAATAATTATTGTAAGTCCCAACTCAATAGATGGTACTACCTGAAGACACCTCAATGTCGATGGTGGAGTTACTTTGCAATATAAGCGCTGAACTGGAGACGACCAGTTGCAGTGAGTATATACCAAGTTCTAGATAGATTACTTATTTAAGTGACAATAAGTAAAAAACAATGCAATAATATAAAATACTTGTAAAGTAAATTGGTGAGAAAATATGTAATTTTCAAGTGTAATTTATTTATTAACTTTAAATAAATTACAAGGTTGTTGCGGAACCAAGATAATACAAAGTATGTAAATATCCTAACAACCTATGAACTACAATTGATCTACACTTGGAATTTCTCTAAACAATCGAAACACTTAAAGTTATGAAATGTTCCTTTTTACGATTGAGAGAATATTGCACAAGTTCACCAAGAATATTGTATGCAAAGTCTGATATGCAAAGTGTGTTGATTCTTGTTGTGCAATGACTTGTATTTATAGGCAAAGTTAACATTGGGATGTTAACTTTGGCCGTACAAATATAGTTGAGAACATTTAAGGAATAGCAGTTAATTCCTTAAAATGCTGTGTAAAGTTGCAGTATAAAACAACTTTACTCAACCAGCTTTATGTACCTTTTTGTACTTTATACATAGATAAATCTTATTATCCGTGTAATAGCACATAAAGCATAAAAGTCAATTCCTCGTAATCAGTGTAAAGCTTTGTAAGAGCTTTCCACTGATGGTCTCCAGTTTGTAACTGACTAGAATGTCAACTGGGCTTCGCTGCCATTGTCATTCTCTATCTTCCACTTGTTGTCTTCGACTTCAACTGGAATGATTCTTCAACTGGTCAGTTCTCAACTGGAGGAAGTCTTCAGTTGCGTTAACTGTATGATGCAACTGGACTTCAATATATTTCTGACAAATCTTCTTGGTCTCCAGGTGCAACTGGAGACTGGCCAGTTTCACCGAAACTGGTCCTAACAATTATTCTATATGCACTAACAATTTGCAGGATCCTGGAATCAGTTTCGAACCAGCTCTAGCAAGCCATGAGATCTCAGGATTTGCTCCCCATATATGTGATGAGAAGACTCACAAATACTTCAAGCCTTTCACTATGAAGAAATTGTATGATGGTACTACAGATCCTAAAGAGCATGTCGCTCGATACAAGAAAAAGATGAGGAAATTTTCTCTTACCCCACGTATGATGGATAAATACCTCTGGAAAGGCTTCGCTTCTACTCTTACAGGACCCGCGTTGGAATGGCTGCTAAGTTTTCACCTTAACTCATTTACTTCGTTTTCTCACCTAATTAATCAGTTTTATAATCGTTTTTATGAAAATTTAATTAACGATCTTTATAATATTACTCAGAGATCTAGTGAAACTCTTGGAAATTATCTTGACAGGTTTTGCCAAAAAGCCTACCGTATATTGGATATTAATAGTCCTGCAGCAGTACGAGCTTTTCGTATGGGGTTGAGAAATGATTCTCCACTATCTGATGACCTTTTAATGAATCCACGTAGAAGCTTGCTCGATGTCAGGATTCGAGCTTCGAGATATGTAGAAGAGGAGGATAAGGCGAGGTTTGAAGCACTGTCCACTTATGATCGTCCCAACCGAAAGTCGAAAACCATATCTTTCAAGTCATACAAATCCAAACCCTATTCAAGATTTGAAAACTACAGAGCTGATGATGTGAAGGATCATAACTGGATCTAGGATCTTAACACAAATTAGGATCTTAACCCAAATCAGGATCTTGACGCATGTCTGGGATCTTCATCCCAGACCCCAGGTTTTATAGTCTTTAATATTGTTTTAGCACTACTTAGAAATGCATGTTATAGATATTAAGAACACCTATCTTATAAATACTAAGAAACTAAAAAAGAACGAATAGAATAGCTAAATGATAATTTAACTTAGGTGGTTGTGATCTTTTGTATGCATCTACAATAGTGAAAAATCTCATGTGTTAGTATACTTAATTTCAGTTATGTACTATGATCATTAACATAGAATAGATTTAGAAATATTTTAACTAAATGTAGCCTAAATAGGATACATATGCTAATGATGCCTTTAATGAAAAATAAATTATGAATGAGACTAGAATTATCACACTAAGGTATACTATTTTAATATAGCATGAAGCTTTGCTAATTGTAAACAGTAGAATTCGAGCTTTTGTGTGTGTAAGTGTGTGTGTTAATGGTGGTTTTAGTGAGAGAAAGTAGAGAGAGAGTAGAGAGATGTCAGGGAAAGATTGGATTGTATTATGGGTTGAAAAGTTACAAAATGCTTAATGGAAGGGGTTTATATACATATGGCTAATTTACACTAAGCCCCCTTCCATACTTAGACATTTACATTCTAAGTACTAATATACAATAAGGAAACAAATCAACTACTACATTTATATTTCTAACAATCTCCCCCTTAGTAGTGATTTGTAAAAATTATCCAGTCCTTGTCATTCTTCAAGCTCTTGTATTTGGTCTATCTTTGTTTGGATGCCAGAACCAATTATCTCCTTCAGGTCTGTCATCAGGAACAATCATGTTTGCTTCATAGTTTCTTGGTGGAATGTTTTGTGGGCCTGGAAGATGACTTGGGTCGTACTTGATCCAACAACCTCCTCTTCGACGTACGACGTACTTAGACTTCTGAATATTCTTTGCCTCTCTCATCATTCTGATACTGTCTCTGTACTCGAGTCTTTGATTGATCTTGGAGATTACTTTATCAAATACTTCCTTTTTCTTTTCATCTTGATCATCTTCTTTCAAGCACAACAAAACATTCTTACAAAATTCTAATGTTCCATCTGAATAAGAAGCAAGTTCATCCATACGAATGAAAATCTTCTTCTTTCTGCTATTCAAAAAGACAACACCGAAGGATGGTTCTTCTATGATATGACCAATACTGAGCTGTTCAATGTCTCCGGTGTAAAGACTTTGATCTAGATATGGTACATTAATCTTTCTCTTAACAACTTCAAAACCAATTTGAAAGTCTTCCAATGAAGCGTATTGAATGCAGCTTGACATGTATCTTTTAACAGCTTCAAAGGCAATAACATCTTCTTTGTATCTTTGCATTGCATTCAAGAAATGGTTGTAGAGAAAGATAATGTCATCAACTGGCAGCAGCTTGAACTGAGCTTCTGTGAATCTGTACATTTTATTGTTATCTCTTTTTACATGAAAGCAAGGGACAGAGATAGAAACCCTTTTAACCAAGATTACTCTGACAAGCACCAAAATCTTGTGGTTTCTTTGTTCTTCGAGAAGCTTTGGATTGTATTGCTTAGTGAGTTTAAGAAGCTCTTTGTATTCTTCAATTTGTCTTGCTTCCTTAAACTTGTACATCGAATCCAATTCTGGTCTCTTTGTTTTGGTTACTTTGGTAGCTCCACAAAAGATCGGATAAGCTCTTTCTTCCAGAAATCTAGACTTCTTAGCTGCCTCCTTTGGTTTAACACCCAGAGCAACCATTCTTTCTTTATCCCTCAAGAAGTATCCCCGATTAATAAACCTCCTTTGTTCTTCAGTCAAATCTGTTGGAAAATAATCAGGAAGAACTTCCTCAGATATGATTGCTTCTTTCAACACTTGTTTATATGTTGATTTCTTGAAATTCTGAGATGCAGCTTCAGGAGTCTTTCTCAATTCATCAAAACTATTGAAGTCTTCAAAAGTGTAATGCTGTGAAGTTGTGCTAGCTGGAACAGAAGATTCTCCAACTTCAATTCTGCTTGAAGAACCTGTTTTAAAGTAGTCAAGATCTGTAAATTCTTCAAACATTGGTTCTTCATCAGCTTCTACATTCGCTGGAATCTCAACTATTTCTGGCTCATCCAAGATTACATTATCTTTTCTTGCCTCATCTTCTGCTTCACCTTCAGCATATTCCATAACTTCATTTTCAATCACAAAACCTTCTTCTTCATTGACCTCAATATTTTCAACTTCTTCTTCACTTTCTACATCAGAATCAGCACCAAAAACTTCAACTAATCTTCTTCTAATCACATCATCTAAAGTATCGTTCTCAACATTCTCAACATTCACACCCTCTGCTCTTTCTTCCATTACTACATCCTCAACATTCACATCAACTCTTGCCGAATCATTTTCAATATTGGCTTGACCCTCTCCTTGGTTCTCCCCCTCAGGGTGATCATCAGAATCAGGATCATCCCGTCTAGAAGCAACCGAGGCCGGTCGGCAAGATTCTAATGCTAACAATCTAAGTTCTAATGCAGCAAGCTTTGCATCATATTCAGCCTTTTGACTTTCAACTTGATCTTGTAAAGCTTTTACTCTTCTTTCAGTAGCAAGTTCTCTTTCTTTGTCACACCCCGTTGTAGCGGAAATACAGGGTTAACAAGTAATTGCGTACTAATCAGAAGGTAAATAGAGATTACATCCATTAATCCAAGACATCAGAATACAACATCCGACAATTTAACCCAGACAGTCAGAATACAACATCCGACAATTTAACCCAGACAGTCAGAATACAACATCCGACAATTTAACCAAGACAGTCAGAATACAACATCCGACAATTTAACCCAGACAGTCAGAATACAACATCCGACAATTTAACCCAGACAGTCAGAATACAACATCCGACAATTTAACCAAGACAGTCAGAATACAACATCCGACAATTTAACCCAGACAGTCAGAATACAACATCCGACAATTTAACCAAGACAGTCAGAATACAACATCCGACAATTTAACCCAGACAGTCAGAATACAACATCCGACAATTTAACCCAGACAGTCAGAATACAACATCCGACAATTTAACCCAGACAGTCAGAATACAACATCCGACAATTTAACCCAGACAGTCAGAATACAACATCCGACAATTTAACCAAGACAGTCAGAATACAACATCCGACAATTTAACCCAGACAGTCAGAATACAACATCCGACAATTTAACCCAGACAGTCAGAATACAACATCCGACAATTTAACCCAGACAGTCAGAATACAACATCCGACAATTTAACCAAGACAGTCAGAATACAACATCCGACAATTTAACCCAGACAGTCAGAATACAACATCCGACAATTTAACCCAGACAGTCAGAATACAACATCCGACAATTTAACCCAGACAGTCAGAATACAACATCCGACAATTTAACCCAGACAGTCAGAATACAACATCCGACAATTTAACCAAGACAGTCAGAATACAACATCCGACAATTTAACCCAGACAGTCAGAATACAACATCCGACAATTTAACCAAGACAGTCAGAATACAACATCCGACAATTTAACCCAGACAGTCAGAATACAACATCCGACAATTTAACCCAGACAGTCAGAATACAACATCCGACAATTTAACCCAGACAGTCAGAATACAACATCCGACAATTTAACCCAGACAGTCAGAATACAACATCCGACAATTTAACCCAGACAGTCAGAATACAACATCCGACAATTTAACCCAGACAGTCAGAATACAACATCCGACAATTTAACCAAGACAGTCAGAATACAACATCCGACAATTTAACCCAGACAGTCAGAATACAACATCCGACAATTTAACCCAGACAGTCAGAATACAACATCCGACAATTTAACCAAGACAGTCAGAATACAACATCCGACAATTTAACCCAGACAGTCAGAATACAACATCCGACAATTTAACCCAGACAGTCAGAATACAACATCCGACAATTTAACCCAGACAGTCAGAATACAACATCCGACAATTTAACCAAGACAGTCAGAATACAACATCCGACAATTTAACCCAGACAGTCAGAATACAACATCCGACAATTTAACCAAGACAGTCAGAATACAACATCCGACAATTTAACCAAGACAGTCAGAATACAACATCCGACAATTTAACCCAGACAGTCAGAATACAACATCCGACAATTTAACCCAGACAGTCAGAATACAACATCCGACAATTTAACCCAGACAGTCAGAATACAACATCCGACAATTTAACCCAGACAGTCAGAATACAACATCCGACAATTTAACCCAGACAGTCAGAATACAACATCCGACAATTTAACCAAGACAGTCAGAATACAACATCCGACAATTTAACCCAGACAGTCAGAATACAACATCCGACAATTTAACCCAGACAGTCAGAATACAACATCCGACAATTTAACCCAGACAGTCAGAATACAACATCCGACAATTTAACCCAGACAGTCAGAATACAACATCCGACAATTTAACCAAGACAGTCAGAATACAACATCCGACAATTTAACCAAGACAGTCAGAATACAACATCCGACAATTTAACCAAGACAGTCAGAATACAACATCCGACAATTTAACCAAGACAGTCAGAATACAACATCCGACAATTTAACCAAGACAGTCAGAATACAACATCCGACAATTTAACCCAGACAGTCAGAATACAACATCCGACAATTTAACCAAGACAGTCAGAATACAACATCCGACAATTTAACCAAGACAGTCAGAATACCACATCTGACAGCATATGACAGTCAGAATACAACATCCGACAGTATCAGTCAATATGCCTCGCACAGGTTTCCGTTCTACATGGGTGCGACCTTAACCAAGACAGTCAGAATACAACATCCGACAATTTAACCAAGACAGTCAGAATACAACATCCGACAATTTAACCAAGACAGTCAGAATACAACATCCGACAATTTAACCAAGAGGGGGAAACATTTTAGTTTGTCAAACACAAAGAAACATCTTAGTCAGCCATCACACGGCAATTCAACGTCATTTTATCCAACATTTAATAAATGACACGTATACACTTTTTCGACAGCCGTCAACATGGCAAAATTTAAGTCAAATGATCTAAGTATCCAAGTCACATGGCATACTCACAAAACAATCATTTATTTAACAAATAGTGTATACAACAGTGCATGCTTTTCAGGCCCAAAGTAAAAGGAAAAGGGCGCCATAAACTCACCTTAGCGATCTAAATGCTAAAAGGTATAATGTAGCTCGAGAAGATCCACAGTCAATTCTCCTGGTTATCCAAAACCTATGATATCATTACCAATAATGAGGATCAAATCCCTTGACGACGAGTATCCTACGTACCACTACTTAGCTATAGACCCTAGAATGCCATAACCGAGAATGTGATTCAATGTTCAATATTATTTGACTCAAGTTCGTCTTTTAATACTAAATTGGATGGAAAGTCAAATGTTCCAGCAAGATACCACTGCGCCGCAGTGGGAAAAGTTTCACCCCACTGCGCCGCAGTCAGCCAAAAATAATATTTTTCCGAGGATTTACACTGCGCCGCAGTGAGCCAGAACATGCTCACTGCGCCGCAGTGGCTTAAGTCGACACCAGACCAGAGTCTGGGCACTGCGCCGCAGTGGGCTAAGACAACGCCACTGCGCCGCAGTGGCCCCATTCTGCAGCCAAAAACCAGCAACTTCTTATGCAGAAAGCCAAACCAAAAAAAATGTTTCTAAATCAATCCCTTTCATTTCAAAGACTATGTGTATGTTCATAAGACCTGGAAATATCCAAATTCGCCAACCATTCATCATTCCAACCCTTTTGATTTCAAAACCTAATTTCTAAGTCAAATGTCCATTTATCAATAAAACCCTAATTTCTTATCAAAATCAAAGGTTTCTAATTCCATTAACAAAACTGAATCAAACCCTTAATTGAATTTAAATCAATAAGAAAATTGAAGAAATAAGTTAACTTACCACTTTTGTGTTCTTGAAGTATTTGAAGAAGAAATATGAAGATGATGATGATGATAAAGCCCAAAACCTTAATTATTATTGAAAGATGATTAATTGCTTTGATTTCCCTTTGATTTCTCCTTGTCAAAATGATTTAGAGCATAAAAGTGAATGTTGTGTGTGTGTGGTGTGTGTTTGTCAGGGAGATTTTAAGAAAAGGGGTGATGGGGGTGATGGGTGTTTCCCTCCCAGCCTTTCAAACAAAATTAAGCCCATGTGGCTTCTTTTTGATATTTTTAATACCCTTAATTTGGTAAAATGCTTACGATTAATTACCGTTTGACCTAAAAGTCAAAATATAAGGTAAAGGTATTTTCCCCCGTCTTATTTTAGTTAAGACAAGAAATTAAAATTAAATAAACTAAACTTTTAGAAATGTTTAGTTCAGACAGTCTATTTACTGTGTTAAATTTTAACATTTAAATCTTTATTTAACGATATTTTTAGACTCGGCATTCGTCTAAATAGCTAATAGTCTACGTCATAAGGACACGTCTAATTGAACTATATCAAATGTTCAATTAACTAATAATTTCTACGTCATAATCTCTAAATTAGACGAAATTATAATAATGATCGAGATTAGGACTAACCCGTTGTTAATAAATTACGAGTTGTCATAGCATCCCCGACTTCTAAGGATTTCGTCCCGAAATCAAGTCTTGCTTAGTAAAAAGATGAGGATACTTATCCCTCATAAAGTCCTCACGTTCCCAAGTCGAGTCTGGTCCGTGTTTTGAGTTCCAACGAACTTTGACCAACTTGATACGACTTCGTCTAAGCTGTTTGAGCTGTTGGTCTAAAATTTCAACAGGCTCCTCTACAAATTGGAGAGAGTCATTTACTTGCAACTCTTCCACAGGTACAACCAACGTTTCATCAGTTAAACATTTCTTCAGATTCGATATATGAAATGTGGGATGAACATGTTCAAGCTTCTGGGGTAAATCGAGCTTATAAGCCACGGAACCAATCCTTCGAACAATTTCGAATGGTCCGATATAACGAGGACTAAGTTTTCCTCTCACGCCAAAGCGTGTCAGTGCCCTTCCAAGGTGACACTTTCAACATAACTTTATCACCCACTTGAAACTCAAGGGGTTTCCTTCTACGATCTGCATAGCTCTTCTGGCGATCCTGAGCCGCCTTCAGCCGTGCCCTAATTTCAACAATCTGGTCAGTAGTCTTCTGAACCAGCCCATACTTGTACAAACGACGCTCACCAGCATCTAGCCAACAAACAGGCGATCTACATTTTCGTCCGTACAAAGCCTCAAAAGGCGCACATTTAATACTTGTGTGATAGCTGTTATTATATGAAAACTCAGCTAACGGCAA